>OX104118.1:71190809-71790809 GCA_944474755.1 Limnoperna fortunei
TTATAAAATTTGGAGAGTGTTCAAGTAAATCATATTTATTTGTACAACCTGAATATTGTAGATTTACATAACAAAATAGATGAAGAAAGTATTTCATATTGTTAGCTCACCTGACCTGAAGGGTCATGTGAGCTATTGCCATCACTTGGCGTCCGTCGTCATCGTCATTTACTTTTCTTTAAAAATCTTCTCCAAAACCACTGAAGGGATTGCTTTGAAACTTTGCACACATCATCAGTAAAATATCATCTGCCAAGTTTGCACAAATCATGACCTCAGACCAACTAACATGGCCACCATGGCTAAAAATAGAACAAGGGGGTCAAATTCAGTTTTTGGCTTATAGTTCAAAAAGTATAACAGATACAGGAAAACCAAAGCGATTTTCCTTCTTCAGCATCAAAAGCTGTACAAAACACTCCATTGGGTCAAAGTTGTATGACGACTCCTTGTAGGAGTTATTGCCCTTTAATTGTTGAAATAGATGATTTTTGCCATTTTTGACTAAAAATCTTGAAAATTATTAGAACTAGGGACAATGTAAGCATTGCTTAATTGTATTGTTCTGCTCTATGAGGGCTACAAAATTGGCTTTAGAGTCAAGATTGTCTGATTAACCGTTTAAGAGTTATTCCCCTTGAACTGTTTATTTTAATCGGTTTTAATTGATTTTTTAACATCTTCTCCTCTGAAACCACTAAAAAAAATTACTGCTTTGAAACTTTGTACACATCATCTGTCAAATGACCTCATCCTAGTTTGCACCAACCATGGCCACAGATTAACCAGTGTTAATACAATTTTTAGCTTATAGTTCAAAAAGTATAACAGATACAGGAAAACCGAAGAGACATGCCTTCATTGGCATTAATCAAAAGCTCTACGAAACACTCCATTGTGTCAAAGTTGTATGATGATCCCTTAAAGGAGTTATTGCCCTTTAATTGTCGAAATTGATTATTTTTGACATTTTTGCCTCAAAATCTTGAAAATTATTAGAACTAGAGAAAAAGTTAGCATTGCTTAATTGTTCTGTTCTATGAGGGCTACACAAATGACTTAGGGTAAAGATTGTCTGATGAACCGTTTAGGAATTATTCTCCTTGAACATTTTTTTTATCAATTTTTCTTGATTGTAAAAAATCTTCTCCTCTTTAACCCATTAAAGGAATGCTTTGAAACATTGCACACATCATCTTTAGGATGTCCTCTACCAAAATTTTGCAAATAATGACACCTGACTACCTACATAGCTACATTGGCTTAAAATAGAAAATGGGGGGGGGGGGGGGGGGAGTCAAGAGAGTTTTCGACTGACAGTTAAAAAAGTATAACAGGTACAGCAAATTTGAAGTGAACCTCCCTTCTTTCTCTAAGCATCAAAAGCTCCTCCTTATAGGAATTATTTCCCTTAAAAGGTCAAAATTAATGACTTTTGCAGTGTTGGGGAATTCCTTATAGCAAATAAAAGCTGGATAAAAAAGGGTTGTTTAGGTTCAGGTGAGCGAGACAGTCTCCTGGGAGCCTCTAGTTTTTGTTTATATTTAATTTAAAACATATTCATGATTTTCTTGAATTAATAGTTTTAAAATAAATACACTTTATTTGGAATTTTAATGTTCAGGTTATTTTAATTTGATAACAGAATGTAGCATTTTCTATCAGACTAACAAAGTGTAAACTTTTTTCTTTTGCGAATGCTGACGAACGAATGAACCTTTCTTTTTACCTGTACTGCGCATGCGGACGAACGAACGGTTTTTATTTACTTGTTTTGCGCATGCGTGCAAACGAACGAACGAATGGATGGACAAACGAAAAACGATATAAACGAACTAACGAAAACGAAAAACGAACGCATAAATGGGAACGTTTTACGTTTCAGGGGGTGTACCTAAATGTATGCCTCGAGTCTCTCTTTTGATATATGGTTTTATGTCAACTGTACACCCCTTCCTGTTTTTTAGGGTCAGGTGAGCTATTGTCATCACTTTGCGTCTGTCAGTGTCGTCATCAGGGTCTGTAAACTTTTTAAATCTCGGAAACCCCAGGGCCAATTGAAACTAAACTTGGTATGTTCATTAGATGGACCTTTATAAAGTGTTTTTTTTCTGATTTAAAAACTAATATGGCCACCACTGTGGGACTTATTTTAACATGGACCCTATGGGAAAAAAGTTTAAAAAGGCTTTTTCTCTGAAGCCCATTAACCAATCAAAACAAAACTTACTACCAATATTGTTTGGATGGTCCTCTTTAAAGTTTATGTTTTCTGTGACAATCAGAAATTCAAAAAGGCTACCATCACAGGACTTAGTTTAACATTGCACCTAAGTGAAAAGTGGAAAAGGCTACTTCTCTGGAACCTGTTAACGAATGGAAGCAAAACTTACTAGCAATATTGCTTGGATGGTAATCTTTAAAGTTTATGTTTTTTATGCCAATTGGGTATTCAAAATGGCAGCCACCGAAGGAGTTAGTTGAACATAGAACTCTAAGGGAAAAATTTTAAAAGGGCTTCTTCTCTGAAACTGCTAAAACAATCAAAACAAAACTCATCACCAGTATTCACTGGATGGTTCTCTATAAGGTTTACGTTTTTATGCAAATTAGAAATTTAAAATGGCCACCACTTCAGGACTCAGTTTAACACAGGACCCTATAGGAAATTTTTTAAAAGGTGTCTCCTCTGAAACCGGTTAACCAACCTAAACAAAAGTTATACGAATATTTATTGGATGATCCTAGACACATTTTTTTATGCCACAAAGTGGCAGGGTATTATGTGATACCCTGCGCATGGATATGAGTGTCTGTCCGGCCGTCAGTCTGTGCCTCAGATGTTTCCAGATGATAACTTCAAAACGCATCTACAGATTTTATTTAAACTTTGCACAGCTGTTAAGTACTATAAAATGAAGATCAAGTTCAATTTTCAGCACAATCCAATTTGTAGTTTAGACTTTGGCCAATTCAATAACATGTGTTCAGGAATATTAAAAACAACACAATGTGTGTGTGTGTGGGAGGGGGTGGGGTATCATTTAATGTCCCAAACTGCAAAGCTGATTCAAGCCATATTACATGTAAATTTTAATTGGATGGTTCTCTTAAAAGCTTATGTTTGCTTATTTACTCAGAAATCCATGTTGGCTTCAATTGTAGATTCATTTGATGGTCTCTTCAAAGATCGCGCTATTTATGCGGGAAGAAAATAGAAAAATCTTCATTGCCTATAAAATCATGTGAGCAATACAGGCTCTTGAGAGCCTCTGGTAATAAGAAAAATATGCATTTAACTTTTCATTAGTTAATAACTATACTATAACTAATGCTTTCTCTGCATAAAGAACAATAATACGTAACAGAATATATTTGTACACGGTACTGAATGAGTTTCAATATTTCTTTGATATTGCTGTGTAATTTTATTGTTTTATTTTGTACATTAATCTTATACACATGTACATGCATGTTTTTATTTATTTCATAAATTACATACAGCATGTTATCCATTTGAAACGCAAAAACATTTTAAAGTTGAATATGCAAAATCTTTAGAATTTTTATTGGTATGACATATTTAATCAAAGAGTTGAAGTTTGAGTGAAGCAGTACCATGGGGCGACATGAAGGAGAATGTAAAATAACAGGGTAACTTGAACTTTGCTAAATAACAAAGTGGGACTTGCAGACTGATAGAAAATGAATTTTTTATGGTCCAAAGGTTATAATATTGGTTTTGTCTATCAGACCCTCACATTTTGTGAAGACTGCTTCAATTCCAGACAAATTTTACAATCAAATGAAAACTCTCAATCAAAAAACTTAAAGATGCAGATGACTGTGGTGAGCTTATTAATAATATTTTTGTCTCGCCTGCGACGAAAGTCGCTGGAGGCGAGACATATGTATGGGAATCCGGCGGCGGCGTAAACACTTGACATCTTGCTTCATATCTTTGTAAGCCCAAGCCCTAGGTCCATCAAATTTGGTACAGAGGTAGCTTATGATGAGTACTTGCCAGTCAGTCACCTGTCACCTGACCTTGACCTCAATTTCACGGTCCAGTGACTACGTTAAAGTTTTTGGGTTACGACAGTTCCTCTGTAACTATGCATGGTAGGATGACAATATTTGGTGTATAGGTTGCTGATGACTAGTACATGACTGTCTGGTAGGTGTCACCTGACCTTGACCTCAATTTCACGGTCCAGCGACTACGTTAAAGTTTTTGGGTTACGACAGTTCCTCTGTAACTACGCATGGTTGGTGTATAGGTTGCTGATGACTAGTACATGACTGTCTGGTAGGTGTCACCTGACCTTGACCTCAATTTCACGGTCCAGCGACTACGTTAAAGTTTTTGGGTTACGACAGTTCCTCTGTAACTACGCATGGTAGGATGACAATATTTGGTGTATAGGTTGCTGATGACTAGTACATGACTGTCTGGTAGGTGTCACCTGACCTTGACCTCAATTTCACGGTCCAGCGACTACGTTAAAGTTTTTGGGTTACGACAGTTCCTCTGTAACTACACATGATAGGATGACAATATTTGGTGTATAGGTTGCTGATGACTAGTACATGACTGTCTGGTAGGTGTCACCTGACCTTGACCTCAATTTTACGGTCCAGCGACTACGTTAAAGTTTTGGGGTTATGACAGTTCCTCTGTAACTATGCATGGTAGGATGACAATATTAGGTGTATAGGTTGCTGATGACTAGTACATGACTGTCTGGTAGGTGTCACCTGACCTTGACCTCAATTTCACGGTCCAGCGACTACGTTAAAGTTTTTGGGTTACGACAGTTCCTCTGTAACTACGCATGGTAGGATGACAATATTTGGTGTATAGGTTGCTGATGACTAGTACATGACTGTCTGGTAGGCGTCACCTGACCTTGACCTCAATTTCACGGTCCAGCGACTACGTTAAAGTTTTTGGGTTACGACAGTTCCTCTGTAACTATGCATGGTAGGATGACAATATTAGGTGTATAGGTTGCTGATGACTAGTACATGACTGTCTGGTAGGTGTCACCTGACCTTGACCTCAATTTCACGGTCCAGCGACTGCGTTAAAGTTTTTGGGTTACGATAGTTCCTCTGTAACTACGCATGGTAGGATGACAATATTTGGTATATAGGTTGCTGATTAATAGTACATGACTGTCTGGTAGGTTCCACCTGACCTTGACCTCAATTTCATGGTCCAGTGACTACGTTAAAGTTTTTGGGTTACGGCTGTTCCCCTGTAACTATGCAGGGTATGGTGACAATATTTTGTATACAGGCCGCTGCTGATATTTAATGCTATTTAAGTAATGCTTATGACGAAATTTATTTTCGTTACTGATGCGGAATGCAGGCGAGACGTTTTTCTGTGTCCACACTTGTTGAAATTAATAAGGTCTATATAGCATTACTAATGAAATGTAAAAAGCATCATCACAAAATTATTTCCTGGGACCATACTGGGAGAGTTCCCAGTGCTTGACCCACAGAGCAACCCAGCCCATCCCCGGGTGGCACATAAGGGAGACTCTCTTGTTGGGGGGTAATCAGGTCATAATATAGAAAGCCGTAGTGGGTAACATATTTGGAGAGTGCCACACTCCATGCATGATAACAACCCTTTTGTAGATTTTGAAAAAGAGTAGGCTCATTGTAGCCGCTACAAAAGGCTCAATTCTCCAACCCTACCCAAAACTTCATACTTTTCCAGTGGCAGTTGAAATTGTATTCCCTGTGTCCCATCCCACCCATTTTTCTGTTGATTAATTGTTTGTAAACTTGTTCCCGTCCTGAATATAGCAGAAATACTGCACGCTGGACGTAAAGCAAACATCCAATCAATTAATCAATCAAAATTATTTGAATAAGTGCTTATTGAAATTATAAAATACAGGTTTTATGAACAAATTTATTTAAGATAATAATGTATCCTCATCCAAGCATACCTGTAAGGATGTGAAGGATGAGGAGCATTCTTATAATGAGCCTGAGGCTCAAAAGGGTATCATTGGATTAAAATTAAAATTAAAATATGTCTGAATAAGGTCAAGAGCAAATGACAAATTTTCTTGTTCAAAGTGGTGATATTCCACAAACTCATTCAAATACCTCAAGTTAATTACAGGTCTACTTGTCCCATCTTTCTTAGGTACAATAAAAATGGTAGAAATAAATTGATCATCTGTTTTCTCAACCAGCTCGATAGCTCCTTTCTGCAGTAACTTTGAGACCTCTTCATTGACAATACTAGCCTGTTCATCAGAAAAGGGGATCTCATTTGGTATTTTGTTCTGACAAGGGAGCTGAGTAAACTCAATTTTATACCCAGATATAGTCTCAAGAATCCACTCATCAGAAGTGTATTTACACCAGTAATCATAGTTCAAACACCTCACCTTAGAAGTTGTCCCTTTATCTAAAAGCGACGTCTCTGGTCCTTTCCTGGAAGGATTTGTGGTGAGCCCTGTGACATGAAGGGTCTTGCAGACTTGCCTACCCTTACGATTTTGGCATAAGGCTCCCGATTTTTAAGGCTATATTACGCCATTACGATTTTTACTATATTCCTTGCGATTTTTCAACAATCCGGATTTTCGTCATTTCCGTTGCGTCATTTTTAGTTTGACTCTATGTATTATCTTTACATTGCCATTTCCGCTTCCTGTTATAGGTGTAGGACCACCATAGATTTTTTACTCTTCGGCTATATTAAAATTTGATTATTTTGACTTATCCTAGAAAATTTACCTTTGTTTCAAATTAAGTGACACTTCTGTCCCCTATAAAAATGCACTGGCCGAACATTCTGTCAAAATTTCACAATATGTTTCATTGCATATAAGAAACAACGCTCAACCTGAAGTCCATGTGGTCTAAAAATCTCCTTTCACTTTCTATTTCAGTCCAAAAATAGTGCTTGTCCCTAATTGACTCTCAACATTTTTATATTCATTTAAAACCAATAAAACTTTATCCTCAAGTTTCCTAGAATATTCAGCTTTCCAAAAATACCAAATTTATTCTGGTATCATGTGCCGTTCAAATTCTATATGATGCAAGAGTGAACCTGTCTGTTGACTAGTACTACTTTTACGTACAACCTCTGGACTGGTTCGCGGTATTTGGTGGTCCTACACCTAAAGAAGATGTTTTTGTTCAACAAATTAAATAAAATTTTTCCTGGTCTTAGATTTATGTTAGTCGAAACAAATTCTAAAATTTTGTTGAATTCCTTTCAGCGGTTTTCAAGAAATGCATGAAAACATACAAAGACCTCACATGCGCGTTATCATGAAAAATTAGCTTGTTGATCAAGAAATGCATTATTTCTTAATTTTTCAATCTCTCAGTTGCAGATGTAAATAGCAACCAAATTTATTCTGGTATCATGTGCGGTTCAAATTCTATATGATGCAAGAGTGAACCTGTCTGTTGACTAGTACTACTTTTACGTACAACCTCTGGTTCCCCGTATTTGGTGGTCCTACACCTTATATCAAACAAATATGTTAACTTTCCTGTCAATGTTGTTTTCTTTGAAATTTTGGGTTTAAATTGAAGCTTCAGGGACAAGTTTAAAATATACATCTTTAAACCAGAAGTCAATACATTGAATTTGATGTGTCCGTTAGGTTATTATTTGTTTAGAATTAAAGACAATAAAAATGTGCAGTTTCTACAATATATCTGGCTAAATTACAACCTTTTTAACACTTAATTATATGCTTTACTATTTTTCACCTCAAATTACGATTTTTTGGGGAGTGCCTTACTATTTTTGCCTGAAATGAGTAGGCAAGTCTGGTCTTGGTCGTCTGCCTATGGGCATTTGGCGATTCAGGAAGTCTCGCTTTTGAACATTGCCTCTGAAGCCCTGTCCTCCTCGTCTGAGGACAGGGCCTTTGAAGTTTAAATTACCAGAGGGAAAATTCCCAGAACGAGAAAAATAAGGGGGTGGTCTATAAAAAGATTTGGCTATAGGTATTCTAGTGATATCCCCCATTTCTTTTAATTTTGAAAGACAGTTGTCCCCAAACAACTGGTTAGTTATTGGGACGTCATTGCCACAGATTTTAGCATATCTATCATTTAAAAAATTTCTCAAACTCTGACGTCTTTTATTGGACAACAAATAAAAAGCATGGCCAAATAGACTTATGGCATCAGTCGAGCCATTTCTAGCAGAAACTATATCAAGCTCTTTTTTCTTGGACAAATTGTCCATCATATATATTATAGGAACTAAACCCAAAGCCATATATTTCTGTACTTCTTGTAATGAGAGATCTTTTGCATGCGGTACTGAACCCAAAGGGTTCCATATTTCTTTGTTGCATTTTGGTGCACAAAGATAAGTCGCATTTTCAGGGCGCACATACTTTTTAGCAATATCTGAAATACTATCTTTGTCTGATTTGATTGTAAGAGCTGCATTTACTGCTTTAGCCAAGCCTGTCCCTATTTTAGGTCCAGTTTTTTCCTCCATATTCAACTGGGGAATATTCCATACCTGCTCATCCATAGCTTCATTATCATCAGAATTGGGAACAATGCCAGACAATGTAGGAATCTGAACATTTACAGGGTCATTAACTTATTAACCTCTGTATCAAATTCACTCAGGTTATCAAATGCTTGCTGAAAAGCTAATTGAGGATTTAGTCCTTCAGAACTAACATCATCTTGATTGTCAAAATAATCAAGGTCAAAATCATCAAGGTCATACCTAGAGTTTCAGGAATATTAACAAAAGGGTAATAATTACCATTCTCATCAATTGGAACATCAACCAATGAAGTTATATATTCAGTTGAAGCAACCTCATCTACAGGGGGGCGACTAACAGTAGCAGATGGGGTTGGTCGAGTGACAGTTGCAGATGGAGTAGTGCAAGCATTTGTGGAGGAACGTGGGCGACCAGTACTAAAAGCAGGGGTTTTAGCATTCATTTTTACTGATGATGCTTGAAAATTCTTTACAAGACCTGTTAAGGATGTACTACTATTAACAATAGTATCAATGCCTAGTGTAGATTTTAAGGCCTCAATGTCCTGAAAAGAATTAGATTTTTTGCTCTTTTTTGGACCCTTATTTTTATTAACAACTTTACTTGCCGGTAACTTGCGTTTCATAGCAGTACCCTTAATTACTCTGTTTTTACATGCAGCAGCATTAACATTTTCAGAACCCTGAGCACATGATCTAGTACTCATTTTATCAGAATAAATTTTTTGATTAATAGATTCACCTTGATCCTTTAAAATATCACCCTCATCCTCCGAGGTACAAGATAAGACAGCGTCGGAATTCACATCCGACATATTTACCAACTATAATTAGGTGACAAAATTTCCCGTATTCTAAAAATAACCACAAGGGGTAATACACAATTTATAGTCTAGCCCACGTCTAGACATAAAGAATGGACCCTTTCAGTCGGTCCAACAAAAAATGGCTTTTTCAGTCAGCCTGGATAAATTTAATATGGCTATTTCAGTCAGCCAAAATAAAATGCGTCTTTTTAAATTACCAAACAAATTACGAAACAGTGGCTATTTCAGTCAGCCATGTTGTCAAATATAACGAGTGAAATAAACAACAAACCATATGCTACTATATCAGTGAAATAGATAAGTAGTCCTTAATTTAACACACGAAACAACTTTAACACAGTACGTCTTGCCGTCTCAAATATAATAATGGCGATTTCCACGTGGACAAGTGGTTTTATACCCAGCGAAGGTCATTTTTATGGGTCAGTATTTTGACCTCTGTGAACCGAGATGTGCACGGTATGTCTTGCAGCATACCTCATATTATTATGCAATATGATACCCTTGAAGAACGAAGTCGAATGTAAAAGAATTTCATACGTGTAACTCAATTTGGATTTAGGAAGTGATCACTCATATCAGAGCATTTGTATTAATTTATATATTTTTTAGACAAGGTTAAAAAAAATATTTGCTTGTGTTGTAGACTTTCTTAAGGCATTTGACACTGTGATTCATTTTGGAATTATGTTACAACTTTTATTAAAGGTAATTTCTATAAGGTAATGAAATTAGTGTATAGCTCAGATAAACTATGTGTAAGATAGAGCAATATATGACAGAGTTTTCACATCTCAAATTTGTGTACACCAAGGTGATGTAAAAAAGAAACTAGATATTTTACAAGCGGTGCTTACAAATAAATGTACCACTAAGAAGTAATCTTCAATAGAAATGGAAGTTTGCTTGAAGAAAAAATTAGTTTAAATGTAAATGACATAAAATGTGTAAAATCTTATAAATATTTAGGTATTACAATGTGCAATACTGGAAAATTAATGAAGCCAAAAAAATGCTATATGACAAAGCACTTAAAGCTTCTTTTAAATTATATACAAACATGAAATCATAAACTCCTTCTATAAAATGTCTTCTTCATATATTTGATCATACTATCAAACCCATAGTATTATATGGCAGTGACAATTGGTGCACAATAAACATAACCCAGCAAAGAGAAAATAAGTCCCTGATAACTTTAATGACTGAAAAGGAGTAGGGGTGATAATTTAGGTGTCAAGACACTAAAGGGGACCAATCAAATTTAGAACATATAAGAAAATAGAAATTACAAACAAAATAGTCTTGTTTATCTTAGTGTATATTATAAACTACTGTATGGATTTTAATAAATGAACGTTTTTCTGAAAGGTAAATATATTAAAAAAATTTTGAGTCCTAACATGGTCTGTTCTAATGTTGTTTAGTATACTTTAAGTCACATTTACTACCTATAAACCAAGATTTTCTGAAAAGAAAGTATTATTTTTAGAATGGGGTTTACCCCGGAAGTTGGTTTTCTCTTGGAAGGTTTTAAAGGGGTCATGAAATTTTGAGAGAACATAGGCCTGTCACGTACGATTCTGGATATATATGGTGTCAGTCAAGCTACACTTAAGGTAAAAGAGCTGTGCTAATTCCAAAAATAACAAATTTAGTAGAAAATCTTAAAGAATTGGATTAGTGTTTTCACACCATAAGGGCCATATTACAATAAGGCCCAAAATTTCTGAAAAAAATTAAGTTGTGTGAAAAAAATTATTTTAAGCCTTTATCATCTCTGAACATAATGCTTCAAATTGATGCACTCCAAATCAATCATAATCATGTTTGTGATGTCATCGGTATCACATGAATCAAAGTCTATTTTTAGATTTTGCTCTTAAACAGGATGAATTTCAAGAAACTTATGTAAACTAAAAGTGCATGGGCCGATAAGAAACAGCTCCATACTTAAATATGTTATTTATTTTAGTCAGGAGCTCAATCTCTCAAAATATTTTGTTGTTTGCATGTGCACGGTACAAAAACAGTTGAATTGTAGAAGTAATCCATGATCATTTTTTGTTTACATTTTCGGGTCAGGAAGAAGGAAGCAATAATTCATAACTAAAACCATGAAATAGTCATTTATTTCAAGTTAGAAGAGGATTAGAGGTGATATTTTGACTGTTGTGCCAAAATTGTTGAACAGAAGAAAAAAATTATACCTTAGTCCTTATCAGTTAAAATTTGTTAAAACAAGGATTCACCACATCTTTGGAAATGTCATTATTTTTATTTGTATTGCAATATATTTAAACTGCATGCTTATTTTATTTACAGAATCATTAAATAACATAAAAAAAAAATTTGGTGGAAATCCGGAACTTGGCTTTGCTTAAATGTAAGAGCAAAATTTACAAATTGGTCAAATATACAAATCCCACTAGTCAGGTACTTTTTATGAAATGGTACCAGACCTAACTATAGGAAAACATCTTTTCTGCAAAATAATATCTTCAGGTTTTAAAGTTTCATAATCTGCAGTGAAATTTGACTTTTTGGCCTATGGTATCATGAAACAGGTGCGGATACAGGGGGTCGTAAAAGGGGATAGCGGAAAAGGAGGACCACGAAGTGGTCATCCCATGCCATGCAGAGGCGCATTTATGGCAGGGGGTCTTGGTTTAAGGCCCCCAGATGCTCTATAAGAAATGGTGCAAAATCCTGCATTCTCGCAATTTCCAAAAATCAAAAAGAATTTATTTAACACAAGGTTTTTATAGTTTCGGTAACCTTTATTTGGTACAGTATACAACAGAGATATCAAAATAAACGAATTAGTACCGTTAATGCATTAATTTATGGCAAGAACGAGCATGGATTACATTTTTGCCTTCGGCCCTGGTTGTTACATTCCCTGTTCTCTTTTTTTCCTTTCCTTTTTTTTCAAGGGGAGGAATACGCCTCTTATGCCCCTCCCCTGGATCGGCCACTGTGAAAAGTGATTATTGTTGCAAAAAACACACTGTTAACAATTCTATAGAGTACAGTAAGGTAGAACCCAAGGTGACAAGAAATAAAAATGTTTTATTGGTATTAAATTAATTGATTAAAAAAAGGTAAACAATGATCCTATTTCATGCGTGAACACTTATTGCTAGACAGAAACATGTATCATACCGTGAAGATTGTAACTAAAGATTAAATGTATTCATTTTGTTTCTTAAAAGAAGGTTAAACAGCAGTATTGGAATCAATATGTAGTGTTTATTCATTCCTCTGGCCTCTAGGTAATTATTTGGCATGGATAGGCATCATTTGCAATGTGCCGTTTTAATGTAAAGTCTGTGAATCAAGTATGTTTTTGGGTACTTTGAACCAATCAGTCTAGTCAGTTGCTATGTTTTCTACTTTTACAGTGACTTGGCATGCAAAAAGGACTGAAAAGATGGCAATGAGTCTTTTTGTATACAAATTATATGTCAGTTTTCTTAAAACTAGTCATATTTCTACTTTGTGCATAGTTTAATTAAAGTTTAAGCTACAGAAAACAGACCTTGTGTTGTATTTTTACTTAACACCCAGTCTCTGAGAAAACCATGCAATATCCTTAAAATGAGTCCACATGGTAGGTTAACCAATTTTAATGAAACTTTGCAGGCTAAACAGGGTTTATGTGAGAAATCTATACTAGACTGAAAAAAAAATATTTGGGTGTTGTTTTTATTGTAAACAGCGCCACCTATAAAATACATAAAAAATGGTGTTGGAATAATGAAAAAACAAACGCTTTTCGTTGATTTATTTTGAAAAAGTTAAGCAGAGTTTCAAACAATTGTTTATGGAATTAAGCAGTCTTAAGGTGCTTCTTCTGAAAACAAAAAATAAATTTTTTGCCAGTTTTTGTTTTCTAATACAAAATCTAACTCTAAATGAATAAGAATTGGACAAAAAAGAAAAACTGGATTTCTATGCATAATCAAATGAAATTATCTTTTGAAGTAGTACTTTTATTTACAATAAATGACTGTCATATTTTCTTCCATGATTCTTTCTACCTACTGTATGATATTTTTGCTGAGCTATTATTACATGTTGCCATGGCAACCATTCTAAAATACGATGAATTCCACAAGAAAAATGACTTTCTTCATAGGTATTCTCTTTATTTTTCTATTGATTAATCTCTATACGCATAATTAAAGTTCAATATATATTAATGAATTGATAATAAACCAAAAAGTAACAGATGTAGAAATAGTAATGGTAACATTATTTGCTGTATAAATATATATAAATAATAAACTGCAATCAAAGTCAGTGTTTTAGCAGGTGGCCGGTATTTCGGGTAGCCCGAACCCGAGACAAAATCCCCGAGACAGAAATCGACTTTAGAGATTTTCGTGGTTATTAGACAGAATTTTCACAAAATATTTGGAAGATATAACAAGATTATGATATTGAATTATTACGTTTCAGTCAAAATGTAACAAAACGTATATTTATGGAAAAATTGCAATATTTTGTTCCGTAGGTCGGTATTTCAGGTATGCCCAGATGTGAAGGGAGGTAACTAAGGTCTAACTCATGGTGATAAGTATTTACTAAACGAAAAGTATATTATTATTATTATGATTATTATTATTATTATGTAAAAAAAATAAATAAATACATTTTCTAGTAAAAGGACAGATAAAAGAAGAAAATCTGATAATCCTGAAACCAGCAAATCCATACAAAACCAGCCCCGATACACTTTAGCCAAAAATCAAGAATTCCAACCGATTGAAAACCACCGAAAACACAAAAAAGTCGCAAATTGCTCTGCTCATTAGGATACAACACAGCATGCAACATGTTTAACATTTAAAGAAAAAACGCAACATCCTTAATGACAACAAACTTTGCCCAAATACAAAACATTTTACACAACAAATTCTCAAACAACAATTAAAAATATCAATGGATTTCAAGACCGGCAATTTTCCACTGTTGACCGAAGAAGGAAAATGGGGATATGGACAATATGGATTAAAGCTGGAAACTGCTCCACCGCCATATACCAAAATTTACTTATACGGGGAGCGATCATTGGGTGATATCAATCTAAAATACAAACAGTGATTGTATTTTCATTCTGGTCATCGCAAATGGAAATGAGAATGCTGTCTCTAACTCTATGAAAATTCATGTTTTACGTTAGTGATTGTATTTTCATTCTGGTCATCGCAAATGGAATTGAGAATGCTGTCTCTAACTCTATGAAAATTCATGTTTTACGTGTTTATGGACAGGCGGAAAATATTATTAATATAAAAAACCTAAAGTACAACAAAAAGACAATGGGGTGGATTGCGGTTTATTTGCTATAGCTTTCGCCGTTTCCAATAAGGACAGTTCGTTTAACATCAAAATAAAAATTAGCAGGAAGGCGAGAAACCTACTAACTACTTTTGTGGCCTGGAATCTAAGAATTTTACCAACAAAATTATACCAAAAGTACAAATTGATGATGGAAAGATAATTAGTAATCAAAATGAGATTTTAAACCAGGTTAAAATTTTTTATGAAAATTTGTACAAATGTAATAATGTTTCAACAAATTGTACAATAAGTGAAATAAATACTGGTTTAAAAGATGTAAATGTAAAAAAATTAAGGTACGAAGAACAAGAAAATTTAGAAGGTACTATATCAGTAAGCGAAGCAGGTGAAGTCCTAAAAAATATGAAAAGTAATAAGACACCAGGAACAGATGGCTTTTCAAGTGAGTTTTTTAAATTTTTCTGGAAAGATCTAAAACATTTTGTTGTTAGATCTATTAACTATGGTTACCAAAAAGGAGAACTCTCTGTTACACAAAAACAAGGAGTGATTACTTGCCTCCCAAAGGGAAATAAGCCAAAACATTTTCTAAAGAACTGGAGACCTATTTCCCTATTAAACACTGTATATAAGATCTGCTCAGGGGTGATTGCTAAGAGAGTAAAATCTGTCTTAAACAAATTAATAGACACAGATCAAACAGGGTTTATTAGTGGAAGATATATTGGGGAAAATTTGAGGTTGATTTATGACATTATGCAATATACAGAGGAAAACAATATTCCTGGTGTCTTGCTGCTAATTGATTTTGAAAAGGCATTTGATTCCATCTCATGGGAATTTCTGAATATTACTTTGAAATTTTTTAATTTTGGAGAGTCCATTCAAAAATGGGTAAAGGTTTTATATAAAAATATTAACTCAGCAGTCATACAAGCTGGCAACTTGTCCCCTTTTTTGAAATTGGTAGAGGATGTCGACAAGGAGATCCTCTGTCCCCCTATTTATTTATTTTGTGTGCTGAAATAATGGGTCTAAAAATTAGAAATAACAGAAAAATAAGTGGAATCAAAGTCACTCAAATTGAACATAAACTGTCTCAGTTCGCAGATGATACTTCTTTAATTCTGGATGGCACAGAAGAATCACTTAGAGAATCTTTATGTGATTTAGATTGGTTTGGGAAAGTATCAGGACTTAATATTAATTTTTCCAAGACACAGGTAGTTTGGATTGGGAGTCAAAAATATAGTGATCAGGAATTATGTCAAGAGCGTAAGCTTTCATGGGGATCTACATCCTTCAAATTATTGGGTATTCATTTTGACGTAGATTTAGGAAAGATGACAAAAATTAATTACAAAGATGGTATCCAGAAAATAAAGAGTATTATCAACCAATGGTCTAAACGCAACATTACTGTTATAGGGAAAATTACTGTTGTAAAAACTCTGATGTTACCTATTCTAAACCATTTAATTATGTCCCTTCCAAATCCAGATACTGAGACCATAAAATATATTAACAGTTTATTTTACACATTTATCTGGAACTCCCCTGTTCATAGAGTTAAAATAGATGTCCTTGAAATGAATTATGAAGATGGAGGCTTAAAAATGATTAACATTAATAATTTTATAGCAGCAATGAAATGTACTTGGGTTAGAAGACTTTATAATTCTAATAGTAAATGGCAAAATATTTTTATGTCTCAGGTAGACAAAGATAAATTTTTTTCTTATGGTGATGAATTTATAAAGCAACTGAAGATTAAAACTGTAAATAGGTTCTGGCAGGACGTTCTGGAGTCACTGCTTTTGCTAATTGAAAAAGAACAAAATCAGGACTGGAGCTATTTTCTTGCCAGTCCTATTTGGATGAATAGTATTTTTAAGATTGATAACAAACCATTTATTTATCAGGACTTGCTTTCAAAAGGTATAAAATATATTAATGATATTGTTGATGAGGATGGTTTGTTTCTTAAATATGTAGATTTTTGTAATATATTCAATATTAATGTCAGTATTATGCAGTATAATAGTATCATTTCATGTGTAACACAAAGCGGTAAACAAGTATGTAAACAAAGTTTTAAGTTATCATCACCATTTATTCCTTCTGTAGTAAGAACTATTTTGAAGAGTTCAAAGGGTTCAAAAGAGATATACAGTGTTTTAAATAACAAAAGTTGTATACCAACTGGTATTGTTAGATGGAATGATATTTTAAATGTTGATAAAGAAATCAGCTGGAGGAAACTTTGTAAATTACCTTTTATTGTAACAAAGAATTCTAAATTACAATGGTTGCAATATAGAATTATTCATAGAATTATATCTACAAACAAATTTTTGTACAAGATTAATAAAGCCTCCAATACATTATGTACTTTTTGTAAAAAAGACGAAGAGACAATTGAACACCTCTTTTGGTATTGTGAATGTGTACAAAAGTTTATTGATGCAATAGATGTATGGTTTCTTGAAAATGGAATTAGTATTTTATTTTCAAAAGAGAATTTTTTATTTGGAAACCCTTCACATGTCTACAAAGGTAACCCTGAAAATAATATATTGCTCTGGATAAAGCAGTTTATTTACAATGCTAAAATTTTTAATACTGCTCTCAATATACCAGGTATTAAAGAAAAACTGAAATACATGTACAATCTTGAAAAAATTATTGCTGTAAAAAATGAGAATTTGGACAAATTTGATCAGTTGTGGAATATTTATGATTTTTTGACATAGAATTTTGTTTATGAATTGCCAGATTTAAATTAACTATCAGCTTTTTCCCCTTTATTTTTCTCCTAATGTAAATGGTTTTGTCATCTAAATTACCGTCATATATACATTTAAAGTATATCTCCCTCTTTACTTTCTTTTTTATTTTATTTTTTTGTACGTGTGTTTTGTTTTTTTTTTGTTTTTGTTTTGTTTTGTTTGTGTTTTTTTTTTTTTTTTAATATTTATTTTGTCCTCCCCCCTTTTTTTTTTTAATTTTACATATAACATAAATCTAATATGGTGTTTAATATCATTGATACTATTGTATAATAAGCTATTGTGTATAATGTATTGCATCATGTTAGTTAAAACAATAAAAAAAAAAAAAAAAAAAAAAAAAAAAAAAATTAGCAGATATCAACAATACCCATAGAGCTAGACTGCAAAGCTAAATGTCGACTACCAAATTTGTAAGATGATATATGGCAAGTTGCGCCATGTGTGGATATTGTTTTCCATTTGCGATGTGACAGCCTGCTTGAACTTTCCTTCAACAACAGTTACCCGTTTCTTTGTCATTTAATGCATCAACAAGTGTTAAAATTTAAACATAAATTCACTAATTACACAGATCTGTTAAGTGTTTTAATTGTTTATACTTATTTTTTGCAATAGTTATGAAACCTAAACGTTGCTGTTTTTTCTTAGATTTACGCAAGACAAAGGCAAAAAGCTTTTTTGATCATCAGTTGCTATGTTTAAACAGAGACATATAATTACATGTAATTATGTCTCTGGTTTAAATATCAAACACAAGCTATACCAACATATAAAATAAAAACTTATATGTAAAACTACAAACAAAATATAACAGCTAGACTGACTTTTAAGGTAATAATCATAAATTTATAATTATATTAATATTATTATTATTATTATTATGTTATACTTATAAATATTCTGTAAATACTCATGAGTTACCGGAACTGAGTTACCCCCCTTCCCATCTCGGCATACCCGAAATACCGACCTACAGGACAAAAAATTGCAATATTTTCATGAGTATACGTTTTATTACGTGTTTACTTAAATGTAATAATTCAATATCAGAAGCTTATCATATTTGTCAAATATTTTGTGAAAAATTTTATCAAATAACTAAGCAATTCATTAAAGTCGATTTCTGTCTCGGGGATTTTGTCTCGGGTTTGGGTTCAGGCTACCCGAAATACCGACCACCGTTTTAGCATCACCTCGAATTACCTCCCATTTTAAAACTGTCCATATCCTGTAAACCAAAAACAAACGAGTGGAACTGAAAAACCAAGTGAATCATTGCTTTTTGTACAAATTTGACCATCATTCATGTGGACTCCCAACATTTAAACCAATCGCCCAGCCTTTACACAAACATTATCCCAATGTAAGAAACACAATTAGTGAAGATCGCTTGGCTTTGGCATTGCTCTCCTTACACCGATTGAACTTCAATTTGAAGACGTCAAAAAGGTTGTTACCAAAAATGTGAAATAATTTGTGAGGGTGAACAGATCATCATATGAATAAGTAAGTGACAAGCTTAGAAAAACAAAGAAACCCAGATGGAACTAGAAAGTTGTGCTAAGTGAATGGCTATTGTGCAATCAAAATCCAGTCTCTGGCATTAGTCCGAGAATCCTCTGCCGTCCAACGCTTTTTTTATTTTTATTTTTTTTTTGCGTGGGACATCAGAGAGCTCTCCATAAGCAAAACAGTGGATTTTGCGACACCGGTCTGGGTCGGCACATTTCATCGTGTCAGATTTAATAAAACATTTTCATCCAGTTACTCTATATATAATTCGTTTCTTTAGATATTTGTCTCTAGGAATATAATCATCTTACCTTCAATCAAGCTGATTTAAGTCCATTTCTAAGCTCATTTCCATCGATACCCTTACATTCCTGCATTTCACTTTCATTTTGAAAAAAAAGTCATGTGACAACAATGTGACTTAAATCCAGTGCTTAAATTAGCTTGATTGGATGTATGATGATTATATTCCTAGAGAAAAATATCCAAAGAAATGAATTATTTATAGATTAACTGGATGAAAATGTTTTATTAAATCTGACACGATGTTTACCTAGTTATGGTCTACAACAGTTTATTGAAAAAAAAAATAGGCAAATTATCTCCCTTTATAAAAGTAAAAAAGAAAGAATATTTATGAATTGTTATGACTTTATGTAACTATAAACTTCACAATATGTTTATTTGTTTATATGTTTATAAGATCAATATTTTATTGAAAAAACATGAAAAAAGGGGCATTTTTGCTGTATGCTCACATATACCTGAAATCATTTGCCCAGCAATTTCATGCCATCAATTAATAACACTATTACGGTACTATAAGATAGAACCAGTGACATGAGAAAATATTCACTGAAGCACATCCTACTGGATTTTGAATGTGTGCATATTTTGGCTTTTTCTAGATATGGGTTTTATAGGATTATCTCCCCTTATTTCCTCATTTTGTCCGAAAACATAATTGTGTCTTTTTCATTAAAAGATAAAATACAATTGTACATTATTGTAGACATAATATGTTTTCTTTGTGATTAGTTGTCTAAGTTGAAAATTTTAGCTGTTGAAAATGTGATATTTTAATGAAAAAAAAAGTGTAAAAAGCAAGAAAACTGGTTCCCGGTACTTAAAAGGCCATTGCAAAAAAAAAAAAAATAACGGTTTGGATACCAGAGGAGATATTTTGTGAAAAAACATCTTTTGTAGTGTCCATTCATCACACACAAATTATTAAACTTGGTTGACCCCCCTTATGGACAGTTTTGCATGGTTTTCTCAGAGACTGGGTGTTAATATTAAATTTGGGCTATTGTTTATACACTGTATCCCAAAATTTTGTTTTGTTGGCCTCATACCTTCAAGAAGAATTAAACATCTGAAAGAAAGTTAAAATCAAGGTTTTTTCTTTAAATTAATGGTTTACATTCACTAATACTAAATATATGAATATTTAACGAAAAAATTCAGGTCTTCTTACTACTTTATGTAACATATTGACAGCAAAAATGCCAAGGTTACATGAAGGTCATACTCATCTTGACTGTTAGCCAAGCTAAGAATATTTGTTTAAATGTTCCTGGAATGATTATATGTCATTGTGCAATCTGATTTGTGTAATAATTGATGCTGTGTCAACATGGTCAATTTTATTATTAACTTTAAAAAAAAATATTATTTTTTAGAGTTTTTGAGAAAAAATAGCAACATTTCGCCACTTTTGTGTCTCTGGCTAAGATAAAAAAAAATGAGTGCCCACTGATTTTATTCTCTTATTAGTTTGTACCATGCCTTAACCCTGTAATAACATTTAATTATATTAATTATCACCATTGGATTAGAAACTATAATAGTTTTTTAAAATGTGATATTTTTGTTTTCTTCCATTGGGCAAAAGGGACATGATTATCTCCCCTTGGCACAGCATCTTAAAATTGTAGCATTTTAATGAAAATGTGTGTAATGTTAACTTGACAACCATATTTACACATAATAAAAAGAAATTGTTTTAAATATGTATAGTGTTGATTTTATTTACAACTAAACTTAGTGAAAAAATCACAAAAAATGCTTTTTAGCTCACCTGGACCGAAGGTCCATGTGAGCTTTTGCTATCACTTGGCGTCCGTCGTCCGTCGTAAACTTTTTCAAAAATCTTCTCCTCTGAAACCACTCGGCCAATTTTTTTCAAACTTGGCCACAATCATCCTTAGGATTCCTAGTTTCAATTTTGTACCCAGGGTGTTGATGAACAGACAAATATGGCCGCTGTTACTAAAAATAGAACATGGGGGTCAACACAGGTTTTAGATCATTATCTAAAAAACTATTATAGCTATAGAGAAAACCGTTACTTCAAATTGATCAGCACATTAAGGTCTACAATAGTTGCTATTAGTGCGAAGTTGTGTATTGGCGTCTTGTAGGAGTTATTGCCCTTTTTTGGCGATTTTTTTGACAAAATGTTTGGTATTTACAATATAACCTGAAAACTATACGAGGTAGAGTGAAACTGTAAATGGCAAAAATTATCAGCAATAAAAGCCCTACAATTCACTTGATTGGTCTGTAATTGTCAGATGACTCCTTATATGAGTTATTGCCCTTAAATGGTAATTTTTTATGAAATTATCCGTTTTTGTCCTGTAACTTAAAAACTGTAACAGCTAGAGTGAAACTGTTAATAGCAAAAATTATCAACAATACAAGCCCTACAAATTAGTATTTAAGTCTGAAATTGTCAGATGACTCCTTATAGGAGTTTTTGCCCTTAAATTGCAATTTTTTATGAAATTTTCCGTTTTTGTCCTGTAACTTAAAAACCATAACAGCTAGAGTGAAATAATAAAATGCAAAAATGATCAGCAAAAAAAAGCCCTACAATTCATTTAATTGGTCTGAAATTGTCAGATGACTCCTTATAGGGGTTATTGCCCTTAAATGATGATTTTTATGAAATTTTCCATTTTTTTCCTGTATTAACTTGAAAACTATAGTAGCTAGATTAAAACTGTAAATTGCACAAATGATCAGCAATAGAAGCCCTACAAATGATTGCTTAGTCCAAAATTGCAAGATGACTCTTTAAAGGAGTTATTACCCTTTCATTATGAATTTGGACTAATGAACAGTTTTTAGCTCACCTGACCCAAAGGGTCATGTGAGCTATTGTTATCTCTTTGCGTCCGTCGTCGGTGTCGGCGTCTGTAAACTTTTTACATTTTAATCTTCTTCTCTGAAACCACTTGGCCAATTGAAACCAAACTTGGCCATAATGTTCATTGGATGGTTTGTTTTTTGTGTTTTTTATTTTGATTGGTAAACCAATATGGCCGCCACCTCAAGACTTAATTTAACATAGGACCCTATGGGAAAAAAGTTAAAAAGAGCTTCTTCTCTGAAACCGTTTAACCAATCAAAACAAAACTTACTAGCAATATTGTTTAGATGGTCCTCTATAAAGTTTGTGTTTTAGATGGGAATCGGAAATTCAAATGGCCGCCACTGCAGGACTTAGTTTAACATAGAACCCTATGGGAAAAAGTTTAAAAGGCTTCTTTTCTGAAACCGGCCAACCAATGGAAACAAAACTTACTAGCAATTTTGTTTGGATGGTCCTCTATAAAGTTAATGTTTTTTATCCCAATCTGATATTCAAAATGGCCGCCACCGCAGGACTTAGTTTAACATTGGACCCTATGGGGAAAAGGTTAAAAAGGGCTTCTTCTCTGAAACCGGTTAACCAATCAAAACAAAACTTACTAGCAATATTGTTTGGATGGTCCTTTATAAAGTTTATGATTTTTATGCCAACTGGAAATTCAAAATGGCCGCTACCGCAGGACTTAGTTTAACATAGGACCCTATGGGAAAAAGTTTTTAAAGGCTTCTTCTCTGAAACCGGTTAATCAATGGAAACAAAAACTTACTAGCAATATTGTTTGGATGGTCCTCTATAAAGTTTATGATTTTTATGGCAATTGGAAATTCAAAATGGCCCCTACCGCAGGATTTAGTTTAACATACGACCCTATGGGAAAAAGTTTGAAAGGCTTCTTTTCTGAAACCGGCCAACCAATGGAAACAAAACTTACTAGCAATATTGTTGGATGGTCCTCTATAAAGTTAATGTTTTTTATCCCAATCTGATATTCAAAATGGCCGCTACCGCAGGACTTAGTTTAACATAGGACCCTATGGGAAAAAGTTTTTAAAGGCTTCTTCTCTGAAACCGGTTAACCAATGGAAACAAAAACTTACTAGCAATATTGTTTGGATGGTCCTTTATAAAGTTTATGATTTTTATGCCAACTGGAAATTCAAAATGGCCGCTACCACAAGACTTAGTTTAACATAGGACCCTATGGGAAAAAGTTTTAAAAGGCTTCTCTGAAACCGGTTAATCAATGGAAACAAAAACTTACTAGCAATATTGTTTGGATGGTCCTTTATAAAGTTTATGTTGTTTATGGCAATTGGAAATTCAAAATGGCCACCTCCCCCGCAGGACTTAGTTTAACATAGGACCCTATGGGCAAATAAAAAAAATCTTCTCTATACAACTGGTTAACCAATGAAACAAAGCTTTCTAGTAATATTGTTTGGATGGTCCTATTTAAAGTTTATTGAAAATTACAGGACTTACTTTAACATCAGGGAAATGCCATCTTCATTGCCTATAAAATCAGGTGAGCGATACAGGCTCTTAAGAGCCTCTGGTTTAATTATAAATTAGACTCTTACACACCTATTAGTAGAGTAAAACTGTAAATTTCTAAAGTACCCTAAAGGACAATGCCTAAAAATCATTTAATTTTCAGAAATTGTCGATGGCACCTTATAGGAGTTATTGTATTTAACAAATTTTTTGAAGAAATGTTTAGTTTTTGCACAGTAACTTAAAAGCTGTAACAACTAGACTGAAGCTGTTAATTTCAAAAATTTAATATAGTTTAAGTCATTTGGATTCCAGGTGAGCGATTACAGGCTCCTGGGAGCCTCTAGTTCTGAGCTGATAAACTGGTTCCCGGATTTAAAAGTAGCCTTGCTCCTTACAGAGAGTAGGTTCAGTTGAAATATTTTGGATAAAGTCTTATATCAGTAAGACTTACAAGTTCACAAAGTTTCATGCATATTTGAAACACCCCCTTGTGGCTCATATTGCATGGTTTTATGATGGATTGGGTGTTAACAAAAATCTGCTACTCGTAAACCATTAAAAGTACTGCTTTGAAAATTTTCACACATCTTTAGGATGTCCTCTACCAAAATTGCGCAAAGCATGACAGCTGACTACCAACATGGCTATTGGTTTTAAATTGAACAAGGGTGGGAGTATAGGGGGTGGGGGAGGGGGGGTCAAGATAGTTTTTGGCTTATACCTCAAAAAGTATAACAAATACAGGAAATCAGAAGTCGCTCACACAGTGCCTCCATCTCCAGCATAAAAAACTCTACAAGATCCTCAAAGGAGGTAAGGATGCTTTAGAGGAGTAATTTCCCTAAATTGGTCAAAAGACCATACTGGGAGGGCTCGACCCACATAGAAGCCCAGAATGTCCCTGGGTGGCAGATAGTGGAGACCCTCTCATTGGGGGGGAGGGCGGTGGGTATCAGGTCATAATGTGGTAAGCCTGGCGGCGGACCGTAGTTGGTAACGTGTTTGGAAAGTGCCACACTCCTTGCACAATAAAGACCTCTTTTGTAGATTAGTACACTTATAGCTGCTGCCAAAAAAAGCTAAATTCTCCGAACCTACCCAATACTCCATACTTTACCAATGGGAGTCAAAATTTTGTTCCCCATGTCCCATCCCACCCCTTTTTCCATTGATTTATTGTTAACTTATTCCAGTCCTGAATATAGCTGAAATACTGCTCGCTGGACATAAAGCAAACAATCAATCAATCAATCAATTAAAATGTCAAATTGTCATTTTCCTCAATATCTTAAAAACTGTAAGGGCTAGAGAAAGTCTTTTCCATTCAAAATTATATAGCTCTTCAATATCTGCAAAAATAATTACTGGTGCATATGTGTTGGAAAACTCTTTTTAGGAGTTATTCCCTTTAACGTAAAAATTAATGCTTTTTCCAGAAGTGTAGGACAATTCCTTATAGGAAAGAAAGCTAGGTAAAAAGGAAGTATTGTCAGGTTCAGGTGAGCTCTATAGGCTCCTGGGAGCCTCTAGTCTTCTTGTTATGAGGAATACATCCCTTTATAAATCCAAATTTATTTTGCTTTTGAACATCATCTTATTTTTAGGAATATTTGTTGATTTAAAATAGAAAAAGTTGGCATTGTTGTGAATGTGAAGTTTTAACATGTTTCAGTCTTTGTAATTTTCTTCTTTACAACAGAACTTGATAAGATATTTCAGCTTAATTGTCCTAGGGCATCATCAATAAGGAACAGTTATATAAACAAGGCCCCTATGAGGTTACATATAATACAAGCTTAAACAAACTATTTTGTTAAATTACATTCAGAAGATGTTTCATTCATCTTGGAATCACAAATTTATCATTACATGTATAATGTATATTCCCAATTTTGGTTTCTTAATGGAAAACGGGTGTTTTGTTGGGGGGGAGACATTTTGGTAGGGGGCATTTTTACCTGCACCCCATAAAGCAGCACCATTGATAAAGTAAAAATCTTATTAATATACTTGTAAGAAGTTATTTGTTTTTTGTGTCAACATCTCTATTTTAAATGCTTGTTTTTGCTTTGTTGTCATTTGAAGATCTACTAATGGGATCATGCACATAGAACAAGCTATGTAAAATTCTCAAAATACAAAGAAAATATATTCCATGGATTGAAAACGAATCTGGTGTGGAAACGTCATATACATTTATGAGCTAGTTTTATATATTTTATACCATTATAAATATAGTTAAGTTTTCATACTTACTGTGATGTTTTTAGCTCACATGACCCTTTGGGTCATGTGAGCTATTGTTATCACTTTGCGTCCGTCGGCGTCGTCGGCGTCTGTAAACTTTTTACATTTTAATCTTCTTCTCTGAAACCACTTGGCCAATTGAAACCAAACTTGGCCATAATGTTCATTGGATGGACCTTTACAAAGTTTGTGTTTTTTATTTTGATTGGTAAACCAATATGGCCGCCACCTCAAGACAGTTTAACATAGGACCCTATGGGAAAAAAGTTAAAAAGAGCTTCTTCTCTGAAACCGTTTAACCAATCAAAACAAAACTTACTAGCAATATTGTTTAGATGGTCCTCTATAAAGTTTGTGTTTTTGATGGGAATTGGAAATTCAAAATGGCGGCCACCGCAGGACTTAGTTTAACATAGAACCCTATGGGAAAAAGTTTTAAAAGGCTTCTTCTCTGAAACCGGTTAATCAATGGAAACAAAAACTTACTAGCAATATTGTTTGGATGGTCCTCTATAAAGTTTGTGTTTTTTATGGCAATTGGAAATTCAAAATGGCTGCCAACGCAGGACTTAATTTAACATAGGACCCTATGGGAAAAAGTTTGAAAGGCTTCTTTTCTGAAACCGGTCAACCAATGGAAAGAAAACTTACTAGCAATATTGTTTGGATGGTCCTCTATAAAGTTAATGTTTTTTTATCCCAATCGGAAATTCAAAATGGCTGCCACCGCAGGACTTGGTTTAACATTCGACCCTATGAGAAAAAAGTTTAAAAGGGCTTCTTCTCTGAAACCGTTTAACCAATCAAAACAAAACTTACTAGCAATACTGTTTGGATGGTCCTCTATAAAGTTTGTGTTTTTTATGGCAATTGGAAATTCAAAATGGCTTCCAACGCTGGACTTAGTTTAACATAGGACCCTATAGGAAAAAGTTTTTAAAGGCTTTTTCTCTGAAACCGGTTAATCAATGGAAACAAAAACTTACTAGCAATATTGTTTGGATGGTCCTCTATAAAGTTTATGTTTTTTATGGCAATTGGAAATTCAAAATGGCCACTACCGCAGGACTTAGTTTAACATGGGACCCTATAGGAAAAAGTTTTTAAAGGCTTTTTCTCTGAAACCAGTTAATCAATGGAAACAAAAACTTTCTAGCAATATTGTTTGGATGGTCCTCCATAAAGTTTATGTTTTTTATGGCAATTGGAAATTCAAAATGGCCGCTACCGCAGGACTTAGTTTAACATAGGACCCTATGGAAAAAAGCTTTTAAAGGCTTTTTCTCTTAAACCGGTTAATCAATGGAAACAAAAACTTACTAGCAATATTGTTTGGATGGTCCTTTATAAAGTTTATGTTTTTTATGGCAATTGGAAATTCAAAATGGCCGCCACCGCCGCAGGACTTAGTTCAACATAGGACCCAATGGCAAATAAAAAAAATCTTCTCTATACAACGGGTTAACCAATGAAACAAAGCTTTCTAGTAATATTGTTTGGATGGTCCTATTTAAAGTTTATTGAAAATTACAGGACTTACTTTAACATCAGGGAAATGCCATCTTCATTGCCTATAAAATCAGGTGTGCGATACAGGCTCTTAAGAGCCTCTGGTTATAATTGTTTTCCACGCCTTGTTTTCTGACAGGTCTTTAAATAATGTATGTAGTCTATTCATACCTGCCCGACTTCATCATCGGTCATACTCAGGCCTTCCACAGGACGTTCAAATTAAAATTTATTTGCACATATTCATGAGTTTTTTTTAAATCTTTGTTTAACATGGGTACACGAAGACAAACTATTTCAAATTTGTCAATTAGCTCATCTAGGCATGACATTAGAACTGAAAAAAATGAGATATTTACCTTTAGTAAGTCAGGACTAGTCCATTTGTTTTCCATAAGGTATTAAAGAACTATTAGTCTTTGTCCGAGTCATCTGTTTATCTTTTACGTTTTGAGGCTTTCGATGACATTTTGAAAAAAAAGCCAGCATGCAGACAGCTGGTCGAGAAAACAATTAATTGGGCTTATTTTTATTATAACATATAGTCAGTTTACAAAAAATTTCAACAATGCATTAGGAACAGCATTTGGTGGTCTGACAGTATCCTACCACTTCCAAACTATACCCAAAAATTTGAAAGCATCCATATCTCCAGGGATGAAGTCAGAGAGACTCTGAAAACACGAAATTTGCACTTTTCCACCATACCAAATTAAAGATAATCCATCCTATTTTGTCTAATGTTTTTAATTTTTTTTTCAGATCCTTCTCTTCAATAAGTTGTACCAAAACAAGAAAAAAAGGAAAGAAAAAAATTACAAAGAAATACTATATTTTATTGGGAACTTTATTTGTTGGACAACAGACATTAATTGTGGTGTCTTACCAGCTGGTATGAGACCACAATTAATGCCCTTTGCATTTTATTGCCCATGAATATAGTTCCCCATAAAATAATGTTCATTGGATGGACCTTTACAAGTTTGTGTTTTTTATTTTGATTGGTAAACCAATATGGCCGCCACCTCAAGACTTTGTTTAACAAAGGACCCTATGGGGAAAAAGTTTAAAAGGAATTTTTCTCTGAAACCGTTTAACCAATCAAAACAAAATTTACTAGCAATATGTTTGGATGGTCCTCTATAAAGTTTGTGTTTTTTATGACAATAGGAAATTCAAAATGGCCACCAACACAGGACGTAGTTTAACATAGGACCCTATGGGAAAAAAAGTTAAAAAGGCTTCTTCTCTGAAACCCGTTTACCAATCGAAACAAAACTTACTAGCAATATTTTTTGGATGGTCCTCTATAAAGTTCATGTTTTTTTTATGCCAATAGGAAAATTCAAAATTGCCACCACAGCATTACAAAGATTAACAGTAGACCCTATGGGAAAAAGTTTTATTAGGTTTCTTTTCTGAAACTGATTAACCAATGGAAACAAAACTTACTGACAATATTGTTTGGGTGGTCTTCTTTAAAGTTTGTGTTTTTTATTGCCAATTGGATATTCAAAATGGCCACCACCACAGGACTTAGTTTAACATAGGACCCTATTGGCAAATAAAAAAGATCTTCAAGATCTTCTCTATACAACCGGTTAACCAATGGAAACAAAACTTTCTAGTAATATTATTTGGCTGGTCCTATTTAAAATTTATTGAAAATTACAGGACTTACTTTAACATCATGGAAA
Organism: Limnoperna fortunei; assembly: GCA_944474755.1. Taxonomy (NCBI): domain Eukaryota; kingdom Metazoa; phylum Mollusca; class Bivalvia; order Mytilida; family Modiolidae; genus Limnoperna; species Limnoperna fortunei. The sequence goes on from OX104118.1 coordinate 71,219,890, forward strand.
TGCCATCTTTATTTCCTATAAAATCAGGTGAGCAATACTTACTTAAGAGCCTCTGGTTTGATTAAACTTTACTACTTTTCCTTTTATGATTTTCTAATAGGTACATGTTCTCAAAAATATAGCCAGAAAATTGAGAAAAACTGTGCCATTGGGCTCAATGGAAAGTGCTTAATTTGTCAAGGAACTTGCACACCCAATCGAATGGCATTTTGGGGTTTAAAATGGGCTTTTAAATTGTAAACTGCCAGAAGCCAGGTTTTGGAGACAGAGGCACATGCATGCACAGATTGGCATACATGATACAGTAGGGGATACTTCTTTTTTTTTGAATGCTGATTATTCGCATCTGGGCTACAACAGGAAATTGTGAATGTTGGCCATCATGTGTTGGAGCCCCATGGCTTCAACAACAGTAGATTGACCACCCTGCTCCTTTGTGGTCTTGTATAAATGCTCAAAAGATGGAAAAAAGGGCCTGTTATCATGTTTATCAGCAGGATCTCTTGATAGTTTATTCTTGAGGCAGCCTGACTGTTGTGTACAGTTCAGGTCTAGCTGTCCTTTCTCAAACTCTGGATTCTTACTGTGTAGATCTTTTTATGTCTTGTGTTCCTGAAGTTTCACAACACTTGGCTTGAGTGGTTCTTTATATCACTTCAATTCTTGTTTGGTATTCAGATCTTTGTAAGTATTTTTAATGCCATCATCACATTGTGGATATCTCTCTGTACTGCCTGTGGACTGTAATATATGAAGCATGTATATCATACTTTCACTATCAACAAATCTCAACGTTCCAGGTACACTCTTCTCTTCATGTTCTGTTGTCCAGTTACGTCCTGAATATAGCTGAAATATTGCTTGCTGGACGTTAAACATCAATCAATCAATCTGTTGTCCAGTTGCTGGATTTACCATATGAGGAGTGAATTTGAGATGGTATTCATTAGAATCTGCTGGCATCTTTGTCATTCCATGTACATCTAGACTGTGTTCAATAACTTCCAGTCTTGAGTCCATGTGACTGCTTGAGGTGTTGGCAACTTCATCATGAACTTTAGATCTATAATCATTTCTTCTGAACAAATCATGGGTCTTCCTGTATCTACCAGCAGGTGGAACCTTCCTATTCTGCAGTCAGACAGACCTTTCTGAGAGGATTGTAACCAGTGGTAAACATTCTCAATACTAGGCTTGCTGTTGTATGGTGTAGCCCTACAGAATCAACACAGAAGTGATGACAGGAACACAGAACGGCAGGTTTTTGGAAGGTTCGATGCCATTGGCGAGTTTTTTATGTCCTACACCAACAACTTAATGCCGTTTGTCGGATGAGAGAGTTTAATAGCGTGGTTATTTAAGGATTATTGAATTATTTGAGTTTTGATTTTTAAGAATTTTTTTTTTCTAATTATTATATAATAAAATTCACTTTTAAGGTAAAAGGTGAAGGTGGTAGTATCCTTACATGTATTTATTGTACCATGTACGGAGCCTTATTTTTGATTGATAATTTTTTTCATTATTCTTTACATGTGTATTTATTTTATTTTATTTATTTATTTTTTATTTTATTTTTTGTTTATATATATTTTATTTGTTTTTATTTTGTTTTGTTTCGAATTTTTTTGTTATATACATATATGAGCTAACTTTGAACCATGATGTACCATTTAAAAAATTACGTGCATTCCTCTGTAGGCACCCGAGACGAGGCTCTTGGTTTACCTTACTGAGGAATAGATTAGTTCATGTCAGTTTATTACAGGGATGTTAGAGTAATACACATGTTCCTTAGAAGGTGCCAAAACGAAGCTCTTGGCTTACTGTACTCACGAATAGGTTTTTAGCAGCGAGGGGTACTTGAATTTTATGTGTTTTCCTAAGTAGGTGCCTAAGCTCTTGACTTACCTTACGGAGAAATAGGCTGTATGAGTAGATTTACTGGAGTGGGGTACTTTAATTAAAAGCATTTTCCTAAGTAGGTGCCCGAGACGAAGCTCTTGGCTTACCTGACAGAAGAATAGGTTGGATGAGTAGATTTAGTGGAGTGGGGTACTTTAATTATACGCATTTTCCTAAGTAGGTGCCCGAGACGAAACTCTTGGCTTACCTTTCTTTTGAAGTCAAAGTAGTATTTTTAGGTAAGACGCGACCGTCACAGCGGAAATCTGTTTTATATAATATATGGTGGAGCCAAAGTGAAGTATCTTTAAAGAATCCATCAGGGCTTTCTCTAATAACATTTTGTATGTGCTGGAGTAGTCATCATAAACAAAACCGAGTGCTCGTTCCTGCACTTTTTCAATTTTTAAAATTTTGTTCTCTGTGCAGAAGTGCCAAGCCGAAGGGCAAAAGTAAAATTACTGAGGAGAAAAGTATGAAATATAGTTAGTTTACTGAGTCTATCCAAACAGTATCCCAAATGCTTTAAATATTTAAATGCTGTGATGCCTTCTTGCAGATGTTGCTAATATGTACATCATAGTTTAAGGCTTATTTGATTTTTCGAGACCCTCACGGTGTAGAATTGAGTATCTAGATTAGTTTGTGGTAATCTATTTCTGTTATGAAATTAACCAAATGTTTATATACAGATTCTCTGATGTTTATAGGGGTGCTTATAATTGTTGTATATCTAATTGATCTATGTTAATTTTCGCCAGTTCTGTTTTAAATTTTTGCCTAGCTGTTTGGTGTTGATCACACTTTATCAGCATATGAGTTATATCCTCCGGAACATTGCAGGTTTGGCAAAGTGGAGATATATTTCTTACATATTGACCTATTTGCCCTCCCTATAGTGTAGTTCCTAATCAGCTCCTAGCGGCTGCCTTGAAAGAAATAAGGTTTTTGTCCTACCGTTGGGTTCCAATTATCATACCACGAACCTGTGTGTTCATTCCAAATATTTTGCCATTTCATTTTGTATAATTTTTTTTATTATGGACTGAAATTCGTTAGAACTCATCGGTAATTCAAAGTCAATTCCGTTTTTAGCTCACCTGGCCAAAGGACATGTGAGCTTATGTCGTCATCCGTCAAAATCCGTCGTCCATAAACAATTTAAAAAATCTCATCTGAAACTACTGAACTAATTTGGCTTAAACTTTGCAAGAATGATATATTGCATGTTTGCAACAAATGATCCACTGTTTGAATGGATCAAATAAAAAACATAGCAACTATTACTAAAAATAGAACATACGGTAAAATCACTTTAAATGACTTATAACTCAAAAACTATAAGATAGGAAAATCTGATGGATCTTAGGCTCTTCAGAATAAAAAGTTCTACAAAAGTCTCCATTAGGCCAAAGTTGTCAGATGACCCCTTTTAGGGGTTATGCCCCTTGAAAGTCAAAAATCACGTTTTGTAGTGTGTTTGCCTTTTATAATGAAAACTATTGCAGATAGATTAAATCTGTATCTTGCTGAAATGTTCAGATCAAGAAACTACAAAATTCTCCATTGGATCGTAATTGTCAGATGACCCCTTTTAGGGCTTTTGGCCCTTTTAAGGTAAAATATCACGTTTTTAGCTCACCTGACACGAAGGTGAGCTATATCCATCACGTGGCGTCCTTCGTCGTCCGTCGTCGTCGTCGTTAACTTTTCTTTCAAAATCATTTCCTCCAAACCCACTGTAGGGATTTCTTTAAACTTTGCACATATTATCAGTAAAAGGTCCTCTACCAAGTTTGCACAAATCATGGCCGCAGACTAACCAACATGGCCGCCCCAGCTAAAAATAGAACTGGGGGGTAAAAATACAGTTTTTGCCTTACAGTTAAAAAAATATAACAGATATAGGGAAATCGAAGAGACTTACCTTCTTTGTACGATGACCCGTTATAGCAGTTATTGCCCTTTATCTGTCAAAATTTATTATTTTAGCCATTCAGTTCTCAAAATCTTGAAAAGTATTAGAAGTAGAGAAAAAGTCAGACTTGCTAAATTGTTCCACTCTATGAGAGCTACAAAAATGACTGCAGGGTCAACATTGTCTTATGAATAGTTTAGGAGTTATTCCCCTTGAACTTTTTTTAATAAATTTAGATTGATTTAAAAAGAATCTTCTCCTCTTAAACCAATGAAAGGACTGCTTTGAAAATTTGCACACATCATCTTTATGATGTCTTCTATCAAAATTATGCAAATAATGACAGCTGACCACCAACATGGCTATTGGCTTAAAATAGAACTGGGGGGGGGGGGGGAGGGAGTGGCGGGTCAAGATAGTATTTGGCTTACAGTTGACAACGGCTCTGTGAATGAACTTTGACTGAGGGAGAGGAAAATAGTTCTTATTTTGATATTTGACTGCGCCAAACTGTAGCATAGACAGTGGATTTATTATTCAATGGAATTTTAATATTGGAGCTGTATTTAAAAAGCAGTTTCATATAGAATTTATAAATAAATTTATTCAGATAATTTATTAAATGTATTGGGTATTTTTTTATCTGATTGTTCAAAGCCTATTTCTGGACTATTTTATGGGTGTAAGGGAGTTTCCATGAGTACCCTTCGGATTTTCTAAATTTGCAAAAAATTTTATCTGACATGGCACCCCGAAAATTTAATGTGATATACGTGAAATTATTCCGGTCGTTTTTAGGGGTATCTCATTACTCAACGAAACTTGGTGCCTAAGTGAGAGCAAAAAATGTCAATAGTTTCCCCTATACAAAAATAATTAAGAGGCCGTTGTCAAGTTGAAGTGTTGATTTTTTACTTTGTTGTCTAAAAGTTTGTATGTCAGTGATGTTATTAGTTCAGCCACTGCAGCTATAATGCTGTAACTTTCACTTTATTCTGTCAGATAACAGTAAACAATTAAAAAATATATCTTTCTGTCTAAATTTTACTCAAAAACATTATAATTTATGGTTTTAAACAGTAAGTTACATGGCCTTGAATGGCATAAAATTGTCAGATTTCCTTGTAGACAGAAACAACAAAGAATTTAAGAAAAAATTGCTAAATTACTCAATGGAAAACAGAAGTGAAAACTAATTTAGTTATTAAACACTATTGCAACCAAATAAATATAACTTTGAACAAAACCAAAAAAAAAAATACCTGTGTGTACTTCAACCCTTTCATGCCTTTAGAACAGCAAAACATAGCGCATGAGAAATCTGCGAGAAAAGGTTCTATATGATATTGCTCACAAATATACTTTCAACCAATTCCAAGATACTGTTTACCCAAAAATATGCAAAGCCAGTAAAATATGGTTTGTATTTTATTTATTTATATCATTAATTTTTGTCTGAAAAACTGATCCAGCAGCAACAGATAGAGTCGGGTCATAATCTAGCACGCACTTTTCCCCCCAAACAAATTATGATTGCATGACCATTTCTACAAGATGTATTTAAATCCAGCATTTTTCCTCAAATGCTTAATTTTACCAAGGGGAAACACTTGTAATCAACATTCATTTAGCAATTAACAAAATAGACACTAATAAAGTTAAAACCTTTTCAACCAAGGGAGATAATTGTATGCACTGAAGAATGTAAACAAACTATAAAATGAAGCTTTTATTGTAAATATATGAAATTAATCCATATTTAAAGAACAAAATTAGAAGATAATAATCCGATTCCTATTTTAGAAATACAATTACAGAAATGTCTTCATGAGATTACAAAGATAGCTTAAACATTGTTTGTGGGGGGGGGGGGGGGGGGGGGTGCACATGTAGATGGAAAAAGCCAGGATATGCGCATATATATATAAAAGTGACATATCAGTAGGTGGAGTGGTTTCATTTGGTAACCATGGACCTTGTACACAATAAATGCACTTGGTTACTAATTTTAAAAACATGTTTTTTTTTGCTTTCACCATTTATTTCAAATTCTTGTATTGATGTTTACTTGTTTACAATATATGGTTACAACATCATAGCATTATGATGTCACAGTTTGCATGATGTCATAAAGGGTACTTCAAAACTTCTGGCTGTATAAATCTCTTTTTTAAGAAACTTCTTTGGAAATATTGCTATTAACCTGTTAATAATCAGTTGAATTTTAGTAAATACAAATGTACACCCATTTCTGAACCATAATTATTTGATTTATATATTGAGTACTGTTTAAGAATGTTTGATTGTGAAATTAATACAAAAATTAGAAAGTAAATGTAAAAATTTGTTCTAAAAGATAAGTAATGTGCCCATTTTTCTTCTTAAAAAGGTAAAATTTTTATAACTTTGGAATTCAGTATTGATATTATTTAAAGATATAGCCTTCCTATGGTTTATTATGACATATATATATGTTGCGAAAGCGAAAACTTATCATCCAGCTATAGACAATTCCTAATAGGAAAGAAAAGCTAGATTAAAAGGAAATTTGTCAGGTTCAGGTGAGCGATACAGGCTCTTGGAAGAAAAAAGCTGTTGCTTGTTTAATTTTTCAGCTCAAGAAGCTCTTTGGACCGTTGTCATATGATAACCCCTTTTAGGGGATTTGCCCCTTTATTTAAATTCAAAAATCATGTTTTCTGCTTATTGTATGAAAACTATTGCAGAGAAAAGCTGTTGCTTGCTTACAGGTTCAGCTCATTAAATTCATGTTTTTATGCCAATTGGAAATTCAAAATGGCCTCCACCATAGTGGTAAAAAGTTTAAAAAGTCCTCTTCTCTAAACTGGTTAACCAATGGAAACAAAACTTACTAGCAATCTTGTTTGGATGCTCCTCTATACAGTTTAAAAAGGCCTCTTCTCCTATCTAAAACTATTCAACCAATTGAAACCAGACAGGAAGATTCATTAAACGATCAAAGATAATATTATTTATGCCAGTAGAAAATTGAAAATAACAGGACTTAGTTTAAAATCAGGGAAATGACATCTTCATTGCCTGGAAAATCAGGTGTGCGATACAGGCTCTTGAGAGCCTCTCGTTTTGTAGGGCAACTTTCCCCATGCTATAGCTTTAATATAGACTTTAAATGCTTGTGAAAATGGTTCAGGTCTGACCTATTAATTACATGATACGATAGTACTCTGGAACAGCTCTACTTTGCATCCCCTTTCTTATTGGTAACTAATAACATTGATTACGATTGTGCGAAAATGTGTGTGCGATCGTATATTCGTCGTTTCAGAAGGTTTTGCATTCCAATTCTTTGCATGTCTAATTAAATGAAAATAAACATAAAAGGTAGGGTCATTTCTTAACATAACTGATTATGTTTCAAACGCCGACAGTGTGCAAAATGTTCTATTTTAAGAATGGAAACGGGTTGCTTTGTCGTTGTGCAGATTTGGAAAAATCGACACAGCGCCATCTATAAAAGTTGTTAAGGTTGGGAGAAAACGGCATGTAGAAGTTTTTGTAAATAAAATTCAAGTAGTCAAAATTAAATATTGAAATCGGTGATTGAAACAAAAAACAATTCTCTGGTTATCTATGTAAACATGGCACTCACCATGTCGCTACATTATTCCAAGGTAAAAGCTGACACAATTTTATTTCCGATCCATTTAATTTATTTTACATGTTGACATAGATAACAAGAGAATTGTTTTTTGTTTCAAGCACCGATTTCAATACTAGTAATCTATTTTTTTCTTGTGTCACAAACACCAAAATATCTGTTTCAATATTTTTTTTCAATATTCAATATTATTGGGAGGTGTTTTATATTTAATTTTATAGCTGGTGATTCTTCTTGAATCATTAATTTTTCTCATTACACGAGTCGAAATTTTGGATGTATTTTGGAAGTTGTATGGTACTTTCAGACCACCAAATATCATTTCAAAAGCAAAGGTGGAATTGTTCTTAATTGACTTATGTTATAATGAAAAAGAAGCTGTATTAATTGTGTTTTTGGTTTGTTCCAGCTTTCCGGATAACAGATGCGCGTGTCCTCCTGTCCTAAATTAGTCTCGATCACCTAGACGCATATATAATAGCGCCTGTGATCACCTTGTTGTAATTTCGCTACCAATAGGTGGAGACAAAACAATGATTCTATTTTTAGGGCCTCATTTTTAGATAGGAAAACCATCTATACTTATAAAATGACGCCACAGTAAGATTCTCTCTTGATTGTGCATAACAATAATATTTGTTTAATTAATTGATAAAGTAATACCGGTATTTATAAAAATATTAAAATGTAAACTTTGGTACAGTTGTTTATACACTTCTTGATATGAACGGAAGTAATATTTCAGACAATAAAAATATCATCCAATCAAAAATTACGCCCAGTTTTGGGCGTAATAATAACGAGTTCAATATAGAGATGAATCCAGACGCACAAATGCAATTAAGCGTCTGGATGATCGAGACAAGTCCTAAATAAAATCACGTGATACCATAAATCATGTGCTATAATACATCTCACTATACCTATTTTGAAAACTGCGTGCCGTCTCCACGCAATAGAATAAGAATCTGTGTATCCTACACCAACCACAATAGCATCTCTCGCACCATGGTTGACGCCATGAGATATATCTCTCGTGGCGGATAACGCTCCAGTACAAACGCACTTCTTTTAATGTAAAATCGTATCAAAAGTGTATAAATAGACTATATTGAAAAAAATAAGATCTCGTGTGTTTTTTAAAAATCTGTTCTTGTTTACAAACAGCAGAAGCAGACGACAACTTTAGTCCCACAGCACATGGTATTGACGTGTGGCAGATGTTATATCTGGGAACCAGTTATGTTCTCTGTGCCGGTGAGGAACGGCGTATTGCTCATAATGTACTTGTTTAAAGTCCGCATAATGACGAACAGTTGGTGATTCGAGCTTGTGTCAATAAAAACATTAAAGGGTGCATATTTAAATTATGTTCAATTTATTAGATTAGCTTTACTGAAATGAACACAGTAAAAGCCGAACATTTGGCATAAATACGACAGTGCACACTATTGCATTTGGGTATCTATAGTTTACCATGGCTACAATATTCACATAATGTGAAGAGACTCACCAAATATTATAAAGTTTGACTAGATGTACGATGGCCCAGTGCACTAAAGACACCCTATAATTTATATGACCTTGCGTTGGAAATAGCCTCAATAACCCCACCTTTGAAATTATATTTTTTTAGCTTTTATTTCATTAAAAAAATATGTTATTATATTTTCTTATATTTGTAAGATCTCTGGACCAATGGTACAATACCAGTATTAGTCTGAAGCACCAAGAACCAATGAGTCAAGTTTAACTTGTAATACAAGTCACAGGAAATCTTAACATTTAACACATGTTTAATCAAGCTAGAAATTACATAACTAGGAGACGGACGACGTACGCAAGTCATATACAACTATTAGCGACATCACGTGACTTCTGTGACGTATTTTTGTCAGCCATATTGGATATTTCACTCAATAGAAAATCAATGGGACGATTTAAAAAACGCCGATATCTTGTTAAATAAATAAAATATATATGTTTTGCACATTGTTCCCAGTTCTACAGTCTCTTATCTTTCGAATGATATGAATTTTATCAGTTTAAATTACTTGCAAAATACTTCCCATTTTGTTTGAAAAAATGCCTTATTTTCTGCCTTCTGGTTACATTGTTTCAATGGGAAATTGTCAAATATGCCCCACTTCTGACGTAAATTGCATAAATACAGTTCGTATAAACATAGTTTTGCACATATATACAAATAGTAGACATATCGATGTATTTAATTTTCACATTTTTAACACTTTAATTTTTGATCTTCATACTTCCCATTTCATTTGAAATTAGCTAATTTTACAATTTTAACATGGCGGAGTTCTGACCACGTGGTTCAGACAAGGGACAGGGATTTGTGGTATTTTTATGGTTTAATTATATCTCAGAAATTTGTAACATGTTTAATTTAGATGTGAATATTTTAATAATTAAATATAAAATAAAACTTTAAAAGTATTTAACAAACAAAATACTCTCTTTAGAAAAAACTAACTGCAATTGCATTGTCTTGAATTGAAAATGTGGAAATGAACTTTGTGATAAGCATTTATAAAGTATTTATGTAAAAGATAATTACAAAAATATCCCCATTTTGTGCGCATTTTTCTCAGTCAAAATTCAAGTTCTAAGGAATAAGCTGTTCAATAAACATCATGTACAGAGAATACAAGTTTATGGCAGTACAAGTTTTATCAGGAAGACACAGCATGGGTTAAATTTCAATACATTAAAGGTGTTCTAAATAACACATCTGTCACAAAGGTTTATTAGATAACCATAATTCATTAATAATTTTATTAACTTGTGAACTATAGTAGTAGTTTTTGAGTATAAAAAATAATGATGCCACGGGGATAACAACAATAAACGAGGAACTCCATAAATGATAAAAAATAAAAGTATATATAAAAAATAGAAAAAAATTGTCAAATATTAATAATATGTTTAAAACATATAAAATAATTTTATTAATAATAACAGCAATTAGATATATTATAAAATTTTGGTGTTGATGATACACAACAGTCGTTCATTGATAAACAGAGTTATCGAACCTAATTATGACAGTAATAGTTGCATATGCATTATGCACGGGGAACTTTGGCCTGTGGAATTGTTCCTTTTTCAAGTTTCTTTTGTTTTGATCTTCTGTTTTTAAACCACATCTGGAAAGATCAAACAAGAACTTAGCATGGACAAAAAATATGTATACAATATTCTGACTCAAGTTTATCGTAATTTCTCATGACATCATTAGTCATATAGGTTTTAAACATGTAATACTGTCTCAGAAATTTGTCTGTTTCATACAAAGGCGAGAGAAATACAAGAAAAGGTCAGATTATATGAGTCCGTATTACATATCTAAAACAGACATCACAAATTTATCACACGGTAATATCTGGTATCTAAAAGGGTTGGCAGTCTAAAAATCTTGTTTTATAATGCTCGTTTAAGACAATGAGATGGTCTTTTACTTTTTTGCACTTGGACAAGGTGGGTGTCTCTTTGACACATTCCAGAGTAGCAATCTTAGATTTTATTGCATACGTACTTAATTATGTTGTGTACCTTAATTTGTTTATTCATATTTAGCCTTTCAGTGGTTTAATACTTTCAAGCACTACTGATGATATGTGCATATGGCTGTATAAAACACTTTAATAATGAATCTATTTCCGTATAAAATGCATTTTATTCTGTGTTGCTTTTGCAGAGACACTATTATTTAAATAGCCGTTGGGTAATCTATATACTAGGAAATAGCATTCACCAACCTCACAGCTTACGTTATCACTAAAAGACACAACTAATCGCAAAGACAGGAACAAAATAGATGGCATAAACTATTGTGTTGGAACAGTCAAATAAAAAATTAGGTGGCTGGGTTGAATGGAATAAATGATGATCAAGCTTTAATAGTTATATAATTTCCATTGCTACTTATTTATTAATTTCGAGAGGGCATTACATGAATACTATAAAGAACACTGAAAAAATATATATCATAGGCGTAGCAAGCAGAACAGCCGGTACGGTTCAGACCGTACCACTTTAAATTGCAGGCACAGAAAATTGCACCAGTTTTTGTTTGTGAATTGAAATAAAAATGATAGTATTTTATTATATATACGCTTTAATTTGTGAAGCGTAAATCTATTTTTTAATGACTTTAAATATAAAACAGCAACTGTTATTATCTCAAGTGCATTTTGGTAAGTAACAAATAATAGCACACGGGAAACCTATATTTATATATTCAACATGTACGGTAAACGTGTTGTCGACTCTAAACTTGAATTTCCTACCGTAACACTCAGTATATATAAAAAAGAGAAATTGTAAATTTTTGGGATGTAAATAACCTTTGACGCGAAATTAAAATTACTATATAACAATGTATTACCCCCACACGTTCTTCATTCAAGTTTATTTTCATGGCAAGTTCCTGTCTAAGCTGAGCATTGAGGTAATGTGTCTTCTGAAACGCTCTCTCTAGTTCTATGACCTGTTCTTCTTTAAATCTAATCCTCGAACGCAGAATTCTTTTTTTTATTGTTTTTCCCAACTCCGGTGCTTGCGTAAAACCATGAATGGAATATCGAGGCACTGTAAAAAAAATGTAGATTTTAATCTTTAAGAAATTATTTTAAAAGGTACATACTGAATAGTGTCTAATGAAAAATAATTTATAATTAATATGAAGAGCTGAAAAATCGCATTTACAATTCGACAGACATATTGAAAATTTAAAATCATATCATGATTGTTTTCGTAAATGTTTGTAATTTTCTACACTTAATTCGGTTTTAACAACATACTAGTTTAAGATGAAATGTTTTTCTTTTAGGCAATATTATACTAATTTAAATAAATTAAAATTGCAAATATCATAGTAAGTCAAAAACAGCTTAGTACACAAATGGATAATTTGTGTGTTATTTTATTATTATTATTACTATTATTTGTAAATATTTTCTAAAAACCGAATGATTTATCATTCCGCTTCATATGTCGACCTGATAAAATGCAAACCCGCGTGTAAAGATTGATTCATTGCATTTTAAAATTAAAAAATTGGTGCCATTTTTATCAACAAAATTAATGTTTACATATTAATTCTAAGATCTTGTTTTGATAAGTATAACATAAAGACAACGTCACATTTATACATGTAATAAAAGAATAAGAATTACTATATATAATAAATGTTACTTTTGGTTAAAACGCGGAATTATAATATAAATATTCGGTAAAATGTTTATACGAAAATGTGTGTCCTTGTACATTTACTCACCAAACTTTTCTCTCTGAAATTCACGCATACTTGGTAGAGGTAATGGTTCTTGTCTAACAGGATCCTGGATGGGTATTGGAGATAATTCTTTTTTAATAATCAATGACGATTCAAGCTGATTATTTTCATCTAGCATTCCTAATTGATATTTCCCGAGACAAGTCAACTGCCCGTTTTGATAGCGGTAATCCATTTTAATTGTTCAAAGGTTGAAAACCAAACCTTTTAATGAAATAAGAATTTCCGTTTTCATATATGCAGCCTGCATCTGTCAAACCTCATTAGAAAAACATGCATAACCTTTAACACATCGCTCTTTTAATACTTGTTGACATACACTAACAAGAGTTATTTATTTTATTGTGTTTAATTTATTATGAACTGCTTAAATAACAATGACTTAATATCAAAATATTACCGAAAATAACAGTATTATATCGAAAGCAAAGTTTGCGAAAATAATTTAAAAATGAAACATAATAACACCATGATTGTAGGGTATGTTGTCAAAATTGCAGTGTAATCTGGAGTCAAAACTGTAAACAAATTTAAACTTTCTCTGTTCTTTTCTGGTGATTTGAAGTATATTTAATCAGACAATTCCAGTTAGTTAATTGTAGTATTTTATTCACCAAAGAATTACGTTATTAATCTAGCAATGATGTATGTGGATCTTATCTGCAATTAATTCATTAGACGGGCTTCGTCTAAACGCACTTTTAAAGGTTTGATAGGACAACAGCGCCGTGTTTAGATCTGAATGCCCTTTAGTCCGTGTTCTGGACAGTTGTTCGATGTTAAATTATACCCAAATATTGCCAGCTTCAAATGACTTGATAAAATGAGTTTGTAGGTTAGTTATTCTTGTGAGAACATCGATTCGTTAAATATTTCTGAGGCATGTTTTGCAAGATCTAATTCAGGCTAGTTAAGCAAAGACCCATAAAACAACTTTTTAGGTCCACCCATCCATCTAGATATCCCTTTGTATTGTTACTGTCTGGGCAGCATTGATGTCTCGTTCAATAATCGGCTTCTTCCAACAATCTGTGTCCCCCAAATTCCTTAGGAGTAGCACAGTTTTATGCATATCTAGAATAAGGTATCTTCCCATCTCTTTTAATCCTGCCTCTTTGAACAGTACCTTTGTCTCGGCAAATCCTATTGATAGTGTGATATGCCCAATCTACTTCAGTTTTCTTTTGTTTACGGTGGTCAGTAGGTCTTTATAAGGTCCAATAGTTCGACTGATTATGGTTTTCACTTCTTCGTTTATTATGTAATCTCTATAGAAAACGTTTTGTCTTGACTAATTGAAATCAAATTTTGTCAATGTTTATTGCATATATTATGACTTTTTTATTTTAAATTCAGAATGAACTTAACCACCACTACATTAGTACTGTTAGCATATGACCCGTTAGGAAGGCATAGTGTATGATTGTATATTTAAATGAATTGCTATTTACATATGTTTTTTGCTCTCATCTTAAATCAATAGTTGATGTCTCCGAAACCGTTGAACCACTTGAAGCCAACATATCAGTCATTAAATAATCTTCAACAAAGATTATGTTTTCCAGGCCAAAAAGAAATAAAAATATGACTACCAACACAAGACCTTTGTCAGCATAGGACTGGGAAAGGTTTTTTAGAAGTCCGTGCCTGTTGTGTTTAACCAATATCTCATCTTCTATTTATTAGGCACGCTATGCAACCCTGTTATTTCATACTTTTGGGATTTATTTTGTGTGTGTTTTCAGCTATTAGCTTTACAACTGAAATAGATTAGAAAAACTGAACAGTAAAGCAACGTTTAGTCTTACATTTAGCTTATATTCACCATATATGTTAAGGACCCCCCACCATGCAACCCTTTTATTTTACCCTGTGCTGATTTGGATTAAAAGGGCGGGGTCACAGCAAACGGTACGTCATGTTACCATTTTATTTTTCACTTAATTCAGACCAACACGTACATGTGTGAAGCTTTAGAATGATGAAAGCTACCCCACCATTACATCTTTTGTATATAAGGTGTACTATAACTTCATATGTTATTCCACTATGATATCTTTTGTAAATAAGGTGTACTATAGCCTCACATGTTACTCCAACATGATATCTTTTGTGTATATGGTGGACTACAACCGGCTATGTTACCCAAAAATGATATCGTTTGTGTATAATGTGTACTATAACCTCATATATTACCCCACCATGATATCTTTTTACAGCTATCTATGTTACCCCACCATATCTTTTTATATAAGGTGTACTATAGCCTCTTATGTTACCCCACCATGATATCGTATGTACATAAGATGTACTATAGCCTTCTAAGCTACCCCACCATTATATCTTTTGTATATGAGGTGTACTGTCACTTCATATGTTATTCCACCATGATATCTTTTGTATATAAGGTGTACTATAGCCTCACATGTTACTCCACCATGATTTCTTTTGTATATAGGATGTCCTATAACCTCCTGTGTTATCCCACTATGATATCTTTTGTATATAAGATGCACTGTTACCTATGTTATCCCACCATGATATCTTTTGTATATATGGTGGACTATAACCGCCAATGTTTCCCCACAATGAGATCTTTTTTTATATAAGTGGACTATGGCCTCCTATATTACCCCTCCATGACATCTTTTGTGTATTAAGTGTACTAAAACCTCATTTGTTACCCAACCATATCTTTTTACAGCATTCTATGTTGCTCCACCGTGATATCTTTTTTATGTAAGGTGTACTTTAACATCATATGTTACCCCGCCATGATATCTTTTGTATATTAGGGTGTAATTTAACCTCCTATATTACTCCAACATGATATCTTTTGTGTATATGGTGGACTATAACCGGCTATGTTACCCCACAATGATATCTTTTGTGTATAAGGTGTACTATAACCTCATATGTTACCCCACCATGGTATCTTTAGTATATAAGATGTACTATAGCCTCACATGTTACTCCACCATGATTTCTTTTGTATGTAAGGTCTACTATAATCTCATATATTAGTATAATATGATATTTTTGTTTATAAGGTGTACTCCACCATGATATCTTTTGTATACAAAGTGGAATGTAACCGCCTATATTACCCGTCCATGATATCTTTTGTATATAAGACACACTGTAGCATTCTATGCTACCCCACCATGATATCTTTTGTATGTAAGGTGTACTATCGCCTTCAATTTTATCCCACCATCATATCTTTTGTATGTAAGGTGTAGTATAGCCTCCTTTATTACCCCACCATGACATCTTTTGTACATGTATATAAGGTGTACTATAGCCACCAATTTTACCCCACTATCATATCTTCTGTATGTAAGGTGTACTTTAACCTCATATGTTACCCCAACATGATATCTTTTGTTTATAAGATGTACTCCACCATGATATCTTTTGTGTATATGGTGTGCTATATCCGGCTATGTTACCCCACAATGATATCTTTTGGATGTAAGGTGTACTATAATATCCTATGTTGCCCTACCATGATATCTTTTTTTCAGCTTTCTATGTTACCCCTCCGTGATATCTTTTTTATGTAAGTTGTACTTTAATATCATATGCTACCCCACCATGATATCTTTTGTACTATAGCCTCACATGTTACTCCACCATGATATTATTTGTATATAGGAAGTCCTATAACCTCCTATGTTACTCCACCATACCAATTGAATTTTAGGTGTACTATAGCCTCCTTTGTTACCTCTCCATCATATCTTAATATGTACATAAGGTGTACTAAGGCCTAGTTTGTTACACTTTCATATTTTTTATATAAGCTGGATAATAGCCTCCTATATTACCCCTCCATGATATCTTTTGTGTATAATGTGTACTATAACCTCATATGTTACCCAGCCATGATATCTTTTTTTCAGCTTTCTATGTTACACCACCGTGATATCGTTTTTGTGTAAGGTGTACAATAGCATCATATGTTACCTCACCGTGATATCTTTTGTACATAAGGTGTACTATAGCCTTGCATGTTACTAGTTATTTAGATTTAAGGTGTACTATAACTTCAGATGTCACCCCACTTTGATGTCTCGTGCATATAAGATAAACTATAGAATCCTATGTTTATCGCACAATGATATCTTTTGTATATAAGGTGTACTTTAACCTCATGTGTTACCCCACCATGATATCTTGTAGATAAGGTGTTCATTAGCCTCCTATTTTACCCCACTATGATATCTTTTGTATTTATGGTGTACTATAGCCTTCTATGTTACCCCAACATGATATCTTTTGGATGTAAGGTGTACTATAACCTCATTTGTTACCCCACTATGATATATTTTGTATATAATTCTAATATGATTTGCATATTTAGAAATACGTTTATTTGATTGGTCTAGATTACTTCCGGTTGAGGTTTCTAACGAAATTTATTTTTTGATAAATGAAGTTGACTCAATTTATTTTAGGATAAACGACGTTGATCGAACTATTTTTAGCGTAACCAATGTAAACAAAGATGGCGGCTTTTAATGTCGAAAGTAGCGATCAACGTACAAATTTTTGGATTAAGGCAGTTCCTCTGTAACCATGCATAGTAGGATTATAGGTTGCCGATGAATAATACATGGCTGTCTAGTAGGTGTCACCTGACCTTGACCTCAATTTTAGAGTCCAGTGACTACGTTACAGTTTTTGGTTTAAGTCATTTCCTATGTAAACATGAATGGTAGGATTACAATATTTTGGATATAGGCGTGCCGGTGGCTGATGAATAGTACATGACTGTCTGGTAGGTGTCGATTTACTTTGACCTCAATTTTACGATCCAGTGACTAGGTCAAAAATTAGGATAAGGTCAGTTCCTATACCCATGCATTGTATATTTTAAAAGACACTTTAATGTAATTTACATGTTGCTCATTAAGTAATATTTCAATACTGTTGCGGAATGCAGGTGAGCCATTTTTCTGTGTCCACACCCGTTACTAGTATTAAAAATTATCACAAGTGAAGTTTATCACATTCCAACTGACCATTAACTTATAGGGCTCTTAATGGTAATTTTGTTTAATTTACTTGGTTAATTGCATAATTTGGCATTTTTAAAGTCATTATAAACCTTCATTTTTCTCAGTCTTTTTTCCATGTTTTTCATACAACAAATGTATGAAATACAGAGAATGGCCTCCGACTCAAATGATTAATGCTTTGAATAATAAATAATATTATTCTATATTTTATGTATACCAACAACCAAAAATATAATAATAATAATAAGTTTTATTTAAAGTCGGTATATAAGTTACAACAAAGTGACAAACACGAGCTCCAAAGAGCTTTTGACCGACATATGTACCATATATATGTAAGGTGTGTGAACGTAACCAAATTGTATTTGTATTAATATATCCTGTAGATTTTGAATTCTTTGTATTTGTATTAATATATATCCTGTAGATTTTGAATTCTTTGAAATGTTAATTCATCTGTACCTACACATAATTATGTAACACAGAAGTATACAAATAAAATAAATATTAAAAAGTTAATTTTCCAGTGTAATCCAATTGGTAGATTTCGACTTAGCCCAGTTATTTTTTTTCACTCCACACTTTTCCAGTGGCAGTCAAAATTGTATTTGCTTTACATAGAGGAGTATTTCGGCTAAATATGCTAAAATCGGGGAAGATGGTTTTTGTTTGTTTGTATGAATGTTGTTTAACGCCACTTTCAGCAACTTTTCAGCTAAATCAAGGCGGCCAGTTTTTTTTTGTTTTTTTTTTTGGGGGGGGGGGGGGGGAGGAAGCCGGAGAAAACCCCGACCTTCGGTTGGAAACTGGCAATCCTTGTCAGTTTAGATTAGAGTCATGTTCACCCTGCCCGCTGTGAGACTAGACCCGCAATCTCAGTGTTGACAGACCATGTGATCAAAAGTTGACGAACTACCTTAGCCATTCGGCCACCGAGGCCCGCCCCTATAAAGGTATAGAGTAGCGGTGGTAAAGGAATCGATGGGATATGGAACTAAAGCGATGGAGTGCAGTAGTAAAGGGATGGAGTAATAATGGTAGTAAAGTAATAGAGAAACAGTATTAAAAGGAAGGAGCAATAATAGCAGTTTAGTGATGGATTAATAGTAGTAATGAGATGGAGTACCGGAAGTAAAGGGATGGAGTAATGTATTAGAAGGATGGAGTAACAGTATTAAAGGGATAGAGTATCAATACTAAAAGGATGTAGTAACGGTGGTAAAGGAATCGATGGATAATAGAAGTAAAGAGATGGAGTAACGGTTGTTAATGGAATAACAGTAGCCAAGGGATAGAGTAAAATGATGTCGTAACAGTAGTGAAGGGATAGAGTAACGCATTAAACGGATGTAATTACAGTTGCAAAGGCATGGGTATACAGTTACAAAAAGATGAAGCAACAGGGATAGAGTAACGTAGTAAAATGATTTAGTAACAGTAATAAAGGGATGGAGGGACAATGGCAAAGGGATAGAGTAATATAGTAAAGGGATGCAGCAACAGTAGTAAAGGTATGGAGTAACGTAGTAACAGGATTTTGTAAAAGTAGTAAATGGATGGATGAACAGTAGAAAGGAATGAACGGAAAAGGGATGGAGTAACGGTAGTAAAAGGACGTAGAAACAGTAGTAAAGGGATAGAGTAGTGGTAGTAAAGTGATGATGGAAAAACGGTAGTAAAAGGTTGAGAGAAGATGGATTAACAGAGCAATGGTAGTAAAAATGTAGTAACAGTAGTAAAGAGATGGAGTAAAAGGACTAAAGGGTTGGAGGATAAGTAGCAAAAGGAAAGAGTAACACAGTAAAGGGATGTAGTAACAGTAGTAAAGGGATAGAGTAAAGGTAGTAAAGAGCAGGAGAAATGGTAGTAGAAGGTTGAGATATCGGTGGATTAACAGTAGTAACGGGATGAAGTAACGGAAGTAAAGGAATGGATTAACAGTAGAAGGGATTGAAGTAATATAGTTAAGGGATATAGTTACAGTAGTAAAGGGATAGAGTAACACGGTAAAGGGACGCAGAAACTGTAGCAAAGGCATAGAGTAGTGGTAGCAAAGTGATGATGAAAAAACGGAAGTAAAAGGTTGAGATATGGTAGTATAGTGATGGATTACCAGTAGTAATGGGGTGGAGTCAGGTAGTAAAAAAAATATAGTGACAGTAGTAAAGGATTGGAGGAAAAGAAGCAAAGGAATGTAGTAACAGTAAAAGGATGCAGTAACAGTAGTAAAGGTATTGAGTAACATATTAAAAGATGGAGTAACAGTAGTAACGGGATGGAGTAACGGTAGTAAAGGGATGGAGTAACAGTAGTACAGTAGTAAAGGGATGGAGTAACGGCAGTAAAGGGATGGAGTAACAGTAGTAACAGGATGGAGTGACAAAAGTTAAGGAATGTAGTAACAGTTGTAAATGGATGGAGTAACGGTAGTAAACGGATGTAGTTACAGTAGTAAAGGGATGGAGTAACGGTAGTAAAGGGATGGAGTAACAGTTGTAATGGGATGGAGTAACGGTAGTAAAGGGATGGAATAACAGAAGTAAAGGAATGTAGTAACAGTAGTAAAGGGATGGAGCAACGGTAGTAAAGGATGTGGTAACAGTAGTAAAGGGATGGGGTAACGGTAGTAAAGGGATGGAATAACGGTAGTAAAGGAATGGAGTAACAGTAGTAAAGGGATGGAGTAACAGTAGTAAAGGATGTAGTAACAGTAGTAACGCTAGTAAAGAAATGGAGTAACAGTAGTAAAGGGATGGAGTAACAGTAGTAAAGGGATGGAGTAACGGTAGTAAAGACATGTAGTAACAGTGGTAAAGGGATGGAGAAACGGTAGTAAAGGGATGGAGTAACAGTAGTAAATGGATGGATGAACAGTAGAAAGGAATGAAGTTACATGGTAAAGAGATGCAGTAACAAGAGTAAGGGATGGATTAAAAGTAGTAACGGAATATAGTAAGGGTAGTAAAGGAATGTAGTAACAGTAGTAAAGAAATGGAGTAACGGTAGTAAAGGGATGTAGTAACAGTAGTAAAGGGATAGAGTGAAGCTAGTGCAGAATGGAGTAATTGTAGTAACGGGACGGAGTAACGGTAGTAAAGGAACGTAGTAACAGTAGTACCGGGATGGAGTAACGGTAGTAAAGGAAGTAAAGGAATGTAGTAACTGTAGTAAAGAGATGGATTAATGGTAGTAAAGGGATGTAGTAACAGTAGTAAAGGGATGGAGTAACAGTAGTAAAGGGATGGAGTAACGGTAGTAGAAGGTTGAGATATCGGTAAATTAACAGTAGAAATAGGATGCAGTAACGATAGTAAAGAAATGGAGTAACAGTAGTAAAGGAATGGAGTAACGGTAGTAAAGGGATGTAGTAACATATAAAGGGATGGAGTAACATATAAAGAGATAGAGTAACGGTAGTAAAAGGATGTAGAAACAGTAGTAAAGGGATAGAGTAGTGGTAGTAAAGTGATGATGGAAAAACGGTAGTTAAAGGTTGCGGTATTGTAGTATAGTGATGGATTAACAGAGCAATGGTAGTAAAAATGTAGTAACAGTAGTAAAGAGATGGAGTAAAAGGACTAAAGGGTTGGAGAATAAGTAGCAAAAGGAAAAAGTAACACAGTAAAGGGATGGAGTAACAGTAGTAAAGGGATAGAGTAAAGGTAGTAAAGAGCAGGAGAAATGGTAGTAGAAGGTTGAGATATCGGTGGATTAACAGTAGTAACGGGATGAAGTAACGGTAGTAAAGGAATGGATTAACAGTAGAAAGGATTGAAGTAATATAGTTAAGGGATATAGTTACAGTAGTAAAGGGATAGAGTAACACGGTAAAGGGACGCAGAAACTGTAGCAAAGGCATAGAGTAGTGGTAGCAAAGTGATGATGAAAAAACGGAAGTAAAAGGTTGAGATATGGTAGTATAGTGATGGATTACCAGTAGTAATGGGGTGGAGTCAGGTAGTAAAAAAAATATAGTGACAGTAGTAAAGGATTGGAGGAAAAGAAGCAAAGGAATGTAGTAACAGTAAAAGGATGCAGTAACAGTAGTAAAGGTATTGAGTAACATATTAAAAGATGGAGTAACAGTAGTAACGGGATGGAGTAACGGTAGTAAAGGGATGGAGTAACAGTAGTACAGTAGTAAAGGGATGGAGTAACGGCAGTAAAGGGATGGAGTAACAGTAGTAACAGGATGGAGTGACAAAAGTTAAGGAATGTAGTAACAGTTGTAAATGGATGGAGTAACGGTAGTAAACGGATGTAGTTACAGTAGTAAAGGGATGGAGTAACGGTAGTAAAGGGATGGAGTAACAGTTGTAATGGGATGGAGTAACGGTAGTAAAGGGATGGAATAACAGAAGTAAAGGAATGTAGTAACAGTAGTAAAGGGATGGAGTAACGGTAGTAAAGGATGTGGTAACAGTAGTAAAGGGATGGGGTAACGGTAGTAAAGGGATGGAATAACGGTAGTAAAGGAATGGAGTAACAGTAGTAAAGGGATGGAGTAACAGTAGTAAAGGATGTAGTAACAGTAGTAACGCTAGTAAAGAAATGGAGTAACAGTAGTAAAGAAATGGAGTAACAGTAGTAAAGGACTGGAGTAACGGTAGTAAAGACATGTAGTAACAGTGGTAAAGGGATGGAGAAACAGTAGTAAAGGGATGGAGTAACAGTAGTAAATGGATGGATGAACAGTAGAAAGGAATGAAGTTACATGGTAAAGAGATGCAGTAACAAGAGTAAGGGATGGATTAAAAGTAGTAACGGAATATAGTAAGGGTAGTAAAGGAATGTAGTAACAGTAGTAAAGAAATGGAGTAACGGTAGTAAAGGGATGTAGTAACAGTAGTAAAGGGATAGAGTGAAGCTAGTGCAGAATGGAGTAATTGTAGTAACGGGACGGAGTAACGGTAGTAAAGGAACGTAGTAACAGTAGTACCGGGATGGAGTAACGGTAGTAAAGGAAGTAAAGGAATGTAGTAACTGTAGTAAAGAGATGGATTAATGGTAGTAAAGGGATGTAGTAACAGTAGTAAAGGGATGGAGTAACAGTAGTAAAGGGATGGAGTAACGGTAGTAGAAGGTTGAGATATCGGTAAATTAACAGTAGAAATAGGATGCAGTAACGATAGTAAAGAAATGGAGTAACAGTAGTAAAGGAATGGAGTAACGGTAGTAAAGGGATGTAGTAACATATAAAGGGATGGAGTAACATATAAAGAGATAGAGTAACGGTAGTAAAGGGACGTAGAAACAGTAGTAAAGGGATAGAGTAGTGGTAGTAAAGTGATGATGGAAAAACGGTAGTTAAAGGTTGCGGTATTGTAGTATAGTGATGGATTAACAGAGCAATGGTAGTAAAAATGTAGTAACAGTAGTAAAGAGATGGAGTAAAAGGACTAAAGGGTTGGAGAATAAGTAGCAAAAGGAAAAAGTAACACAGTAAAGGGATGGAGTAACAGTAGTAAAGGGATAGAGTAAAGGTAGTAAAGAGCAGGAGAAATGGTAGTAGAAGGTTGCGATATCGGTGGATTAACAGTAGTAACGGGATGAAGTAACGGTAGTAAAGGAATGGATTAACAGTAGAAAGGATTGAAGTAATATAGTTAAGGGATATAGTTACAGTAGTAAAGGGATAGAGTAACACGGTAAAGGGAGGCAGAAATTGTAGCAAAGGCATAGAGTAGTGGTAGTAAAGTGATGATGAAGAAACGGAAGTAAAAAGTTGAGATATGGTAGTATAGTGATGGATTACCAGTAGTAATGGGGTGGAGTCAGGTAGTAAAAAAATGTAGTGACAGTAGTAAAGGGTTGGAGGAAAAGAAGCAAAGGAATGTAGTAACATAGTAAAAGGATGCAGTAACAGTAGTAAAGGTATGGAGTAACATATAAAAAGATGGAGTAACAGTAGTAACGGGATGGAGTAACAGTAGTACAGTAGTAAAGGGATGGAGTAACGGCAGAAAGGGATGGAGTAACAGTAGTAACAGGATGAAGTGACAAAAGTTAAGGAATGTAGTAACAGTTGTAAATGGATGGAGTAACGGTAGTAAACGGATGTAGTTACAGTAGTAAAGGGATGGAGTAACGGTAGTAAAGGGATGGAGTAACAGTTGTAACAGGATGGAGTAACGGTAGTAAAGAGATGGAGCAACGGTAGTAAAGGGATGTGGTAACAGTAGTAAAGTGATGGGGTAACGGTAGTAAAGGGATGGAATAACGGTAGTAAAGGGATGGAGTAACAGTAGTAAAGGGATGGAGTAACGGTAGTAAAGGATGTAGTAACAGTAGTAACGCTAGTAAAGAAATGGAGTAACAGGAGTAAAGAAATGGAGCAACAGTAGTAAAGGAATGGAGTAACGGTAGTAAAGGCATGTAGTAACAGTGGTAAAGGGATGGAGTAACAGTAGTAAAGGGATGGAGTAACAGTAGTAAATGGATGGATAAACAGTAGAAAGGAATGAAGTTACATGGTAAAGAGATGCAGTAACAAGAGTAAGGGATGGATTAAAAGTAGTAACGGAATATAGTAAGGGTAGTAAAGGAATGTAGTAACAGTAGTAAAGGGATGGAGTAACGGTAGTAAAGGGATGTAGTAACAGTAGTAAAGGGATGGAGTGAAGCTAGTGCAGAATGGAGTAATTGTAGTAACGGGACGGAGTAACGGTAGTAAAAGAATGTAGTAACAGTAGTACCGGGATGGAGTAACGGTAGTAAAGGAAGTAAAGGAATGTAGTAACTGTAGTAAAGGGATGGATTAATGGTAGTAAAGGGATGTAGTAACAGTAGTAAAGGGATGGAGTAACAGTAGTAAAGGGATGGAGTAACGGTAGTAGAAGGTTGAGATATCGGTAAATTAACAGTAGAAATAGGATGCAGTAACGATAGTAAAGAAATGGAGTAACAGTAGTAAAGGAATGGAGTAACGGTAGTAAAGGGATGTAGTAACATATAAAGGGATGGAGTAACATATAAAGAGATAGAGTAACGGTAGTAAAGGGACGTACAGTAGTAAAAGGATAGGGTAGTGGTAGTAAAGTGATGATGGAAAAACGGTAGTAAAAGGTTGCGATATTGTAGTATAGTGATGGATTAACAGAGCAATGGTAGTAAAAATGTAGTAACAGTAGTAAAGAGATGGAGTAAAAGGACTAAAGGGTTGGAGGATAAGTAGCAAAAGGAAAAAGTAACACAGTAAAGGGATGGAGTAACAGTAGTAAAGGGATAGAGTAAAGGTAGTAAAGAGCAGGAGAAATGGTAGTAGAATGTTGAGATATCGGTGGATTAACAGTAGTAACGGGATGAAGTAACGGTAGTAAAGGAATGGATTAACAGTAGAAAGGATTGAAGTAATATAGTTAAGGGAGATAGCTACAGTAGTAAAGGGATAGAGTAACACGGTAAAGGGACGCAGAAAATGTAGCAAAGGCATAGAGTAGTGGTAGTAAAATGATGATGAAGAAACGGAAGCAAAAGGTTGAGATATGGTAGTATAGTGATGGATTACCAGTAGTAATTGGGTGGAGTCAGGTAGTAAAAAAATGTAGTGACAGTAGTAAAGGGTTGGAGGAAAAGAAGCAAAGGAATGTAGTAACATAGTAAAAGGATGCAGTAACAGTAGTAAAGGTATTGAGTTACATATAAAAAGATGGAGTAACAGTAGTAACGGGATGGAGTAACAGTAGTAAAGGGATGGAGAAACAGTAGTACAGTAGTAAAGGGATGGAGTAACGGCAGTAAAGGGATGGAGTAACAGTAGTAACAGGATGGAGTGACAAAAGTTAAGGAATGTAGTAACAGTTGT
Organism: Limnoperna fortunei; assembly: GCA_944474755.1. NCBI lineage: Eukaryota > Metazoa > Mollusca > Bivalvia > Mytilida > Modiolidae > Limnoperna > Limnoperna fortunei. The sequence continues at coordinate 71,245,498 of OX104118.1, forward strand.
AAATGGATGGAGTAACGGTAGTAAACGGATGTAGTTACAGTAGTAAAGGGATGGAGTAACGGTAGTAAAGGGATGGAGTAACAGTTGTAACAGGATGGAGTAACGGTAGTAAAGGGATGGGGTAACAGAAGTAAAGGAATGTAGTAACAGTAGTAAAGGGATGGAGCAACGGTAGTAAAAGGATGTGGTAACAGTAGTAAAGGGATGGGGTAACGGTAGTAAAGGGATGGAATAACGGTAGTAAAGGGATGGAGTAACATTAGTAAAGGGATGGAATAACAGTAGTAAAGGATGTAGTAACAGTAGTAACGCTAGTAAAGAAATGGAGTAACAGTAGTAAAGAAATGGAGTAACAGTAGTAAAGGAATGGAGTAACGGTAGAAAAGGGATGGAGTAACAGTAGTAAATGGATGGATGAACAGTAGAAAGGAATGAAGTTACATGGTACAGAGATGCAGTAACAAGAGTAAGGGATGGATTAAAAGTAATAACGGAATATAGTAACGGTAGTAAAGGAATGTAGTAACAGTAGTAAAGGGATGGAGTAACGGTAGTAAAGGGATGTAGTAACAGTAGTAAAGGGATGGAGTGAAGCTAGTGCAGAATGGAGTAATTTTAGTAACGGGACGGAGTAACGGTAGTAAAGGAACGTAGTAACAGTAGTACCGGGATGGAGTAACGGTAGTAAAGGAAGATAAGGAATGTAGTAACTGTAGTAAAGGGATGGATTAATGGTAGTAAAGGGATGTAGTAACAGTAGTAAAGGGATGGAGTAACAGTAGTAAAGGGATGGAGTAACAGTAGTAAAGGGATGGAGTAACGGTAGTAAAGAAATGGAGTAACAGTAGTAAAGGAATGGAGTAACGGTAGTAAAGGGATGTAATAACATATAAAGGGATGGAGTAACATATAAAGAGATAGAGTAACGGTAGTAAAAGGATGCAATAACAGTAGTAAAGATATGGAGTAACATATACAGGGATGGAGTAGCAGAAGTAAAGGGATAGAAGAGCCATGGTAGTAAAGAGATAAAGAAATGGTTGTAGAAGGATGAGATATAGGTGGATTAACAGCAGTAACGGAAGGGAGTAAAGGTAGTAAAGGGATGGAGTAACAGTAGTAAAGGTATGTAGTCATAGTAGTAAAGTTATGTAGTCATAGTAGTAAAGGAATGGAGTAACGGTAGTAAAGGGATACAGCAATGGTAGTAAAAGAATGGAGAATAAGTAGTGAAGGGATGGAGTAACGGTAGTAAAAGGATGTAGTAACGGTAGTTAAGGGATGGAGTAACAGTAGTTACGGGATGTTATAACAGTAGTAACGGGATGGAGTAACGGTAGTAAAGGGATGGAGTAACGGTAGTAACGGATGGAGTAACAGTAGTAACGGGATGTAGTAAAAATAGTAAAGGAATGGAGTAACGGTAGTAAAAGGATGCAATAACAGTAGTAAAGTTATGGAGTACTAGTAACATATAAAGGGATGGAGTAACAGTAGTAAAGATATAGAGTAATGGTAGTAAATAAATGGAGAAATGGAAGTAGAAGGTTGATATATCGGTGGATTAACAGTAGTAACATAATGGAATAACGGTAGTAAAGGGATGGAGTAACAGTAGTAACAGGATGGAGTAACAGTAGTAAAAGAATGTAGTAACAGTAGTAAATGGATGGAGTAACGGTAGTAAAGGGATGTGGTAACAGTAGTAAAGAAATGGAGTAACGGTAGCAAAGGGATGGAGTAACGGTAGTAAAGGGATGGAGTAACAGTAGTAACGGGATGGAGTAACGGTAGTAAAGGGAAAGAGTAACAGTAGTAACGGGATGGAGTAACGGTAGTAAAGGGATGGAGTAACGGTAGTAAAGGGATGGAGTAACGGTAGTAAAGGGATGTAGAAACAGATGTAAAGGGATGGAGTAACAGTAGTAACGGGATGGAGTAACAGTAGTAAATGGTTGGAGGAAAAATAGCGAAATGAAAGTAGTAACATAGTAAATGGATGCAGTAACAGTAGTAAAAGTATGGAGTAACATTTAAAGGGATGGAGTAAACCGTAGTAAATGGACGTAGAAACAGTAGTAAAGGGATAGAGTAGTGGTAGCAAAATGATGATGGAAAAAGGATAGTAAAAGGTTGAGATATGGTAGTATAGTGATGGATTAACAGTAGTAAAGGGATAGAGTAACGTAGTAACAGGATGTTGTAACAAAGGTAAATGGATGTAGTAACAGTAGTAAATGGATGGATGAACAGTAGAAAAGAATGATTGGTTGTTTTTTTGTTTGTTCGATGGTGTTGAACGCCACTTTCAGCAATTTTCAGCTATATCATGGCGTCCAGTTTTTATTGGGGAGGAAGCCGGAGTACCCGGAGAAAACCCCGACCTGCGGTAGGAAAACTGGCAATCCTTGTCAATTAAGATTGGAGTCGAGTAAACCCTGTCTGCAATGAGAATCGAACCCGCAATCTCAGTGTTGACAGACCCGTGATCAATAGTAGACGAACTACCTTGAACACTCGGCCACCGAGGCCCCAGAAAGGAATGAAGTAACATGGTAAACGGATGTAGTAACAAGAGTAAGGGATGGATTAAAAGTAGAAACGGGATAGAGTAACGTAGTAAAGGGATGTAGTAACACTAGTAACGTGATAGAGTAAAGGTAGTAAAGGGATGTAGTACTAGTAGTAACGATATGGAGTAACAGAAGTAACGGGATGTAGTAACAGTAGTAAAGGGATGGAGTAACAGTAGTAACGTGATAGAGTAAAGGTAGTAAAGGGATGTAGTACTAGTAGTAACGAGATGGAGTAACAGAAGTAACGGGATGTAGTAACAGTAGTAAAGGGATGGAGTAACGGTAGTAACGGGATGGAGTAACAGCAGTAATGGGATGGAGTAACAGTAGTAACATGATGGAGTAACAAAAGTAAAGTAATTTAGTAACAGTAGTAAATGGATGGAGTAACGTTAGTAAAGGGATGTAGTTACAGTAGTAAAGGGATGGAGTAACGGTAGTAAAGTGAAGGAGTAACAGTAGTAAATGGATGGAGTAACGGTAGTAAAGGGATGTAGTTACAGTAGTAAAGGGATGGAGTAACGGCAGTAAAGGAAAGTATTAACAGTAGTAAAGGGATTGAGTAACAATAGTAAAGGGATGTGGTAACAGTAGTAAAGGGATGAAGTAACGGTAGCAAAGGAATGGAGTAACGGTAGTAAAGGGATGGATTAACAGTAGTAACGGGATGGAGTAACGGTAGTAAAGGGAAAAAGTAACAGTAGTAACGGGATGGAGTAACGGTAGTAAAGGGATGTAGAAACAGAAGTAAAGGGATGGAGTAACAGTAGTAACGGGATGGAGTAACAGTAGTAAATGGTTGGAGAAAAAATAGCGAAATGAAAGTAGTAACATAGCAAGTGGATGCAGTAACAGTAGTAAAAATATGGAGTAACATTTAAAGGGATGGAGTAAACCGTAGTAAATGGGCGTAGAAACAGTAGTAAAGGGATAGAGTAGTGGTAGCAAAATGATGATGGAAAAACGATAATAAAAGGTTGAGATATGGTAGTATAGTGATGAATTAACCGTAGTAAAGGGATAGAGTAACGTAGTAACAGGATGTTGTAACAATAGTAAATGGATGTAGTAACAGTAGTAAATGGATGGATGAACAGGAGAAAGGAATGATTGTTTGTTTGTTTGTTTGTTCGATGGTGTTGAACGCCACTTTCAGCAATTTTCAGCTATATCATGGCGTCCAGTTTTTATTGGGGTAGGAAGCCAGAGTACCCGGAGAAAACCCCGACCTGCGGTAGGAAAACTGGCAATCCTTGTCAATTAAGATTGGAGTCGAGTAAACCCTGTCTGCAATGAGAATCGAACCCGCAATCTCAGTGTTGACAGACCCGTGATCAATAGTAGACGAACTACCTTGAACACTCGGCCACCGAGGCCCCAGAAAGGAATGAAGTAACATGGTAAACGGATGTAGTAACAAGAGTAAGGGATGGATTAAAAGTAATAACGGGATAGAGTAACGTAGTAAAGGGATGTAGTAACAGTAGTAACGTGATAGAGTAAAGGTAGTAAAGGGATGTAGTACTAGTAGTAACGAGATGGAGTAACAGTAGTAACGGGATGTAGTAACAGTAGTAAAGAGATGGAGTAACAGTAGTAACGGGATGGAGTAACGGTAGTAACGGGATGGAGTAACAGCAGTAATGGGATGGAGTAACAGTAGTAAATGGATGGGGTAACGGTAGTAAAGGGATGTAGTTACAGTAGTAAAGGGATGGAGTAACGGTAGTAAAGTGAAGGAGTAACAGTAGTAAATGGATGGAATAACGGTAGTAAAGGGATGTAGTTACAGTAGTAAAGGGATGGAGTAACGGCAGTAAAGGAATGTAGTAACAGTAGTAAAGTGATGGAGTAACGGTAGCAAAGGGATGTGGTAACAGTAGTAAAGGGATATAGTAACGGTAGCAAAGGGATGGAGTAACGGTAGTAAAGGGATGGAGTAACAGTAGTAACGGGATGGAATAACGGTTGTAAATGGATAGAGTAACAGTAGCAACGGGACGGAGTAACGGTAGTAAAGGGATGTAGTTACAGTAGTAAAGGGATGGAGTAACGGCAGTAAAGGAATGTCGTAACAGTAGTAAAGGGATGGAGTAACGGTAGTAAAGGGATGTAGTTACAGTAGTAAAGGGATGGAGTAACGGTAGTAAAGTGAAGGAGTAACAGTAGTAAATGGATGGAGTAACGGTAGTAAAGGGATGTAGTTACAGTAGTAAAGGGATGGAGTAACGGCAGTAACGGGATGGAGTAACAGCAGTAATGGGATGGAGTAACAGTAGTAACATGATGGAGTAACAAAAGTAAAGTAATGTAGTAACAGTAGTAAATTGATGGAGTAACGGTAGTAAAGGGATGTAGTTACAGTAGTAAAGGGATGGAGTAACGGTAGTAAAGTGAAGGAGTAACAGTAGTAAATGGATGGAGTAACGGTAGTAAAGGGATGTAGTTACAGTAGTAAAGGGATGGAGTAACGGCAGTAAAGGAAAGTATTAACAGTAGTAAAGGGATTGAGTAACAATAGTAAAGGGATGTGGTAACAGTAGTAAAGGGATGAAGTAACGGTAGCAAAGGGATGGAGTAACGGTAGTAAAGGGATGGATTAACAGTAGTAACGGGATGGAGTAACGGTAGTAAAGGGAAAAAGCAACAGTAGTAACGGGATGGTGTAACGGTAGTAAAGGGATGTAGAAACAGAAGTAAAGGGATGGAGTAACAGTAGTAACGGGATGGAGTAACAGTAATAAATGGTTGGAGAAAAAAATAGCGAAATGAAAGTAGTAACATAGCAAGTGGATGCAGTAACAGTAGTAAAAGTATGGAGTAACATTTAAAGGGATGGAGTAAACCGTAGTAAATGGACGTAGAAACAGTAGTAAAGGGATAGAGTAGTGGTAGCAAAATGATGATGGAAAAACGATAATAAAATGTTGAGATATGGTACTATAGTGATGAATTAACCGTAGTAAAGGGATAGAGTAACGTAGTAACAGGATGTTGTAACAATAGTAAATGGATGTAGTAACAGTAGTAAATGGATGGATGAACAGTAGAAAGGAATGATTGTTTGTTTGTTTGTTTGTTCGTTGGTGTTGAACGCCACTTTCAGCAATTTTCAGCTATATCATGGCGTCCAGTTTTTATTGGGGTAGGAAGCCAGAGTACCCGGAGAAAACCCCGACCTGCGGTAGGAAAACTGGCAATCCTTGTCAATTAAGATTGGAGTCGAGTAAACCCTGTCTGCAATGAGAATCGAACCCGCAATCTAAGTGTTGACAGACCCGTGATCAATAGTAGACGAACTACCTTGAACACTCGGCCACCGAGGCCCCAGAAAGAAATGAAGTAACATGGTAAACGGATGTAGTAACAAGAGTAAGGGATGGATTAAAAGTAATAACGGGATAGAGTAACGTAGTAAAGGGATGTAGTAACAGTAGTAACGTGATAGAGTAAAGGTAGTAAAGGGATGTAGTACTAGTAGTAACGAGATGGAGTAACGGTAGTAACGGGATGGAGTAACAGCAGTAATGGGATGGAGTAACAGTAGTAAATGGATGGGGTAACGGTAGTAAAGGGATGTAGTTACAGTAGTAAAGGGATGAAGTAACGGTAGTAAAGTGAAGGAGTAACAGTAGTAAATGGATGGAATAACGGTAGTAAAGGGATGTAGTTACAGTAGTAAAGGGATGGAGTAACGGCAGTAAAGGAATGTAGTAACAGTAGTAAAGTGATGGAGTAACGGTAGTAAAGGGATGTGGTAACAGTAGTAAAGGGATATAGTAACGGTAGCAAAGGGATGGAGTAACGGTAGTAAAGGGATCGAGTAACAGTAGTAACGGGATGGAATAACGGTTGTAAATGGATAGAGTAACAGTAGCAACGGGACGGAGTAACGGTAGTAAAGGGATGTAGTTACAGTAGTAAAGGGATGGAGTAACGGCAGTAAAGGAATGTCGTAACAGTAGTAAAGGGATGGAGTAACGGTAGTAAAGGGATGTAGTTACAGTAGTAAAGGGATGGAGTAACGGTAGTAAAGTGAAGGAGTAACAGTAGTAAATGGATGGAGTAACGGTAATAAAGGGATGTAGTTACAGTAGTAAAGGGATGGAGTAACGGCAGTAAAGGAATGTAGTAACATTAGTAAAGGGATGGAGTAACGGTAGTAAAGAAATGTAGTAACAGTAGTAACCGGATGGAGTAACGGTAGTAAAGGGATGGAGTAACAGTAGTAACGGGATGGAGAAACGGTAGTAAAGGGATTTAGTAACAGTATTAAAGGGATGTAAATACAGTAGTTAAGGGATAGAATAACGGTAGTCAAAGGATGGAGTAAGAGTAGTAAAGAGATAGAGAAATGGTTGTAGAAGGTTGAGATATAGGTGGATTAACAGTAGTAACGGGATGGAGTAATTCCAGCCGATTGGTGGCCTAAGTAAGTAATCTTTGGAAGTTGTCAAATTTAGTCACTTGAGTTCAAGTTGTCGTTATGGACAGGGACGTGTAGGATCCTTGAAAGTAATATGGCATAGTGTGAGTCGGGGCTTTGGGGTTCTAGTTCCTAGGTATAAATGAAGAGTGTCTGTAGGCTTACCCAAGGTTTTAGCCGATTGTTGTCCTACATGATGACATCTATACAATATGATGCTACTGTGTTATAGCGATATCTCCTATAAGGCGTCATCTAACAATCTCGAACCAATGATTTTTTTGTAAGCCTTGACTTGATCATTTTTTGCAATTTACAGTTTCACTCTAGCTGTTAAAGCTTTTAATTTACTGGTTTCATAAAAGGAGTCATTAGACAATTTTTTTGACAATAAAACAATTTGCAGGCCTTCCCCTGTGATTATTTTAGCAACTTAGTTTGACTGTTATAGTTTTGTAATTTAAACAAAAACCTTACTTTTTCTGAAATCGTCTTTAAAGGGCAATAATTCCTATAAAAAGTTCTCTGAAAATTGTGGACCAAATAAGTGATTTGTAGGTCTTGTCTTGCTGATGCGTTTAGCAAATTTACAGTTTCACTTTCACTATAGCTGTCAACGCTTTTAAGTTCAGTGGCAATTCAATGCCATTAAAGGACAATAATTTCTATAGGAGTCATCAGACAATTTTCATACATTGTTTGCTGTTTTCTATTTTACAATAGGTACTATAGCTTTTGATTTCTATGGTAACAAGCTAAGTTCGTTCAAGCATGAAGTATTGGGCGCAGCCCTACAGAATTTTGCCAGTGAAGAGATCATGTTATAACGGTTTAAAAAATATGATGAAGATGTTATCTTCATAAAAAAGCTTCAGAGCAAAGGTAAACCCGAGGTTGAACGGACGAACGGACGAAAATCTACAAGTCCCCAAACTTGCGTTGACCCAATGTTCCTTGTTAGCAACAGCGGGCATAGATCAACGGCCCAGATACAAATCCGAAACTAGGTACCATAGGGTGATTGTGGAAAAAAATTCTCAAAAAAGTTCTCAAATCTGGAAAACTAGGAACAACTCCATAATAGCAAGTGCACAACTTCAATACATGTGTTATCTTTCTGTGAAGTTTCAGAGATCTGGGTTTAAAACTGTAGGAGTTGATTACACAAAATATATACCTCAATTTCCCCGCCCGCCCACCTGATTTCACTATACTAAAACCCGGGTTTGCACTTCGCGCAACTCGGCCAAAAACGAATGGACGATGGTCGCCGCCGTAGTGTTCTCCTCAGGCCTTTTTAGCACCGCTGTACCGCGGCGCCTTTATTTTTTTTTACCGCGGTGCTATAATTTCATGCCGCCGTTCTATCCAAAACACTAACACTTGGTCACTATTTCCTTTTGTATTGTTTATTTAACGGATTAAAGCTTCACCTAGTAACATAATGCCAAATGGCTGAATAGGCCAAATTGCTTGTTACCGTTAGATTCATTAAATAGCTAAGATTAGTTTCTCATCTCTACACTTAACGGATGTGAATAAAATGTGACAAAATAACTAAAAATTGTAATAGTTTCCTACATTTTATGTGGGAAATGTAACTGAAAACTTGCACTTAAAATTTCCCCCACCAAAAATTGCATGCAAATATGGAGGTAACTGCAATTTGTGAATTCCAGAAGATATCTTAGTAAATTTTAATTGTTTATTCTATTATTTTAGCAGAAACTAGTAATAAAATATTCCAATTAGTCCACTGTTTGAATTTTAATTGAGGTCCATCTGAAAAATGGGTGCTAGTGACTTTTGTCAACCTGAAGAGACATTTCAGAACCAAAAGAGGATGGCTTTGTAGAGGAAATTTGTCCTAGCCATACACATATGGTTGCTAGGTACTTTTGTTAACCGAAAGTGACTTTAATAACGGAAGTTTCTAACCAAAATGGAAGTTTATGCCGTTTCAAGGTCAAGTCTTCAGATGATTATTTTCGATAATATGCAATAAATTTGTCTCAACAGTTGCATTACGTTTACCATTCATCAGTTTTCATCTATCTGTTATAGTTGCGGAGATTATTCGATAACAAAGTTTTTGATGTTTGGGGAGATAACTCTGTAAAGAATGACGTTTTAGTTTCACTGTAGTGACTATAAATAGTCATTGGGTACACAATACTTGTCGTTTTGGTAGTACCAAAATGGTATGTCACGTACTTTTTCTACAGTGTGATTTGGAAAATTGGCAGAAAAGAACCATAATAATAATAATAATCCAAAGAAAACCAATAAGATCTTCCAATTGAAAATGGGAAAAACTAACAGTTTTACTCCATCATATTACTTACTACCTTATCACTTTAATGACTTAACTGCTTATTATTCCATGCCGCTACTACCATACTACATCACTTTACCACCCACTTTTTCATTCAGTTGCTACAGTTACTCTTTCACTATACTACCTACTATTCCATTTCTTTACTACTGTTACACCATCACTTTACTAACCATTTTTTCATTCAGTTACTACAATTACACTTTCACTATACTACCTACTATTCCATTCCGTTACTACTGTTACTCCATCACTTTACTTCCAACTTTGTCATTCCGTTAATACCTTTACTCCATCACTTCACTGCCTATTATTCCATTAAATTACTACAGTTGCTCCATCACTTTACTACCCAATATTGCATTCCGCTACTATTTTTCATCATCATTTTGTCACCTACTTTTTCATTCCGTTACTAACGTTTATCCGTCATTTTACTACCTTTTACCCATCACTTTACTACCTATTATTCTATTAAATTACTATTGTTTACTACCTACTTTTTCATTTCTTTACTACTGTTACTCAATCATTTCACTACCTTTTCTCCTTTATTTACACCCACTTTTACATTCCGTCACTATTGCTCCTCCATCACATTACTACCCACTTTTTCATTCAATTTCTGCCGTTTATCTTTCATTTTACTACCATTACTCCATCACTTTACTACCAACTTTGTCATTCCGTTAATACCTTTACTCCATCACTTTAATACTTATTATTCCATTAAATTACTACTGTTACTCCATCACTTTACTAACCACTATTTTATACTGTTACTGCCATTACTCCGTCATTTTACTACCCACTCCATCATCTCACTACCTACCATTCCTTTCTGTCACTACCATTACTCCATCATTTTAATACCATTACTACATCACTTTCCTACCCACTTTTACATTCCGTTACTACCGTTATACCATAGCTTTACTACGGTTACTCCATCGCTTTAATTCCTACTATTCCATTCCGTTGCTACTGTCACTCCATCACTTTACTACCCATTTTTTTCATTCCGTTCCTACCGTTTCTCAATTATTTTACTACCATTACTCTCTCACTTTACTAACTACTATTCCATTCCATACTCCATCACTTTATTACCCACTTTTTCATTCAGTTACTACAGTTACTCTTTCACTATACTACCTACTATTCCATTCCGTTACTACTGTTACTCCATCACTTTACTACCTACTATTGCATTCCGTTACTACTGTTCATCATCATTTTACCACCTACTTTCTATTCCGTTATTGCCGTTCTTCAATCACTTAACTACCCACTTTGTCTTCCGTTACAACCGTTACTCTATCACTTTAATACCCAATTTTCGTTCTGTTACTACCGTTTCTCTATCATTTTACTAACCATAACCCATCACTTTACTACCTATTATTCCATTAAATTACTACTGTTTACTACATATTATTACATTAAATTACTACTGTTAACTACCTACTTTTTCATTCGATTACTACTGTTAATCATTTCACTACCTTTCCTCCATCTGTTACTACCCACTTTACACTACGTCACTACTGTTACTTCATCACTTTACTATCTTTACTTCATCACTTTGATGCCATTACACAATCACTTTACTGTCATAACTCCATAATATGACTGCCTTATCACTTTCATGACTTTACTGCTTATTATTCCATGCCGTTACTAGCATTACTACATCACTTTGCTATCCACTTTTTCATTCAGTTTCTGCCGTTTATCTTTCATTTTACTAACATTACTCCATCACTTTACTACCTTTACTCAATCACTTTACTTCTTACTATTCCATTCCGTTACTAACGTCACTCCATCACTTTTCTACACACTTTTCTCTTCAATTACTAATGTTTATCTTTCATTTTTCTACCATTACTCCATCACTTTACTTCCAACTGTGTTATCCCGTTACTACCGTTGCTCCATCTCTTTATTACTTGTACTGCATCACTTTACTACTTATTATTCTATTAAATTACTACTTTTACTCCATCACTTTACTCACCATTTTTTCATTCTGTTACTACCATTACTGCATCATTTTACTACCCTTACTCCATCACTTTCCTACTTACTATTCCATTCTGTTACTACCGTTATTCCATGCTTTAACTACCATTATTCCATCACTTTACTACCCACTTTTTCATTCCTTTATTACCATTACCCAGTCATCTTATTACCATAACTCCATCACTTTATCATCTACTGCTGAATTCCGTTGCTAATGTTACTCCATCACTTTACTACCAATTTCATTCCGTTACAACCGATACTCCATATTTTACTACCATTACTACATTACTTTACTACCCACTTTTTTGTGCGGTTAATACCGTAACCCCTTTATTTTACTACAATTAATCCATCACTTTACTAACTTCTATTCAGTTCCGTTACTACAATTACTCCCTCTCTTTACTACCTACTATTCCAATCCGTTACTACCATTTCTGCATCACTTTACTTCCTACTATTCCATTCCGTTACTACCATTTCTTCATCCCTTTATTACCTACTATTCCATTCCGTTACTAGTATTAGTCCATCACTTTACTAACTTAAATTCCATTCCGTTACTACCTTTACCACATGACTTTACTACCTACTGTTACATGCCTTTACTACAATCAACCTGATATTTACTTCATCATTTTACTTGCCATTTTTTCATTCCCTTACAACTGTTACTCCATCACTTTACTACCTACTATTCCTTGCATTTACTGCCATTACTCCATCACTTTACTACCTTTGCTCCATTTCTTTACTACATGTACCTACTATTTCGTTCCCTTACTACCATTACTGTATCACTTTACTACCTCCTATTCCATTCCGTTACTACCATTACTGCATCACTTTACTACCTACTATTCCAATCCGTTACTACCATTACTTTATCACTTTACTACCTACTATTCCAATCCGTTACTACCATTACTATATCACTTTACTACCTAGTATTCCATTCCGTTACTACCATTACTTTATCACTTTGCTACCTACTATTCCATTCCGTTACTACCATTACTCCATCACTTTTCTACCTACTATTCCATTCCGTTAGTACCATTTCTGAATCACTTTACTACCTGCTATTCCAATCGGTTACTACCATTACTACATCACTTTACTACCTACTATTCCAATCCGTTAATACCATTACTCCATCACTTTACAACCTACTATTCCAATCCGTTACTACCATTACTCCATCACTTTACTACCTATTATTCCATTCCATTAATACCATTACTCCATTACTTTACTACCTACTATTTCATTCCGTTACTACCATTACTCCATAACTTTACGACCTACTATTCCATTCCGTTATTACCATTACTCCATCACTTTACTACCTATTATGCCATTCCATTACTACCATTACTCCATTACTTTACTACCTACTATTTCATTCCGTTACTACCATTACTCCATAACTTTACGACCTACTATTCCATTCCGTTACTACCATTACTCCATCACTTTACTACCTACTATTCCATTCCGTTAGTACCATTTCTGAATCACTTTACTACCTACTATTCCAATCGGTTACTACCATTACTATATCACTTTACTACCTACTATTCCAATCCGTTACTACCATTACTTTATCACTTTACTACCTACTATTCCATTTCGTTACTACCATTACTTTATCACTTTACTACCTACTATCCCATTCCGTTACTACCATTACTACATCACTTTACTACCTACTATCCCATTCCGTTACTACCATTCATTTATCACTTTACTACCTACTATTCCAATCCGTTACTACCATTACTATATCACTTTACTACCTATTATTCCAATACGTTTTTACCATTACTATATCACATTACTACCTAGTATTCCATTCAGTAACTACCATAACTTTATCACTTTACTAGCTACTATTCTAATCCGTTACTACCATTACTCCATTACTTTACTACCTACTATTCCATTCCGTTACTACCATTACTCCATCACTTTAGTACCTACTATTCCATTCCGTTAGTACCATTTCTGAATCACTTTACTACCTACTATTACAATCGGTTACTACCATTACTACATCACTTTACTACCTACTTTTCCAATCCATTACTTCCATTACTCTATCACTTTACTACCTACTATTCCATTCCGTTGCTACCATTACTTTATCACTTTACTATCTACTATTCCATTCCGTTGCTACCATTACTATATCACTTTACTACCTAGTATTCCATTCTCTTCAATTACTTCTACCATTACTCCATCACTTTACTTCCAACTGTGTCATTCCGTTACTACCGTTGCTCCATCTCTTTATTACTTGTACTGCATCACTTTACTACCTATTATTCTATTAAATTACTACTTTTACTCCATCACTTTACTAACCATTTTTTCATTCTGTTACTACCATTACTGCATCATTTTACTACCCTTACTCCATCACTTTCCTACTTACTATTCCATTCTGTTACTACCGTTATTCCATGCTTTAACTACCATTACTCCATCACTTTACTACCCACTTTTTCATTCCTTTATTACCATTACCCAGTCATCTTATTACCATAACTCCATCACTTTATCATCTACTTTACTACCCACTTTTTTGTGCGGTTAATACCGTAACCCCTTTATTTTACTACAATTAATCCATCACTTTACTAACTTCTATTCATTTCCGTTACTACAATTACTCCCTCTTTTTACTACCTACTATTCCATTCCGTTATTACCTATAGCCAATGACTTTACCACCTACTATTCCAATCCGTTACTACCATTTCTGCATCACTTTACTACCTACTATTCCATTCCGTTACTACCATTTCTTCATCACTTTATTACCTACTATTCCATTCCGTTACTAGTATTAGTCCATCACTTTACTAACTAAATTCCATTCCGTTACTACCTTTACCACATGACTTTACTACCTACTGTTACATGCCCTTACTACAATCAACCTGATATTTACTTCATCATTTTACTTGCCATTTTTTCATTCCCTTACAACTGTTACTCCATCACTTGACTACCTACTATTCCTTGCATTTACTGCCATTACTCCATCACTTTACTATCTTTGCTCCATTTCTTTACTACCTACTATTTCGTTCCCTTACTACCATTACTGTATCACCTTACTACCTCCTATTCCATTCCGTTACTACCATTACTGCATCACTTTACTACCTACTTTTCTATTCCGTTACTACCATTACTTTATCACTTTACTACCTACTATTCCAATCCGTTACTACCATTACTATATCATTTTACTACCTGCTATTCCAATCCGTTCTACCATTATTTCATCACTTTACTACCTACTATTCCAATCCCTTACTACCATTACTCCATCACTTTACTTCCTACTATTCCAATCCGTAACTACCATTATTATGTCATTTTACTACCTACTATTCCATTCCGTTATTGTCATTACTTTATCACTTTACTATCTACTATTCCAATTCGTTACTACCATTACTTTATCACTTTACTACCTACTATTCCATTCCGTTACTACCATTACTTTATCACTTTACTACCTACTATTCCAATCCGTTACTACCATTATTATGTCATTTTACTACCTACTATTCCATTCCGTTACTGCCATTACTTTATCACTTTACTCCCTACTATTCCAATCCGTTACTACCATTATTATGTCATTTTACTACCTACTATTCTATTCCGTTACTAACATTACTTTATCACTTAACTACCTTCTATTCCAATACGCTACTACCATTACTATATCACTTTACTACCTAGTATTCCATTCTGTAACTACCATAACTTTATCACTTTACTTGCTGCTATTCTAATCCGTTACTACCATTACTCCATCACTTCTCTACCTACTATTCCATTCCGTTAGTACCATTTCTGAATCACTTTACTAACTGCTATTCCAATCGGTTACTACCATTACTACATCACTTTACTACATACTATTCCAATCCGTTACTACCATTACTCCATCACTTTACAACCTACTATTCCAATCCGTTACTACCATTACTCCATCACTTTACTACCTATTATTTCATTCCATTACAACCATTACTCCATTACTTTACTACCTACTATTCCATTCCGTTACTACCATTACTCCATCACTTTACTACCTACTATTCCATTCCGTTAGTACCATTTCTGAATCACTTTACTACCTACTATTCCAGTCGGTTACTACCATTACTATATCACTTTACTACCTACTATTCCAATCCGTTACTACCATTACTTTATCACTTTACTACCTACTATTCCATTTCGTTACTACCATTAATTTATCACTTTACTACCTACTATCCCATTCCGTTACTACCATTACTACATCACTTTACTACCTACTATCCCATTCCGTTACTACCATTCATTTATCACTTTACTACCTACTATTCCAATCCGTTACTACCATTACTTTATCACTTTACTACCTATTATTCAAATACGTTTTTACCATTACTAAATCACTTTACTACCTAGTATTCCATTCAGCAACTACCATAACTTTATCACTTTACTAGCTACTATTCTAATCCGTTACTATCATTACTCCATTACTTTACTACCTACTATTCCAATCCGTTACTACCATTACTTTATCACTTTACTACCTACTATCCCATTCCGTTACTACCATTACTACATCACTTTACTACCTACTATCCCATTCCGTTACTACCATTCATTTATCACTTTACTACCTACTATTCCAATCCGTTACTACCATTACTTTATCACTTTACTACCTACTATTCCAATACGTTTTTACCATTACTAAATCACTTTACTACCTAGTATTCCATTCAGTAACTACCATAACTTTATCACTTTACTAGCTACTATTCTAATCCGTTACTATCATTACTCCATTACTTTACTACCTACTATTCCAATCCGTTACTACCATTACTTTATCACTTTACTACCTACTATTCCTATCCGTTACTACTATTATTATGTCATTATACTACCTACTATTCCATTCCGTTACTACCATTACTTTATCACTTTACTCATTACTATTGAATCCGTTACTACCATTATTATGTCATTTTACTACCTACTATTCTATTCCGTTACTAACATTACTTTATCACTTAACTACCTACAATTCCAATACGCTACTACCATTACTATATCAGTTAACTACCTACTATCCCATTCCGTTACTACCATTACTAGATCACTTTACTACCTACTATCCCATTCCGTTAATACCATTCATTTATCACTTTACTACCTACTATTCTAATCCGTTACTGTCATTACTCCATTACTTTACTACCTACTATTCCATTCCGTTACTACCATTACTCCATCACTTTAGTACCTACTATTCCATTCCGTTAGTACCATTTCTAAATCACTTTACTACCTACTATTCCAATCGGTTACTACCATTACTACATCACTTTACTACCTACTATTCCAATCCGTTACTTCCATAACTCCATCACTTTACTACCTACTATTCCATTCCGTTACTACCATTACTATATCACTTTACTACCTAGTATTCCATTCCGTTACTACCATAACTTTATCACTTTAGTACCTACTATTCCAATCTGTTACTTCCATTACTATATCACTTTACTACCTACTATTCCAATCCGTTACTACCATTACTCCATCACTTTACTACCTACTATTCCATTCCGTTACCACCATTACTTTATCACTTTACTACCTACTATTCCATTCCGTTACTTCCATTACTCCATCACTTTACTACCTACTATTCCATTCCGTTACTACCAATACTTTATCACTTTACTACCTATTATTCCATTCCGTTAGTACCATTTCTGAAACACTTTACTACCTGCTATTCCAATCGGTTAATACCATTACTACATCACTTTACTACCTACTATTCCAATTCGTTACTACCATTACTTTATCAGTTTACTACCTACTATTCCATTCCGTTACTACCATTACTTTATCACTTTACTACCTACTATTCCAATCCGTTACTACCATTATTATGTCATTTTACTACCTACTATTCCATTCCGTTACTGCCATTACTTTATCACTTTACTCACTACTATTCCAATCCGTTACTACCATTATTATGTCATTTTACTACCTACTATTCTATTCCGTTACTAACATTACTTTATCACTTTACTACCTACTATTCCAATACGCTACTGCCATTACTTTATCACTTTACTACCTAGTATTCCATTCTGTAACTACCATAACTTTATCACTTTACTTGCTACTATTCTAATCCGTTACTACCTTTACTCCATCACTTCTCTACCTACTATTCCATTCCGTTAGTACCATTTCTGAATCACTTTACTACCTGTTATTCCAATCGGTTACTACCATTACTACATCACTTTACTACATACTATTCCAATCCGTTACTACCATTACTCCATCACTTTACTACCTATTATTTCATTCCATTACAACCATTACTCCATTACTTTACTACCTATTATTCCATTCCGTTACTACCATTACTCCATCACTTTACTACCTACTATTCCATTCCGTAAGTACCATTTCTGAATCACTTTACTACCTACTATTCCAATCGGTTACTACCATTACTATATCACTTAACTACCTACTATTCCAATCCGTTACTACCATTACTTTATCACTTTACTACCTACTATTCCATTTCGTTACTACCATTACTTTATCACTTTACTACCTACTATCCCATTCCGTTACTACCATTACTACATCACTTTACTACCTACTATCCCATTCCGTTACTACCATTCATTTATCACTTTACTACCTACTATTCCAATCCGTTACTACCATTACTTTATCACTTTACTACCTATTATTCCAATACGTTTTTACCATTACTAAATCACTTTACTACCTAGTATTCCATTCAGTAACTACCATAACTTTATCACTTTACTAGCTACTATTCTAATCCGTTACTATCATTACTCCATTTCTTTACTACCTACTATTCCAATCCGTTACTACCATTACTTTATCACTTTACTACCTACTATTCCAATCCGTTACTACCATTATTATGTCATTTTACTACCTTCTATTCCATTCCGTTACTACCATTACTTTATCACTTTACTCCCTACTATTGAATCCGTTACTACCATTATTATGACATTTTACTACCTACTATTCTATTCCGTTACTAACATTACTTTATCACTTAACTACCTACTATTCCAATACGCTACTACCATTACTATATCAGTTAACTACCTACTATCCCATTCCGTTACTACCATTACTAGATCACTTTACTACCTACTATCCCATTCCGTTACTACCATTCATTTATCACTTTACTACCTACTATTCTAATCGGTTACTATCATTACTCCATTACTATACTACCTACTATTCCATTCCGTTACTACCATTACTCCATCACTTTACTACCTACTATTCCATTCCGTTAGTACCATTACTATATCACTTTACTACCTACTATTCCAATCGGTTACTACCATTACTACATCACTTTACTACCTACTATTCCAATCCGTTACTTCCATAACTCCATCACTTTACTAAATACTATTCCATTCCGTTACTACCATTACTATATCACTTTACTACCTAGTATTCCATTCCGTTACTACCATAACTTTATCACTTTAGTACCTACTATTCCAATCTGTTACTTCCATTACTATATCACTTTACTACCTACTATTCCAATCCGTTACTACCATTACTACATCACTTTACTACCTACTATTCCATTCCGTTACCACCATTACTTTATCACTTTACTACCTACTATTCCATTCCGTTACTACCATTACTATATCACTTTACTACCTACTATTCCATTCCGTTACTACCAATACTTTATCACTTTACTACCTATTATTCTAATCCGTTACTACCATTACTATATCACTTTACTACCTACTATTTCATTCCGTTACTATCATTACTATATCCCTTTACTACCTAGTATTCCATTCCGTAACTACCATAACTTTATCACTTTACTTGCTACTATTCTAATCCGTTACTACCATTACTCCATCACTTTTCTACCTATTATTCCATTCCGTTAGTACCATTTCTGAAACACTTTACTACCTGGTATTCCAATCGGTTACTACCATTACTACATCACTTTACTACCTACTATTCCAATCCGTTACTACCATTACTCCATCACTTTACAACCTACTATTCCAATCCGTTACTACCATTACTCCATCACTTTACTACCTATTATTCCATTCCATTACTACCATTACTCCATTACTTTACTACCTACTTTTTCATTCCGTTACTACCATTACTCCATTACTTTACGAGCTACTATTACATTCCGTTACTATTACTCCATCACTTTACTACCTACTATTTCATTGCGTTAGTACCATTTCTGAATAACTTTACTACCTACTATTCCAATCGGTTACTACCATTACTATATCACTTTACTACCTACTATTCCAATCCGTTACTAGCATTACTTTATCACTTTACTACCTACTATCCAATTCCGTTACTACCGTTACTACATCACTTTACTACCTACTATCCCATTCCGTTACTTCCATTCATTTATCACTTTACTACCTACTATTTCATTCCGTTACTACCATTACTCCATAACTTTACGACCTACTATTCCATTCCGTTATTACCATTACTCCATCACTTTACTACCTATTATGCCATTCCATTACTACCATTACTCCATTACTTTACTACCTACTATTTCATTCCGTTACTACCATTACTCCATAACTTTACGACCTACTATTCCATTCCGTTACTACCATTACTCCATCACTTTACTACCTACTATTCCATTCCGTTAGTACCATTTCTGAATCACTTTACTACCTACTATTCCAATCGGTTACTACCATTACTATATCACTTTACTACCTACTATTCCAATCCGTTACTACCATTACTTTATCACTTTACTACCTACTATTCCATTTCGTTACTACCATTACTTTATCACTTTACTACCTACTATCCCATTCCGTTACTACCATTACTACATCACTTTACTACCTACTATCCCATTCCGTTACTACCATTCATTTATCACTTTACTACCTACTATTCCAATCCGTTACTACCATTACTATATCACTTTACTACCTATTATTCCAATACGTTTTTACCATTACTATATCACTTTACTACCTAGTATTCCATTCAGTAACTACCATAACTTTATCACTTTAC
This sequence comes from Limnoperna fortunei, assembly GCA_944474755.1. Lineage (NCBI taxonomy): Eukaryota > Metazoa > Mollusca > Bivalvia > Mytilida > Modiolidae > Limnoperna > Limnoperna fortunei. The sequence goes on from OX104118.1 coordinate 71,266,064, forward strand.
TAGCTACTATTCTAATCCGTTACTACCATTACTCCATTACTTTACTACCTACTATTCCATTCCGTTACTACCATTACTCCATCACTTTAGTACCTACTATTCCATTCCGTTAGTACCATTTCTGAATCACTTTACTACCTACTATTACAATCGGTTACTACCATTACTACATCACTTTACTACCTACTTTTCCAATCCATTACTTCCATTACTCTATCACTTTACTACCTACTATTCCATTCCGTTGCTACCATTACTTTATCACTTTACTATCTACTATTCCATTCCGTTGCTACCATTACTATATCACTTTACTACCTAGTATTCCATTCTCTTCAATTACTTCTACCATTACTCCATCACTTTACTTCCAACTGTGTCATTCCGTTACTACCGTTGCTCCATCTCTTTATTACTTGTACTGCATCACTTTACTACCTATTATTCTATTAAATTACTACTTTTACTCCATCACTTTACTAACCATTTTTTCATTCTGTTACTACCATTACTGCATCATTTTACTACCCTTACTCCATCACTTTCCTACTTACTATTCCATTCTGTTACTACCGTTATTCCATGCTTTAACTACCATTACTCCATCACTTTACTACCCACTTTTTCATTCCTTTATTACCATTACCCAGTCATCTTATTACCATAACTCCATCACTTTATCATCTACTTTACTACCCACTTTTTTGTGCGGTTAATACCGTAACCCCTTTATTTTACTACAATTAATCCATCACTTTACTAACTTCTATTCATTTCCGTTACTACAATTACTCCCTCTTTTTACTACCTACTATTCCATTCCGTTATTACCTATAGCCAATGACTTTACCACCTACTATTCCAATCCGTTACTACCATTTCTGCATCACTTTACTACCTACTATTCCATTCCGTTACTACCATTTCTTCATCACTTTATTACCTACTATTCCATTCCGTTACTAGTATTAGTCCATCACTTTACTAACTAAATTCCATTCCGTTACTACCTTTACCACATGACTTTACTACCTACTGTTACATGCCCTTAATACAATCAACCTGATATTTACTTCATCATTTTACTTGCCATTTTTTCATTCCCTTACAACTGTTACTCCATCACTTGACTACCTACTATTCCTTGCATTTACTGCCATTACTCCATCACTTTACTATCTTTGCTCCATTTCTTTACTACCTACTATTTCGTTCCCTTACTACCATTACTGTATCACTTTACTACCTCCTATTCCATTCCGTTACTACCATTACTGCATCACTTTACTACCTACTTTTCTATTCCGTTACTACCATTACTTTATCACTTTACTACCTACTATTCCAATCCGTTACTACCATTACTATATCATTTTACTACCTGCTATTCCAATCCGTTCTACCATTATTTCATCACTTTACTACCTACTATTCCAATCCCTTACTACCATTACTCCATCACTTTACTTCCTACTATTCCAATCCGTAACTACCATTATTATGTCATTTTACTACCTACTATTCCATTCCGTTATTGTCATTACTTTATCACTTTACTATCTACTATTCCAATTCGTTACTACCATTACTTTATCACTTTACTACCTACTATTCCATTCCGTTACTACCATTACTTTATCACTTTACTACCTACTATTCCAATCCGTTACTACCATTATTATGTCATTTTACTACCTACTATTCCATTCCGTTACTGCCATTACTTTATCACTTTACTCCCTACTATTCCAATCCGTTACTACCATTATTATGTCATTTTACTACCTACTATTCTATTCCGTTACTAACATTACTTTATCACTTAACTACCTTCTATTCCAATACGCTACTACCATTACTATATCACTTTACTACCTAGTATTCCATTCTGTAACTACCATAACTTTATCACTTTACTACCTACTATTCTAATCCGTTACTACCATTACTCCATCACTTCTCTACCTACTATTCCATTCCGTTAGTACCATTTCTGAATCACTTTACTAACTGCTATTCCAATCGGTTACTACCATTACTACATCACTTTACTTGCTACTATTCTAATCCGTTACTACCATTACTCCATCACTTCTCTACCTACTATTCCATTCCGTTAGTACCATTTCTGAATCACTTTACTAACTGCTATTCCAATCGGTTACTACCATTACTACATCACTTTACTACATACTATTCCAATCCGTTACTACCATTACTCCATCACTTTACTACCTATTATTTCATTCCATTACAACCATTACTCCATTACTTTACTACCTACTATTCCATTCCGTTACTACCATTACTCCATCACTTTACTACCTACTATTCCATTCCGTTAGTACCATTTCTGAATCACTTTACTACCTACTATTCCAGTCGGTTACTACCATTACTTTATCACTTTACTACCTAGTATTCCATTCAGCAACTACCATAACTTTATCACTTTACTAGCTACTATTCTAATCCGTTACTATCATTACTCCATTACTTTACTACCTACTATTCCAATCCGTTACTACCATTACTTTATCACTTTACTACCTACTATCCCATTCCGTTACTACCATTACTACATCACTTTACTACCTACTATCCCATTCCGTTACTACCATTCATTTATCACTTTACTACCTACTATTCCAATCCGTTACTACCATTACTTTATCACTTTACTACCTATTATTCCAATACGTTTTTACCATTACTAAATCACTTTACTACCTAGTATTCCATTCAGTAACTACCATAACTTTATCACTTTACTAGCTACTATTCTAATCCGTTACTATCATTACTCCATTACTTTACTACCTACTATTCCAATCCGTTACTACCATTACTTTATCACTTTACTACCTACTATTCCTATCCGTTACTACTATTATTATGTCATTATACTACCTACTATTCCATTCCGTTACTACCATTACTTTATCACTTTACTCATTACTATTGAATCCGTTACTACCATTATTATGTCATTTTACTACCTACTATTCTATTCCGTTACTAACATTACTTTATCACTTAACTACCTACAATTCCAATACGCTACTACCATTACTATATCAGTTAACTACCTACTATCCCATTCCGTTACTACCATTACTAGATCACTTTACTACCTACTATCCCATTCCGTTAATACCATTCATTTATCACTTTACTACCTACTATTATAATCCGTTACTGTCATTACTCCATTACTTTACTACCTACTATTCCATTCCGTTACTACCATTACTCCATCACTTTAGTACCTACTATTCCATTCCGTTAGTACCATTTCTAAATCACTTTACTACCTACTATTCCAATCGGTTACTACCATTACTACATCACTTTACTACCTACTATTCCAATCCGTTACTTCCATAACTCCATCACTTTACTACCTACTATTCCATTCCGTTACTACCATTACTATATCACTTTACTACCTAGTATTCCATTCCGTTACTACCATAACTTTATCACTTTAGTACCTACTATTCCAATCTGTTACTTCCATTACTATATCACTTTACTACCTACTATTCCAATCCGTTACTACCATTACTCCATCACTTTACTACCTACTATTCCATTCCGTTACCACCATTACTTTATCACTTTACTACCTACTATTCCATTCCGTTACTTCCATTACTCCATCACTTTACTACCTACTATTCCATTCCGTTACTACCAATACTTTATCACTTTACTACCTATTATTCTAATCCGTTACTACCATTACTATATCACTTTACTACCTACTATTTCATTCCGTTACTATCATTACTATATCCCTTTACTACTTAGTATTCCATTCCGTAACTACCATAACTTTATCACTTTACTTGCTACTATTCTAATCCGTTACTACCATTACTCCATCACTTTTCTACCTATTATTCCATTCCGTTAGTACCATTTCTGAAACACTTTACTACCTGCTATTCCAATCGGTTAATACCATTACTACATCACTTTACTACCTACTATTCCAATTCGTTACTACCATTACTTTATCACTTTACTACCTACTATTCCATTCCGTTACTACCATTACTTTATCACTTTACTACCTACTATTCCAATCCGTTACTACCATTATTATGTCATTTTACTACCTACTATTCCATTCCGTTACTGCCATTACTTTATCACTTTACTCACTACTATTCCAATCCGTTACTACCATTATTATGTCATTTTACTACCTACTATTCTATTCCGTTACTAACATTACTTTATCACTTAACTACCTACTATTCCAATACGCTACTGCCATTACTTTATCACTTTACTACCTACTATTCCATTTCGTTACTACCATTACTTTATCACTTTACTACCTACTATCCCATTCCGTTACTACCATTACTACATCACTTTACTACCTACTATCCCATTCCGTTACTACCATTCATTTATCACTTTACTACCTACTATTCCAATCCGTTACTACCATTACTTTATCACTTTACTACCTATTATTCCAATACGTTTTTACCATTACTAAATCACTTTACTACCTAGTATTCCATTCAGTAACTACCATAACTTTATCACTTTACTAGCTACTATTCTAATCCGTTACTATCATTACTCCATTTCTTTACTACCTACTATTCCAATCCGTTACTACCATTACTTTATCACTTTACTACCTACTATTCCAATCCGTTACTACCATTATTATGTCATTTTACTACCTTCTATTCCATTCCGTTACTACCATTACTTTATCACTTTACTCCCTACTATTGAATCCGTTACTACCATTATTATGTCATTTTACTACCTACTATTCTATTCCGTTACTAACATTACTTTATCACTTAACTACCTACTATTCCAATACGCTACTACCATTACTATATCAGTTAACTACCTACTATCCCATTCCGTTACTACCATTACTAGATCACTTTACTACCTACTATCCCATTCCGTTACTACCATTCATTTATCACTTTACTACCTACTATTCTAATCGGTTACTATCATTACTCCATTACTATACTACCTACTATTCCATTCCGTTACTACCATTACTCCATCACTTTAGTACCTACTATTCCATTCCGTTAGTACCATTTCTGAATCACTTTACTACCTACTATTCCAATCGGTTACTACCATTACTACATCACTTTACTACCTACTATTCCAATCCGTTACTTCCATAACTCCATCACTTTACTAAATACTATTCCATTCCGTTACTACCATTACTATATCACTTTACTACCTAGTATTCCATTCCGTTACTACCATAACTTTATCACTTTAGTACCTACTATTCCAATCTGTTACTTCCATTACTATATCACTTTACTACCTACTATTCCACTCCGTTACTACCATTACTCCATCACTTTACTACCTACTATTCCATTCCGTTACCACCATTACTTTATCACTTTACTACCTACTATTCCATTCCGTTACTACCATTACTATATCACTTTACTACCTACTATTCCATTCCGTTACTACCAATACTTTATCACTTTACTACCTATTATTCTAATCCGTTACTACCATTACTATATCACTTTACTACCTACTATTTCATTCCGTTACTATCATTACAATATCCCTTTACTACCTAGTATTCCATTCCGTAACTACCATAACTTTATCACTTTACTTGCTACTATTCTAATCCGTTACTACCATTACTCCATCACTTTTCTACCTATTATTCCATTCCGTTAGTACCATTTCTGAAACACTTTACTACCTGGTATTCCAATCGGTTACTACCATTACTACATCACTTTACTACCTACTATTCCAATCCGTTACTACCATTACTCCATCACTTTACAACCTACTATTCCAATCCGTTACTACCATTACTCCATCACTTTACTACCTATTATTCCATTCCATTACTACCATTACTCCATTACTTTACTACCTACTTTTTCATTCCGTTACTACCATTACTCCATTACTTTACGAGCTACTATTACATTCCGTTACTATTACTCCATCACTTTACTACCTACTATTTCATTGCGTTAGTACCATTTCTGAATAACTTTACTACCTACTATTCCAATCGGTTACTACCATTACTATATCACTTTACTACCTACTATTCCAATCCGTTACTAGCATTACTTTATCACTTTACTACCTACTATCCAATTCCGTTACTACCGTTACTACATCACTTTACTACCTACTATCCCATTCCGTTACTTCCATTCATTTATCACTTTACTACCTACTATTCCAATCCGTTACTACCATTACTATATCACTTTACTACCTACTATTCCAATACGTTACTACCATTACTATATCACTTTACTACCTAGTATTCCATTCCGTAGCTACCATAACTTTATCACTTTACTAGCTACTATTCTAATCCGTTACTACCATTACTCCATTACTTTACTACCTACTATTCCATTCCGTTAATACCATTACTCCATCACTTTACTACCTACAATTCCATTCCGTTAGTACCATTTCTGAATCACTTTACTACCTACTATTCCAATCCGTTACTTCCATTACTATATCACTTTACTACCTACTATTCCAATCCATTACTACCATTGCTCCATCACTTTACTACCTACTTTTCCATTCCGTTACCACCATTACTTTATCACTTTACTACCTACTATTCCATTCCGTTACTACCATTAATCTATCACTATACTACCTACTATTCCGTTCCGTTTGTACCATTTCTGAATCACTTTACTACCTACTATTCCAATCCGTTACTACCATTACTCCATCACTTTACTACCTACTATTCCAATCCGTTACTACCATAACTTTATCACTTTAGTACCTACTATTCCAATCCGTTACTTCCATTACTATATCACTTTACTACCTACTATTCCAATCTGTTACTACCATTACTCCATCACTTTACTACCTACTATTCCATTCCGTTACTACCATTACTTTATCACTTTACTACCTACTATTCCATTCCGTTACTACCATTACTCTATCACTATACTACCTACTATTCCGTTCCGTTAGTACCATTTCTGAATCACTTTACTACCTACTATTCCAATCCGTTACTACCATTACTCCATCACTTTACTACCTACTATTCCAATCCGTTACTACCATAACTTTATCACTTTAGTACCTACTATTCCAATCCGTTACTTCCATTACTATATCACTTTACTACCTACTATTCCAATCCGTTACTCCCATTACTATATCACTTTACTACCTACTATTCCATTCCGTTACCACCATTACTTTATCACTTTACTACCTACTATTCCATTCCGTTACTACCATTACTATATCACTTTACTACCTACTATTCCATTCCGTTACTACCATTACTTTATCACTTTACTACCTATTATTCCAGTCCGTTACTACCATTACTATATCATTTTACTACCTACTATTCCATTCCGTTACTACCATTACTATATCCCTTTACTACCTAGTATTCCATTCCGTAACTACCATAACTTCATCACTTTACTTGCTACTATTCTAATCCGTTACTACCATTACTCCATCACTTTTCTACCTATTATTCCTTTCCGTTAGTACCATTTCTGAATCACTTTACTACCTGCTATTCCAATCGGTTACTACCATTACTACATCACTTTACAATCTACTATTCCAATCCGTTACTACCATTATTCCATCACTTTACAACCTACTATTCCAATCCGTTACTACCATTCCTTCATCACTTTACTACCTATTATTCCATCCCATTACTACCATTACTCCATTACTTTACTACCTACTATTTCATTCCGTTACTACCATTACTCCATTACTTTACGAGCTACTATTCCATTCCGTTACTACCATTACTCCATCACTTTACTACCTACTATTCCATTCCGTTAGTACAATTTCTGAATAACTTTACTACCTACTATTCCAATCGGTTACTACCATTACTATATCACTTTACTACCTACTATTCCAATCCGTTATTAACCATTACTTTATCACTTTACTACCTACTATCCAATTCTGTTACTACCATTACTACATCACTTTACTACCTACTATCCCATTCCGTTACTACCATTCATTTATCACTTTACTACCTACTATTCCAATACGTTACTACCATTACTATATCACTTTACTACCTAGTATTCCATTCCGTAACTACCATAACTTTATCACTTTACTAGCTACTATTCTAATCCGTTATTACCATTACTCCATTTCTTTACTACCTACTATTCCATTCCGTTAATACCATTTCTCCATCACTTTACAACCTACTATTCCATTCCGTTAGTACCATTTCTGAATCACTTTACTACCTACTATTCCATTCGGATACTACCATTACTACATCACTTTACTACCTACTATTCCAATCCGTTACTAACATTACTCCATCACTTTACTACCTACTATTCCATTCCGTTGCTACCATTTCTTTATCACTTTACTATCTACTATTCCATTCCGTTACTACCATTACTATATCACTTTACTACCTAGTATTCCATTCCGTTACTACCATAACTTTATCACTTTACTACCTACTATTCCAATCCGTTACTTCCATTACTATATCACTTTACTACCTACTATTCTAATCCGTTACTACCATTACTCCATCACTTTACTACCTACTATTCCATTCAGTTACTACCATTACTTTATCACTTTACTACCTACTATTCCATTCCGTTACTACCATTACTCCATTACTTTACTACCTACCATTCCATTCCGTTACTACCATTACTCCATCACTTTACTACCTACTATTCCATTCCGTTAGTATCATTTCTGAATCACTTTACTACCTACTATTCCATTCCGTTACTACCATTACTATATCATTTTACTACCTAGTATTCATTCCGTTACTACCATAACTTTATCACTTTACTACCTACTATTCCAATCCGTTACTTCCATTACTCTATCACTTTACTACCTACTATTCCAATCCGTTACTACCATTACTCCATCACTTTACTACCTACTATTCCATTCCGTTACCACCATTACTTTATCACTTTACTACCTACTATTCCATTCCGTTACTACCATTACTATATCACTTTACTACCTACTATTCCATTCCGTTAGTACCATTTCTGAATCACTTTACTACCTACTATTCCAATCCGTTACTACCATTACTCCATCACTTTACTACCTACTATTCCATTCCGTTACTACCATTACTTTATCACTTTACTATCTACTATTCCATTCCGTTACTACCATTACTATATCACTTAACTACCTAGTATTCCATTCCGTTACTACCATAACTTTATCACTTTACTACCTACTATTCCAATCCGTTACTACCATTTCTATATATCACTTTAGTAGCTACTATTCCAATCCGTTGCTACCATAACTCCATTACTTTACTACCTACTATTCCATTCCGTTACTGCCATTACTCCATCACTTTACTACCTACTATTCCATTCCGTTAATACCATTTCTGAATCACTTTACTACCTACTATTCCATTCCGTTACTACCATCACTTTATCACTTTACTACCTACTATTTCAATCCGTTACTACCATTACTATATCACTTTACTACCTACTAGTCAAATCCGTTACTACCAATACTCCATTACTTTACTCCTACTATTTCATTCCGTTACTACCATTACTCCATTACTTTACGACCTACTATTCCATTCCGTTACTACCATTACTCCTCACTTTACAACCTACTGTTTCAGTCCGTTAATACGATTACGCCATCACTTTACTACCTTCTATTCCATTCGTTACTACGATTACTTCATCACTTTACTACCTACTACTCCATTCCGTTACTACCATTACTTTATCACTTAACTATCTACTATTCCAATCCGTTACTACCATTACTAAATGACTTTACTACCTACTATTCAAATCCGTTACTACCATTACTATATCACTTTACTACCTACTTTTCCATTCCGTTACTACCATTACTCCATCACATTACTACCTACTATTCCATTCCGTTACTACCATTACGCCATCACTTTACTACCTTCTATTCCATTCCATTACTAGCATTCCTTTATCACTTTACTACCTACTATTCCAATCCGTTACTACCATTACTTTATCACTTTACTACCTACTTTTCGAATCCGTTACTACCATTACGCCATCACTTTACTACCTATCCGTTACTACCATTACTCCATCACTTTACTACCTACTTTTCCAATCCGTTACTACCATTACTACATAACTTTACCACCTTCTATTCCAATCCGTTACTACCATTACTCCATCACTTTACTACCTACTATTCCATTCCGTTACTACCATTACTTTATCACTTTACTATCTACTATTCCATTCCGTTACTACCATTACTATATCACTTTACTACCTAGTATTCCATTCCGTTACTACCATAACTTCATCACTTTACTACCTACTATTCCAATCCGTTACTACCATTACTATATCACTTTATTACCTACTATTCCAATCCGTTACTACCATAACTCCATTATTTTACTACCTACTATTCCATTCCGTTACTACCATTACTTCATCACTTTACTACCTACTATTCCATTCCGTTAATACCATTTCTGAATCACTTTACTACCTACTATTCCATTCCGTTAATACCATTTCTGAATCACTTTACTACCTACTATTCCATTCCGTTACTACCATCACTTTATCACTTTACTACCTACTATTTCAATCCGTTATTACCATTACTATATCACTTTACTACCCACTATTCAAATCCGTTACTACCAATACTCCATTACTTTACTACCTACTATTTCATTCCGTTACTACCATTACTCCATTACTTTACGACCTACTATTCCATTCCGTTACTACCATTACTCCATCACTTTACAACCTACTGTTTCATTCCGTTACTACGATTACGCCATCACTTTACTACCTTCTATTCCATTCGTTACTACGATTACTTCATCACTTTACTACCTACAACTCCATTCCGTTACTACCATTACTTTATCACTTAACTATCTACTATTCCAATCCGTTACTACCATTACTAAATCACTTTACTACCTACTATTCAAATCCGTTACTACCATTGCTATATCACTTTACTACCTACTTTTCGAATCCGTTACTACCATTACGCCATCACTTTACTACCTACTATTCCAATCCGTTACTACCATTACTCCATCACTTTACTACCTACTTTTCCAATCCGTTACTACCATTACTACATAACTTTACCACCTTCTATTCCAATGCGTTACTACCATTACTCCATCACTTTACTACCTACTATTCCAATCCGTTACTACCATTGCTCCATCACTTTACTACCTACTATTCCAATCCGTTACTACCATTACTTCATCACTTACTACCTCCTATTACATGCTCTTATTACAATCAGCCTGACAATTACTACATCATTTTACTACACACATTTCAATTCATTTACTAGTTTAACTCCATCACTTTACTTTCTACTATTACATGCCGTTTCAGCCATTACTCCATCACGTTACTACCTTCACTTCATTACTTTACTACCTACTATTCCATTCCGTTACTACCATCTTTCCATCACTTTACTACCTAACATTCCATTCCGTTACTATCATTACTCCATCACTTTACTACCTTCTATTCCATTCCGTTACTACCATTACTTCATCACTTAACTAACTAAATAACATACCGTTACTACCATTACTCCATCACTTTACTTCCTTTGCTCCATTTCTTTACTGCCTACTATTTCGTTCCGTTCCTACAATTACTTCAGCACTTTACTAACTCCGATTCCATTCCGTTTCTACCATTACTGCATCACTTTACTACCTCCTATTCCATTCCGGTATTACCATTACTCCATCACTTAACTACCTACTATTCCAATCCGTTACTACCATTACTTTATCACTTTACTATCTACTATTCCAATCCGTTACCACCATTACTCCATCACTTAACTACCTACTATTCCAATCCGTTACTACCATTACTTTATATCACTTCCTACCTCCTATTACATGCTCCTACAACAATCAACCTGACAATTACTACATCATTTTACTGCACACTTTTTAATTCCTTTACTACTTTTAATCCATCACTAACTATCTCCTATTACTTTCCGTTTCTACCATTACTCCATAACTTTACAACCTTTACTCCATTACTTTACTACCTAATATTCCATTCCGCTACTACCATTACTCCATTACTTTACTAGCTACTATTTCATTCCGTTATTACTATTACTACATTACTTTACAACCTACTGTTTCATTCCGTTACTACCATTACGCAATCACTTTATTACTTCTATTCCATGCTGTTACTAGCATTACTTCATCACTTAACTAACTAAATTACATTCCGTTACTACCATTACTCCATCACTTTACTACCTTTCCTCCATTTCTTTACTACCTACTATTTCGTTCCGTTCCAACAATTACTCCAGCACTTTACTAACTCCGATTCCATTCCGTTACTACCATTACTGCATCACTTTATTACCTCCTATTCCATTCCGATACTACCATTACTGCATCAGTTTTCTAGCTACTATTCCATTCCTTTACTACCATTACTCCATCACTTTACTACCTTTCCTCCATTTCTTTACTACCTACTTTTTCGTTCCGTTCCTACAATTGCTCCCGCACTTTACTAACTCCGTTTCGATTCCGTTACTACCATTACTGCATCACTTGACTACCTCCTATTCCATTCCGGTAGTACCATTACTGCATCACTTTACTACCTACTATTCCATTCCGTTACTACCATTACTTTATCACTTTACTACCTACTATTCCAATCCGTTACTACCATTACGCCATCACTTAACTACCTACTATTCCAATCCGTTACTACTATTACTTTATATCACTTCCTACCTCCTATTACATGCTCCTACAACAATCAACCTGACAATTACTACATCATTTTACTGCACACATTTTAATTCCTTTACTACTTTTAATCCATCACTTACTATCTCCTATTACTTTCCGTTTCTACCATTACTCCATAACTTTACAACCTTTACTCCATTACTTTACTACCTACTATTCCATTCCGCTACTACCATTACTCCATTACTTTACTAGCTACTATTTCATTCCGTTATTACTATTACTACATTACTTTACAACCTACTGTTTCATTCCGTTACTACCATTACGCAATCACTTTATTACTTCTATTCCATGCTGTTACTAGCATTACTTCATCACTTAACTAACTAAATTACATTCCGTTACTACCATTACTCCATCACTTTACTACCTTTCCTCCATTTCTTTACTACCTACTATTTCGTTCCGTTCCAACAATTACTCCAGCACTTTACTAACTCCGATTCCATTTCGTTACTACCATTACTGCATCACTTTATTACCTCCTATTCCATTCCGATACTACCATTACTGCATCACTTTTCTAGCTACTATTCCATTCCTTTACTACCATTACTCCATCACTTTACTACCTTTCCTCCATTTCTTTACTACCTACTTTTTCGTTCCGTTCCTACAATTGCTCCCGCACTTTACTAACTCCGTTTCGATTCCGTTACTACCATTACTGCATCACTTTACTACCTACTATTCCATTCCGTTACTACCATTACTTTATCACTTTACTACCTACTATTCCAATCCGTTACTACCATTACGCCATCACTTTACTACCTTCTATTCCATTCCGTTACTAGCATTACTTTATCACTTTACTACCTTCTATTCCATTCCGTTTCTACCATTACTTTATCACTTTACTACCTACTATTTCAATCCGTTACTACCTTTACTCCATCACTTTACTACCTACTATTCCATTCCGTTACTACCATTACTTTATCACTTTACCACCTACTATTCCAATTCGTTTCTACCATTACTCCATCACTTTACTACCGACTATTCCATTCCGTTACTACCATTACTCCATCACTTTACTACCTACTATTCCATTCCGTTACTACCATTACTCCATCACTTTACTACCTACTATTCCATTCCGTTACTACCATTACGCAATCACTTTACAACCTACTGTTCCATTCCGTTACTACCATTACTTTATCACTTTACTACCTACTATTCCAATCCGTTACTACCATTATTATATCACTTTACTACCTACTATTCCATTCCGTTACTACCATTACTACATAACTTTACCACCTTCTATTCCAATCCGTTACTACCATTACTCCATCACTTTACTACCTACTATTCCAATCCGTTACTACCATTGCTCCATCACTTTACTACCTACTATTCCAATCCGTTACTACCATTACTTCATCACTTACTACCTCCTATTACATGCTCTTATTACAATCAGCCTGACAATTACTACATCATTTTACTACACACATTTCAATTCATTTACTAGTTTAACTCCATCACTTTACTTTCTACTATTACATGCCGTTTCAGCCATTACTCCATCACGTTACTACCTTCACTTCATTACTTTACTACCTACTATTCCATTCCGTTACTACCATCTTTCCATCACTTTACTACCTAACATTCCATTCCGTTACTATCATTACTCCATCACTTTACTACCTTCTATTCCATTCCGTTACTACCATTACTTCATCACTTAACTAACTAAATAACATACCGTTGCTACCATTACTCCATCACTTTACTTCCTTTGCTCCATTTCTTTACTGCCTACTATTTCGTTCCGTTCCTACAATTACTTCAGCACTTTACTAACTCCGATTCCATTCCGTTTCTACCATTACTGCATCACTTTACTACCTGCTATTCCATTCCGTTTCTACCATTACTTTATCACTTTACTATCTACTATTCCAATCCGTTACTACCATTACTCCATCACTTAACTACCTACTATTCCAATCCGTTACTACCATTACTTTATCACTTTACTATCTACTATTCCAATCCGTTACCACCATTACTCCATCACTTAACTACCTACTATTCCAATCCGTTACTACCATTACTTTATATCACTTCCTACCTCCTATTACATGCTCCTACAACAATCAACCTGACAATTACTACATCATTTTACTGCACACTTTTTAATTCCTTTACTACTTTTAATCCATCACTAACTATCTCCTATTACTTTCCGTTTCTACCATTACTCCATAACTTTACAACCTTTACTCCATTACTTTACTACCTAATATTCCATTCCGCTACTACCATTACTCCATTACTTTACTAGCTACTATTTCATTCCGTTATTACTATTACTACATTACTTTACAACCTACTGTTTCATTCCGTTACTACCATTACGCAATCACTTTATTACTTCTATTCCATGCTGTTACTAGCATTACTTCATCACTTAACTAACTAAATTACATTCCGTTACTACCATTACTCCATCACTTTACTACCTTTCCTCCATTTCTTTACTACCTACTATTTCGTTCCGTTCCAACAATTACTCCAGCACTTTACTAACTCGGATTACATTCCGTTACTACCATTACTGCATCACTTTATTACCTCCTATTCCATTCCGATACTACCATTACTGCATCACTTTTCTAGCTACTATTCCATTCCTTTACTACCATTACTCCATCACTTTACTACCTTTCCTCCATTTCTTTACTACCTACTTTTTCGTTCCGTTCCTACAATTGCTCCCGCACTTTACTAACTCCGTTTCGATTCCGTTACTACCATTACTGCATCACTTGACTACCTCCTATTCCATTCCGGTAGTACCATTACTGCATCACTTTACTACCTACTATTCCATTCCGTTACTACCATTACTTTATCACTTTACTACCTACTATTCCAATCCGTTACTACCATTACGCCATCACTTAACTACCTACTATTCCAATCCGTTACTACCATTACTTTATATCACTTCCTACCTCCTATTACATGCTCCTACAACAATCAACCTGACAATTACTACATCATTTTACTGCACACTTTTTAATTCCTTTACTACTTTTAATCCATCACTTACTATCTCCTATTACTTTCCGTTTCTACCATTACTCCATAACTTTACAACCTTAACTCCATTACTTTACTACCTACTATTCCATTCCGCTACTACCATTACTCCATTACTTTACTAGCTACTATTTCATTCCGTTATTACTATTACTACATTACTTTACAACCTACTGTTTCATTCCGTTACTACTATTACGCAATCACTTTATTACTTCTATTCCATGCTGTTACTAGCATTACTTCATCACTTAACTAACTAAATTACATTCCGTTACTACCATTACTCCATCACTTTACTACCTTTCCTCCATTTCTTTACTACCTACTATTTCGTTCCGTTCCAACAATTACTCCAGCACTTTACTAACTCCGATTCCATTCCGTTACTACCATTAATGCATCACTTTATTACCTCCTATTCCATTCCGATACTACCATTACTGCATCACTTTTCTAGCTACTATTCCATTCCTTTACTACCATTACTCCATCACTTTACTACCTTTCCTCCATTTCTTTACTACCTACTTTTTCGTTCCGTTCCTACAATTGCTCCCGCACTTTACTAACTGCGTTTCGATTCCGTCACTACCATTACTGCATCACTTGACTACTTCCTATTCCATTCCGGTAGTACCATTACTGCATCACTTTACTACCTACTATTCCATTCCGTTACTACCATTACGCCATCACTTTACTACCTTCTGTTCCATTCCGTTACTAGCATTACTTTATCACTTTACTACCTTCTATTCCATTCCGTTTCTACCATTACTTTATCACTTTACTACCTACTATTCCAATCCGTTACTACCATTACTCCATCACTTTACTACCTACTATTCCATTCCGTTACTACCATTACTTTATCACTTTACCACCTACTATTCCAATTCGTTTCTACCATTACTCCATCACTTTACTACCGACTATTCCATTCCGTTACTACCATTACTCCATCACTTTACTACCTACTATTCCATTCCGTTACTACCATTACTCCATCACTTTACTACCTACTATTCCATTCCGTTACTACCATTACGCCATCACTTTACAACCTACTGTTCCATTCCGTTACTACCATTACTTTATCACTTTACTACCTACTATTCCAATCCGTTACTACCATTATTATATCACTTTACTACCTACTATTCCATTCCGTTACTACCATTACTCCATCACTTTACTACCTACTATTCCATTCCGTTACTACCATTACTTTATCACTTTACTACCTACTATTCCATTCCGTTACTATCATTACTATATCACTTTACTACCTACTATTCCAATCCGTTACTACCATTACTTTATCACTTTACTACCTACTATTCCAATCCGTTACTACCATTACTATATCACTTTACTACCTACTATTCCAATCCGTTACTACCATTACTTTATCACTTTACCACCTACTATTCCAATCCGTTTCTACCATTACTCCATCACTTTTCTACCGACTATTCCATTCCGTTACTACCATTACTCCATCACTTTACTACGTACTATTCCATTCCGTTAATACCATTACTCCATCACTTAACTACCTACTATTCCATTCCGTTACTACCATTACTCCATCACTTTACTACCTACTATTCCATTCCGTTACTACCATTAAGCCATCACTTTACTACCTACTATTCCATTCCGTTACTACCATTACTTTATCACTTTACTACCTACTATTCCAATCCGTTACTACGATTACTATATCACTTTACTACCTACTATTCCAATCGGTTATTACCATTACTCTTTCACTTTACTACCTACTATTCCAATCCGTTACTACCATTACTCCATCACTTTACTACCTACTATTCCAATCCGTTACTACCATTACTATATCACTTTACTACCTACTATTCCAATCCGTTACTACCATTACTATATCACTTTACTACCAACTATTCCTATCCGTTACTACCATTACTCTATCACTTTACTACCTACTATTCCAATCCGTTACTACCATTACTCCGTCACTTTACTACCTACTATTCCAATCCGTTACCACCATTACTCCATCACTTTACTACCTATGATTCCAATCCGTTACTACCATTCCTTTGTCATTTACTACCTCCTTTTACATGCTCTTACTACAATACACCTGACAATTACTACATCATTTTACTACACACTTTTTAATTCCTTTACTACTATTACATGACGTTTCTACCATTACTCCATCAATTTACTACCTCTACTCCATTACTTTACTACCTACTATTCCATTCCGTTACTACCATTACTCCATCACTTTACTACCTACTATTTCATTCCGTTACTACCATTAAGCCATCACTTTCTACCTTCTATTCCATTCCGTTACTAGCATTACTTTATCACTTTACTACCTACTATTCCAATCCGTTACTACCATTATTTTATCACTTCACTACCTACTATTCCATTCTGTTACTAGCATTACTTCATCACTTAACTAACTCAATTACATTCCGTTACTACCATTACTCCATCACTTTACTACCTTTGCTCCATTTCTTTACTACCTACTATTTCGTTCCGTTCCTACAATTACTCCCGCACTTTACTAACTCCGATTCCATTCCGTTACTACCATTACTGCATCAAATTACTACCTCCTATTCCATTCCGGTACTACCATTACTGCATCACATTACTACCTACTATTCCATTCCGTTACTACCATTACTTTATCACTTTACTACCTACTATTCCATTCCGTTACTATCATTACTATATCACTTTACTATCTACTATTCCAATCCGTTACTACCATTACTTTATCACTTTACTACCTACTATTCCAATCCGTTACTACCATTACTATATCACTTTACTACCTACTATTCCAATCCGTTACTACCATTTTTTTATCACTTTACCACCTACTATTCCATTCCGTTACTACCATTACTCCATCACTTTACTACCTACTATTCCATTCCGTTACTACCATTAAGCCATCACTTTACTACCTACTATTCCATTCCGTTAATACCATTACTCCATCACTTAACTACCTACTATTCCATTCCGTTACTACCATTACTCCAACACTTTACTACCTACTATTCCATTCCGTTACTACCATTAAGCCATCACTTTACTACCTACTATTCCATTCCGTTACTACCATTACTTTATCACTTTACTACCTACTATTCCAATCCGTTACTACCATTACTATATCACTTTACTACCTACTATTCCAATCCGTTATTACCATTACTCTTTCACTTTACTACCTACTATTCCAATCCGTTACTACCATTACTATATCACTTTACTACCTACTATTCCAATCCGTTACTACCATTACTTTATCACTTTACCACCTACTATTCCATTCCGTTACTACCATTACTCCATCACTTTACTACCTACTATTTCATTCCGTTACTACCATTAAGCCATCACTTTACTACCTACTATTCCATTCCGTTAATACCATTACTCCATCACTTAACTACCTACTATTCCATTCCGTTACTACCATTACTCCATCACTTTACTACCTACTATTCCATTCCGTTACTACCATTAAGCCATCACTTTACTACCTACTATTCCATTCCGTTACTACCATTACTTTATCACTTTACTACCTACTATTCCAATCCGTTACTACCATTACTATATCACTTTACTACCTACTATTCCAATCCGTTATTACAATTACTCTTTCACTTTACTACCTACTATTCCAATCCGTTACTACCATTACTCCATCACTTTACTACCTACTATTCCAATCCGTTACTACCATTACTATATCACTTTACTACCTACTATTCCAATCCGTTACTACCATTACTATATCACTTTACTACCTCCTATTCAATTCCGTTACTACCATTACTGCATCACTTTTCTAGCTACTATTCCATTACTTTACTACCATTACTCCATCACTTTACTACCTTTGCTCCATTTCTTTACTACCTACTGTTTCGTTCCGTTCCTACAATTGCTCCCGCACTTTACTTACTCCGATTCCATTCCGTTACTACCATTACTGCATCACTTTACTACCTCCTATTCCATTCCGGTACTATCATTACTGTATCACTTTACTACCTACTATTCCATTCCGTTACTACCATTACTTTATCACTTTACTACCTACTATTCCATTCCGTTACTACCATTACTTTATCACTTTACTACCGACCAGTCCATTCCGTTACTACCATTACTATATCACAAACGACCTACTTTTCGAATCCGTTACTACCATTATTATATCACTTTACTACCTACTATTCCATTCCGTTACTACCATTACTATATCACTTTACTACCTACTATTCCAATCCGTTACTACGATTACTCCATTACATTACTACCTACTATTCCATTCAGCTACTACCATTACTCCATCACTTTACTACCTACTATTCCATTCCGTTAATACCATTTCTGAATCACTTTACTACCTACGATTCCATTCCGTTACTACCATTACTTTATCACTTTAATACCTACTATTTCAATCCGTTACTACCATTACTATATCACTTTACTACCTACTATTAAAATCCGTTACTACCATTACTCCATCACTTTACTACCTACTATTCCATTCCGTTACTACCATTACTCCATCACTTTACTACCTACTTTTCCATTCCGTTACTACCATTACGCCATCACTTTACTACCTTCTATTCCATTCCGTTACTACCATTACTTTATCACTTTACTTCCTACTATTCAAATCCGTTACTACCATTTCTCCATCACTTTACTACCTACTATTCCATTCCGTTACTACCATTACGCCATCACTTTACTACCTTCTATTCCATTCCGTTTCTACCATTACTTTATCACTTTACTACTTACTATTGCAATCCGTTACTACCATTACTATATCACTTTACTACCTACTATTCCATTCCGTTACTACCATTACGCCATCACTTTACTACCTACTATTCCATTCCGTTACTACCATTACGCCATCACTTTACTACCTACTATTCCATTCCGTTACTACCATTACTCCATCACTTTACTACCTACTATTCCATTCCGTTACTACCATTACTTTATCACTTTACTACCTACTATTCCAATCCGTTTCTACGATTACTACATCACTTTACTACCTACCATTCCATTCCGTTTCTACCATTACTCGATCACTTTACTACCTACTATTCCATTCCGTTACTACCATTACGCCATCACTTTACAACCTATTGTTCCATTCCGTTAATACCATTACTTTATCACTTTACTACCTACTATTCCAAACCGTTACTACCATTACTCTATCACTTTACTACCTACTATTCCAATCCGTTTCTACGATTACTACATCATTTTACTACCTCCTATTCCATTCCGTTACTACCATTACTCCATCACTTTACTACCTACTATTCCATTCTTTTACTACCATTACTTTATCACTTTACTACCTACTATTCCAATCAGTTACGACCAATAATTCCATCAGTTTACACCCCACTATTTAATTCCGTTACTACCATTACGCCATCACTTTACTACATACTATTCCATTCCGTTACTAGGATTACTTCATCACTTAACTAAATTACATTCCGCTACTAGCATCACTCCATCACGTTACTAACTAAATTCCTACCTTAGCCCATGACTTTACTACATACTATTACATGCCCTACTACAACCAACCTGGAAATTACTACATTATTTTACTACCACTTTTTAATTCCGTTATTACCGTTACTCCATCATTTTGCTACCTACTAATCAATTCCGTTTCTACCATTACTCCATCACTGTACTATAATTACTCCATTACTTTTACTTCTTACTATTCCATGCCGTTACTACTATTGCTCCATCACTTTACTCCCCATTTTTTCATTCCGTTACTACCGTTTCTCCATAATTTTACTACCATTACTCCATCACTTTACTACCCTCTATTCCCTTCCGTTACTCCGTTAATTGACTTCCGTTACTCCATCACTAACACTTTCTACAGTTATTCCATCCCTTTTCTACCGCTTTAAAATGGATTTCTAAATTGATAATTTTTTGTCGCAATAGTTGACCTCTATTTTAAGACTACAATTATAAAATTTTCAAAAGAATGAGTGACAGAACACTTGCGTTGTAGTATGCAAATAAAGGTGTCTTCAGACGAATGACAAGACATACTGATAATTTTAAACACTGTTTTTCATACTGGTGTTTAAATATCTTCCTAAAATGTACAAACATTCTCTTATATTGCAATCGTTAAATTTCTCCTTAAATGTATTAAAGTTTGTTTTTGACTGCAATAACGAATGTCCCCCCCCCCCCTTGTAGCCCAAATTGTCAATGGAGGGTAAATGTATGTGAACAATGGAAGTGATATTGTGCCCTCAACTCAAACTAAGTTTAATAAAATTCTGTTTAGTACCTTCAGAAGAGTTGCGTTCACAATCTGATTTGGTGGTATATATTGTAAAATTTCTAAGTTCATTGTACAGCATACATTGTATGTTAAAAGAAGATCACTTCTACAAATTTCTCCGGTTAAAAAAATTGCCGTAATATACACAACTAGATATTGGACCCTCAATCCATATGGAGTTTTATAAAATTGTATTCAGTAATTGCAGAGAAGTTAGGCTGACAAACTATCAGTAGTTTCCTGTAAAGGCAGCAAAAATTATAGTGTTTAATTTCTCCCAAAGTGTAATTGTTTTATATAAAATAATCGTTAAATTTCTCCCAATATGTATAAAACACTGTCTATTATACCAATCCTAAAGATTCTCCAGAAAATGTATAATCACTCTCTGATTTTTTAATTGTTAAATTTCTCAGCTGTTTAATATAAACTATACATGTAAAGACACAAGTAGTTTCATATAATTTGCCTCCAAGAATGTATGACTACTCATATTGTTAAATTTCTCCCAAAATGTATAAAACACTGTCTTTAATACTCATCATTAAAGTCCAATATAAAATGTATTAACACCCTTTGCCTTATATCCCAATATTTAAATTTGTCTTACAATGTTTATATACATGTAAAAATATCAGCAGTTTCATATAATGTGCCCCCAAAATGTATAACTTCTAATATTTTTAAATTTCTCCCAGAAGTGTATATTCAGCCCCTTTGCTATGGAATAACTTACCACCTTCAGTGCGTGAATCTATTAGGACCAATGTATTCAAGACAAATATTAAAAACTACTTATTATATTCTTCAGACCATCAGGACAGTGTATAACTTTTCACCAATTTGTATGTTACTTTCTGTACACTTGTATATTTTCTGTATATGTAATGTTTATAATTGTCTCACAATTTGATCAATGTATGCTGTACTACATTATTTTCTTTGGTTTAATATGAGGGCCTCAGGGAAGATTAGTGTAGCTAACTGAGTTTACCCTCATAAAATAAAGTATTATTATTATTATTATTATACATGTAAAAATATCAGCAGTTTCATATAATGTGCCCCCAAATGTATAACTTCTAATATTTTTAAATTTCTGCCAGAGTGTAATTGCTTTATATAAAAAATTGTTCAATTTCTTCTAATATGTATAAAACATGGTCTTTTCTATAAATCCTAAAGAATCTTCAGAAAATGTATAATCACACTCTTTTATTGAAATTGTTAAATTTATCAGCTGTTATATAAACTATACATATGAAGATATCAGCACTTTCATATAATGTGTCCCATAAATAAAGAACTTCTCATATTGTTATATTTTCACCAAAGAGTAATTGTTTTATATGAAATAATTGTTAAATATCCCCCAATATATATAAAACGCTGTCTTTTTTAGACCAATCCTAAAGATTCTTCGGAAAATATATAATCACCCTCTTATATTCTTATTGTTAATTTTATCAACTGTTTTATATAAACTTTACATGTAATTATATCAGCAGTGTCATGTAATTTGGCCCAAAGAAGTATAACTTCTCATACTGTTAAATTTCTTCCAAAGTGTAATTGTTTGATAAAAATTTATTCTTTAATTTCTCCCAAAATGTATAAAACACTCTTATACTGATCCTTAAAGTCCACTATAAAATGTATTATTGTTCTAGGCCTTTATATACCAATATTTTAATTTGTCTTACAATGTTCATATATATGTAAAGATATCAGTAGTTTCCTGTAAAGGCAGCCAAAAATGATAGTGTTCAATTTCTCCCGAAGTGTAATTGTTTTATATAAAATAATTGTTAAATTTCTCCCAATATGTATAAAACACTGTCTTTTTTACCAATCCTAAAGATTCTTCAGAAAATGTTTTATCACTCTCTTATTTTTTAATTGTTAAATTTCTCAGCTGTTTTATATAAACTATACATGTAAAGACATTAGTAGTTTCATATAATTTGCATCAAAGAATGTATGACTTCTCATATTGTTAAATTTCTCCCAAAATGTATAAAACACTGTCTTTTATCTCATCATTTAAGTCCACTATAAAATGTATTAGCACCCTATGCCTTTATATTCCAATATTTAAATTTGTCTTACAATGTTTATATACATGTAAAAATATCAGCAGTTTCATATAATGTGCCCTAAAAATGTATAACTTCCATATATTCTCCCAAAAGTGTAATTGCTTTATATAAAAACATTGTTCAGTTTCTTCTAATATGTATAAAACATGGTCTTTTCTATTAATCCTAAAGAATCTTCAGAAAATGTATAATCACACTCTTATATTCGAATTGTTAAATTTATCAGCTGTTTTATATAAACTATACATGTGAAGATATCAGCACTTTCATATAATGTGTCCCATAAATAAAGAACTTCTCATTGTTATATTTCCACCAAAGAGTAATTGTTTTATATGAAATAATTGTTAAATATCCACCAATATGTATAAAACACTGTCTTTTATACCAATCCTAAAGATTCTTCAGAAAATATATAATCACTCTCTTATATTCTTATTGTTAATTTCATCATCTGTTTTATACAAACAATACATGTAAATATATCAGCAGTGTCATGTAATTTGGCCCAAAGAAGTATAACTTCTCATATTGTTAAATTTCTCCCAAAGTGTAATTTTTTATAAAAAGTTATTCTTAAATTTCTCCCAAAATGTATAAAACACTTTTATACTGATCTATAAAATGTATTAATGCCCTAGGCCTTTTAATTTGTCTTACAATGTTCATATATATGTAAACATATCAGCAGTTTCATATAATTTGACTCCAAGGATGTATGACTTCTCTTATTGTTTAATTTCACCCAAAGTGTAATTGTTTTATATAAAGTTATCCTTATATTTCTCCCAAAATGTATAAAACACTGTCTTTTATACTGATCCTTAAAGTCCACTATAAAATGTATTAACACCCTAGGCCTTAATACCCCAATATTTAAATTCTCCATACATATTCATTTATATGTAAAAATATCAGCAGTCTCATGTAAAGGAGACCAAAAATGAATAACTTCTGATAGTGTTAAATTTCTCCCAATATGTATAAAACACTGTCTTTTATACCAATCCTAAAGATTCTTCGGAAAATGTATAATCACTGTCTTATTTTTAATTGTTAAATTTCTCAGCTGTTTTATATAAACTATACATGTAAAGACATCAGTAGTTTCATATAATTTGCCTCCAAGAATGTATGACTTCTCATATTGTTTAATTTCTCCCAAAGTGTAATTGCTTTATATAAAGTTATTCCTAAATTTCTTCCAAAATGTTTCAAAACAGATCCTTAAAGTCCCACTATAAAATATATAAACACCCTAGGCCTTAATATCCCAATAATAAAATTCTCCATACATATTCATTTATATGAAGAATTTTAGCAGTTTCATGTAAAGTGGACCAAAAATGAATCACTTCTGATATTGTTTAATTTCTCCCAAAGTTTAATTGTTTTATATAAAATAATTGTTTAATTTCACCCATTATGTATACAACACCGTCTTTTATACTAATCCAAAAGATTCTTCAGAAAATGTATAATCAATCTCTTATATTCTACTTGTTAAATTTCACAGCTGTTTTATATAAACTATACAAATGATGATATCAGCAGTTTCATATAATTTGACCCAAATATTTATAACTTCTCATATTGTATAATTTCTCCCAAAGTGTTATTGTTGATATAAATGTATTAACACCATAGGCCTTTATATCCCAATATTCAAATTTGTCATACATTTAAGGATTGTTTTCAATTGCTAGTTAGATTATTGGATATAAACAACTTTGGGGCGATTTACACTGAATAAACTGCGAAGTGATTTATGTTGCAGCGTAAATTGATCCAAAGTCGTTTATATCCAATAATCTAACCAACAATTGGAAACAAACCTTATATTTTAAATTCTGTAGTAAAAATGAAGTAACAAGAGCGTAAATAATATTTGCAATTCACAATTTTAGTTTCATCACTTTTTGTTAGCGGAAGAATTCATATATAGTCAACATCATCAATACATCTGATGTCACAATCAGTCAGGTGCTGAAAAACCAAGTTATATGAAATAAACAACTTTGCTCATGTATTGAGTATTTAAACGAAATTAAAAAATATTCATATATATGTAAAGATTTAGGCAGTTTCATGTAATGTGGCCAAATGTGTAACTTCCCATCTTGTTCAATTTCTCCCAAAGTGTAATTGTTTCATATAAAAAAATTGTTAAATTTCTTCCAATACGCATAAAACACTGTCTTTTATACCAATCCTAAAGAATCTTCAGAAAAATGTGTAATAACGATCTTATTTTCTAAATGTTAAATTTCTCAGCTGTTAATATAAACTATACATGTAAAGATATCAACAGTTTCATATAATTTGTATAAAACATGGTCTTTTATACTAATAGTTAAAGTTCCCTATAAAATCTATTAACACCCTTGGCCTTTATATACGAATATTCAAATTTTGTCATACATATTAATGTATATGTAAAGATATTACAGTTTCATTTAATGCAGCCCAAAAATGTATTACTTTTCATATTGTTAAATTTCTCCCAAAGTATAATTGTTTCATATAAAATACTTAAATTTCTCCCAATATGCATAAAACTGTCTATTACAGCAAACCTAAAGATTCTTCAGAAAATGTATAATCACTCTCATATATTCTAAGTGTTCAATTTCTCAGCTGTTTTATATCAACTAATTACTTTACCTAAAAAGATATCAACAGTTTCATATAATTTGACCCTAAGATAAGTAACTTCTCATATTGTAAAATTTCTCCCAAAGTGTAATTGTTTCATATAAAGTTATTCTAAAATTTCTCCCGAAATGAACATAACACTGCCTTCTATACTGATCCTTAAAGTCCCCTATAAAATGTATTAATACCCTACGCCTTTATATTCCAATATTTAAATGTGTCATACATTGTTCATGTATATATAAAAATATCAGAAGTTTCATGTAATTTGCCCCAAAAATGTATAATTTTCATATTGTTAAATTTCCCCATATTGTCATTGTTTCATACAAAATAATTGTTAAATTTCTCACAAAATGTATAAAACACTATGTTTTAAACCAATCCTTAAGATTCTATATAAAATGTGTAATCACTATCCTATATTCCAATTGTTCAATTTATCAGCTATTTTATAAAAACTGATGTTATAGACACAGCAGTTTTATACAATTTGCCCCAAAAATGTTTTACTTCTCATACTGTTAAATTTCTCCCAAAGTGTAATTGTTTTACATTTAATAACTGTTTGATTTCTCCCAAAATGTATAAAAAATTGTCTTTTATTCCTATTTTCCCTGAAAATGTATAAATACTCTTTGTATTCCAATTGGTAAATTTCTCTCTAAAATTATAAGTAGTTTTATTTCAATTTATCCTTCAATTTCGACATAAAATGTATAATCACTGTCTAGCTTTTCACAATTTCTCACAAAATGTATAAAACATTCTTTTAAACTGATCCTTTAATATTTATCTAGATCATAAAATTTTATGCACATATTCTTGTCTTTAAATTCTCCCTAAACTTGAGCTGTTACTGATTCTGAAATTTCATTTAAGGTATATACATGTAAAACAGTGTCTGTTATACTAGTCCTTAAAAGTCCCAATATATTTACAAATACTTCCTTTTTTTGAATATCAAATTTCTCCCAAAACTTATACTGAATATTAAATATCCACCAAGAACTATTTCACAAAGCTTCCGGAAACTTCCGCAAACATGTAAAGTTTCCATAATTTTACCAAATGTGATCCGAAACATTTAGATGTTATTCCTAAAGGTTCCAGAAACTTTGCCGTTCTTAATTGGGTTTCTTCAGTCTTTCTGCAATAACATCACTATTAGTGTACATGTTGATCAATAACCCAAGTAATTATATACAAATATATGAAAAAAAATTTTTTAATTGTGTGTATAAACAAAACATTGTCATTTCCTTGCAAATTTTTCAAAATTATAAGTTATCCTTCATTCCTTTTTTGGGAGGAATTAAAAATCCTTATAACTACATGTACTAGTATAAAATATGGTTTGTTAATTTAGCAAAAAAGTATCCAAGACTCTTTTTTAAATACATTTTGAGATGACTTCTAAGAAAATTATTAAATTTGAACATCATGTGATACTTGTTCAGTGGAATAGTTTAGATTATTTATACAGTTTATTATGTTTTATGATATTTTATTCATTGACATAAGGGTCCTTGAGATCTAATTAATGTCACATTTACAATAACAAAGTTGAATAAAAAGGAACGTTTTCTCTTTCTTTCTTTTTTTCCTTCCTTCCCCTCTGTTCTAATACTTCACATGTCAGACAACAACATGTGACATCTCTTAATGTGTCACATTTCATTAACCATGGAAGCTGCTGTCTCACTTTTGGAAGTTGTTCAGTTGATTGTTGTGTGCCAGTTAAATAGCCATGCTGTAATACAAACCTGCTATTATTCCTAAAGAAATGACGTCATTTAGGAGAATTATGACACAGACAGAGAAAAGACTAGTTAGAGCTTCAAAGAAGTCAAATTTGACCTTGGCTTTAATTTTGTAACAAAGTACAGGAAGGTTATAATTTATTTAAGAAATTAACCTTTTTTCCTAGACCTTTTATGTATTTCATATGGAAACAAATGAAAATGTCCAATGTAATTTTTACATGTACTAATAATAGTAATATACATTTAGTTACAATATAACATACAATAAACGTTAACAGAGTTTTGATTGATTGGATGTTTGCTTTGCACCTAGATATATTTAGGATGAGAATAAGTTATCAAACAATTAAGCAACAGAAAAAGGGGCTGAGATAGGACACAGGGGACATGATTTAGACTGCTTACTGGAAAGGTATGGAGTTTTAGGTAGGGACAGAGAACTAAGCCTTTTGCAGTGGCTACAATGAGCCTACTCTTTATAGAAATCTACAAAACAAAACTCTCAAAACATGTTACTCACTATGGTCCACAGCCAGGCTTCAGTACCTTGACCTGACAACATCCAAACAAGAGGGTCTACCCAGCTCTGTAGGTCAAGCATAGGGAAGTAGGGAACCCTCCCTGGGTATGGTCCCAATTAACAAGGGGAATGAACATAAAATTACACAATCTAATTAAAATTAAATCTTTCACTTGCTCCCCCCTTTTTGTTATTGGTCGCTGCGTTGTAAGCAGCGACCATAGCAAAAAGGGGGGAGCAAGTGAAAGATTTAATTTTAATTAGATTGAAAATTACATAAAATATCCTTCAAATAGTTTTAAAAGAAGTTGAATTGCTATAAAATACATTCCTGTCCATAATTATGTTCAACAATTTTTTTTTGGGTTAAAATTACTAGTATTCCAGGCATTTTATTGAACAACCGAACTAAAGGATAGAACAGCCGCATAGATAAAACCTTGACCTATTATTTCACACAGCTGGTACCAAAGGATTCTGTAAACCGCGAGATTTATGGATATACTAGAAAGTAGTAAATATCTTTATTCTTATTTTTAATAATCTTTATACAACTGTTTGTTTCAAACTCAAATCCTTGTAAAATTCACCACACATACTCAATGAAACATTTATAAAAATGGTTATACAGAAAATTTTTTTACAAATATGAAATACTAGATGTGGAATGAATCTGAACGTGCATGAAATAACTATTCAACCAAATACTTCATCTCATAAAGAGAACAACCAGCAGTTTTTAACATGGACCTCATTGAATAAAAACCTAACTAGACGGAGTACACCCCTATGAAAGACAGGCAATTGCTTTACTGCATGTTTTGTTTATCAAAGACCATCAAAGGCACTTTACTAGAATACCAATCATTGTAATTTCAAGTCAACAAATATATAAATAGTAAAATATATCAGATAAAATGTAATGATTAATGTTGATTTCGTCAAGGCTATTTTCAGCTTTATCATGGCATCTAGTTATATTATGAAAGGAAGCATATCACATGACTATGTCATAAAAAGTAACGACGAGGTCTAAAACAAGAGGATCTTAAGAGCCTGTATCGCTCACATGACTAACAAAAAAACTTTTTAAGAGACATAAATTTTCTTGCAAATTTTAATATTTAATGTAACAGAGTTTATGCAAATATGCTGTTTCTAAGAAGAAGCTGTTTTTATGCTTTATCCATACAGTCCTATGTTACATAATGGCATCCGTGTTGGATTATGAATCCCGGTGTTCCATGGTGGCAGCAATCTTGTATTTTGGATCGTCACAAAAAAAATTAGTAGAGGACCATCTGAGGTACATTTCTACAATATCACAATTCTTTCTGCATAGCGGTTTGTGAGAAAACAAATTTTGAGCCAATCAGAATGAATTTGCAGCTCTGGCAGCCATATTGAATTTCCTATCAGCTTGAAAAAAAATCTCTTAAAACTATCTAATAAGATAGCTACTTAGTATGCAAGATTCACTTTTGCATTAATTGGTTTAATGGTATGAAACAGTTTCAGAGGAGAAACTGTTTGTATGGTTTTCTCATAGGATCTTATGTAAAAGTAATGCAGGACACCATCTGCCATATTTTGTGAAAATTGCACAATAGATATCACATTTATGGTAAATTTAATAATAATTTCTGTCATTTAACTCTTAATTTCCATAAAATTTTAAGTAATAATGAAAGACTTATACCTATAGTATTACTTCAATTTATTAATAGTTGAAATAAAAGGTTTTCACATAAATGAATTCAGTATTGGCAAAAATAATGAAAATGAAATTTTTTAAAAGGGAGATAATTGTCAAAAAAATCCCAATTTTTTAGCACTTTTTGACCAGTTTTGTCCCACAAAACAAAAATTTAACTTGAATTATGATTACTTGTATATGGCAAATTTAAACAAAATTCATCGACACATTATTTTCCGTGAAAGTGTCCTGCATCCCCTTAAGCTGTGTTCCAAAGTGGTGGCCATATTGGATTTGGGATCGGTGCAAAAAACAAAAACTTTGTATATGACCATGACCATCTAAAGCATATTGCTACAATATTTCAAATTAATCTGCAATGCGGTTTGTGAGAAGAATGTTTAAATTCAGCCAATTAGAACTTGCTAATGGCCCTGGAAGCCATGTTGAATTTCTTATTGGCCTAAAAAATATTAAAATAATTATCCAAGCTTCATTTCTGTATAATTTGGTTTCACTGTGTGGATCAGTTCCAGAAAAGAAGCTGTTTGTATGATTTTCCCATAGGGACCTATGTTAAACAAAATTTAAGATGTTTGCATTGCCATCTTGGATTTTCGATAGGTACAAAAAATTAAAACTTTGTAGAGTACCATTTAAGGTTCATTTCTGCAATATTACAAATCAATCTGCCAAGAGGTCTGTGAAAAGAAGAATTTTGAAATTCAGCCAATCAGAACACATTAATGGCCCTTGCAGCCATGTTGAATTTCCAACTGGCTCAAAAAACTCTAAATAATAAGATAACAATCCAAGCTTCATTTTTGCATAATTTGGTTTCATTGTGTGGAACAGTTTTGGCGAAGAAGTTGTTTGTATATTTTCCCATAGGGGCCTATGTTAAACCAAGTCCTCAATAGCGGCCATCTTGGATATTGGATCGGCACAAATAACTCAAACTTTGTAAAGAACCGCCCAATACACAATTATATTTCTGGCAAGTTGGTAATTATTGGCCAAGTGGTTTTCGATATTGTTAATTAAACTGAAGTCATAGGATGGTGTTATGCCGCCCAGGAGTATTGCTATATATATCTGGCAAAAACTGGGTCAATCAATCAATCAAACTGTCATTTGCTTTCTATTTACCAATCATTGATAATCAACCCCAATTTGTATATTTTATTATTCTTATGTCTTTTATTAATGTAATTTTACTGCCTCATGTGGGTGCCCTGATTGGCAAATAAGCAATATGTTGTTGTTGGTTTTGGAGAAGAAGATAGAAATGTGAAAAGTTTAAAACAAGGTGTCCACTTCAACAAATTCCAGTTTCCACAAAGTTTATGTCAGGTCTAGATTCCCAGCCATTTTTTCTACTAGTACCTTTCCGAAATATTTATGCAACTTTTTACTGATGTGGAACTTTCAGGGTGCTTTGTTAATAGCATTTTCAACTTTTTCAAGTCTGACTTTGCAATGTTTCTGGATGCTTTGTTAATAAGCTCCCTGATGATTATTTTCTCTTGATATATTATAATTCTTTATTCCAAATTCTTCTGTTAAACAATATTGTTAATTTATTCTGTTTTTTTATTAAATTGTTGTTAATTAAATTTGTTAAATATTGCAACTTGTTTTGTTATGAATAAGGTTCACACTGAGTTTACCATTTTTTTGTTCTTTTACTCATAACATATTTATTACTGCATAAAAATCAAGAAAAAAAGTAGATGTTTATAAAGGTACATACCTTCTGCAAGGCAACACTAACCAATCTGCTGAAAAATATGTGCCCTATCCAGCTACTGAGAAGCACTTCAATTGAATATTACGTAGTGCATAAGCAGTAACCAGAAAGATTAGCAACTTTCAAACCTTTTATGAACCATTTTCTCTTTGTGTATAAATATTAAACACTCTGACTTACCAAACCTTACAAGTACTTTCATAAAAAAAAAAACAAGTGTGGACACAGAAAAACGTCTCGCCTGCATTCCGCATCAGTAACGAAAATAAATTTCGTCATAAGCATTACGTAAATAGCATTAAATATCAGCAGCGGCCTGTATACAAAATATTGTCACCATACCATGCATAGTTACAGGGGAACAGCCGTAACCCAAAAACTTTAACGTAGTTGCTGGACCGTGAAATTGAAGTCAAGGTCAGGTGGAACCTACCAGACAGTCATGTATTAGTCATCATCAACCTATACACCAAATATTGTCATCCTACCATGCGTAGTTACAGAGGAACTGTCGTAACCCAAAAACTTTAACGTAGTTGCTGGACCGTGAAATTGAGGTCAAGGTCAGGTGACACCTACCAGACAGTCATGTACTAGTCATCAGCAACCTATACACCAAATATTGTCATCCTACCATAAGTAGTTACAGAGGAACTGTCGTAACCCAAAAACTCTAACGTAGTCGCTGGACCGTGAAATTGAGGTCAAGGTCAGGTGACACCTATAGCTACCAGACAGTCATGTACTAGTCATCAGCAACCTATACACCAAATATTGCCATCCTACCATGCATAGTTACAGAGGAACTGTCGTAACCCAAAAACTTTAACGTAGTCGCTGGACCGTGAAATTGAGGTCAAGGTCAGGTGACACCTACCAGATAGTCATGTACTAGTCATCAGCAACCTATACACCAAATATTGTCATCCTACCATGCGTAGTTAGCGAGGAACTGTTGTAACCCAAAAACTTTAATGTAGTCGCTGGACCATAAAATTGAGGTCAAGGTCAGGTGACACCTACCAGACAGTCATGTACTACTCATCAGCAACCTATACACCAAATATTGTCATCCTACCATAAATACATGAAATAGTTACAGAGGAACTGTCGTAACCCAAAAACTTTAACGTAGTCGATGGACTGTGAAATTGAGTTCAAGGTCAAGTGACAGGTGACTGACTGGCAAGTACTCATCATAAGCTACCTCTGGACCAAATTTGATGGACCTAGGGCTTGGGCTTACAAATATATGAAGCAAGATGTCAAGTGTTTACACCGCCGCCGCCGGATTCCCATACATATGTCTCGCCTCCAGCAACTCTCGACGCAGGCGAGACAAAAAATCAACCTACCTACATGTCCCTACAAAGTTTGTTGTTTATAATTAACCAAATTATGAGGTGTACAAACATGATCAAGCTATGGCTTCCTTTGGTTTTGCATTCAAAGTATATTTTCTCAATAGAAGTGTTGAAACAACACACAGCCGACTTTGAAGATATAATAAATAAAACCATTTCCAATCTGTTCTTGTTGTTTCCAAAATGGATGCATCAAACCATTGTGTAGATTGCCACTGAAAAGTATCACGCTTTACAGTGTGACAAATGCGAAAGTCACAGCATAGAATTATGCAACACTGGTAAATTTTATTATTTTTCATTTACTAGTACTAGTATGTTCTTATATATTTTTTAGAATTGTTAAGGATATACGCATAAAATAATTTAATAAATTCTTAAATTTAATCATTATATTGGCAGGTACAATATACTAGTACAACAGCATATTCTATTGCCAGTAATATTGTGTTATGTAAAGGCTGGCTCAATTTAAATTATGATATACCAAGAAAATTGGTAACAGATATATGTATAATCTAATTATGATATACCTAGATTAAATTGGTAACAGATATATGTACTAGTATAATCTAATTCTATAATTTTATTATTCATGCGTGTCATAATTTTCAAATTATGTAAATAATCTGCAATTAAATTACAGGTATAACACAGAATCAGTACTGTGAGATGGTAAAGCATGGCGTTACAAAATTCTTCTGTATTTCTTTTTTTATTGTATTAGAAACATCATATTAAAATGTGACTTATCAACTCTAAATGCAATTCAAGGGAAGTGAATATATTAAAATGCAGATCTTATATCTTTTGTATAAGTAAAATGAAACAATCAATCAGCAACTAATCTTTAAATAACTGATAACATTAACATTGGAAGTCTGAATTGGCAAAGGTCTGAATATGAAATGGTCTGAATTTGTGTAGTTCAAATTTACCCATTTCCAGTTTTACATGATTTATCTCCCCTTTTACTTCAGTTAAAAAAACTATGGCTATCATTACTAAAAGACTATGATACTGAAATAAAGATTTGCATTGTTTTTGTATTTTTTGTCTATTCCAATTAAATTTTCATCTATTAGTAATTAACCTCATTAGTGGATGTTACGAATACAAGTCAAATCGCCCCACGGTAAAATCGCCCCCGTCAAAAACGCCCCAACTTTTTGCAAAATCGCCCCCACTGTAAAATCGCCCCCCTGTAAAAACGCTCCCACCTAAAGTCAAATCGCCCCACTTGACAAAATCGCCCCCACTTTAGGCAAAATCATCGCCCCCACTGTAAAATCTCTCTGTGTAAAAACGCCCCCACATTTAGCAAAATCGCGCCACTGACAGAAACCGCTAATTAGTGCATGCATAATTTCTTTTCTTCTTTGTTATGATCTCAGTTAAGATAAGCTGCAGAAACGTTTATATGTTTTCAGTTTTTAATCGTTCTTCTTATATTAGGAAAAGAAGATGATACGACAACAACAATTTCGTTTTTTATTTTTTATTTTAGCAGATAACAAGATAACAATACATTAAACATGATGCACTATTGTTTTTATAATATGCACTTTTAAACATGAGCTAAATTAAACAATACATTATGCACTATTGGTTTTTAAAATGCACTAGTTAACATGAGCTAGGTAGATACATATTACAATAACAATGTTAATTGTATAGTCTATTCTTGACTTGGTCCGTTGATGGCACTGCACAGCTGTAGCAACCTGTTGGTGCTGATTTCTTTGGCGTTATACTGGTCCCAAAGTGCAAATATCTGGGCCTGGGTAGTGCGGGCACGTTTTCTCTGCAACCGAGACAGCTTGCCTTCAGATACCAGCTTCCGTTGTAGAGGGAGTCGCTGAATCAAGGTGTACATGGGTGGTGCCTGGTCATAGTTCTTCTTGTTCAATCTTCGATGCCAGCCCTCAACATCGTTGTTTGTTCGTGTTGGCTGACCGAAGACTGTCCATGAGGAAACCTTGTAAACTTTGCTATGCAACCATGTCTTCGCAACGTAGTTGACGAGCTTCAGAAGTGACGGGTCCTTGATGTCTGCGGTTAGCTTTTCAAATGCTGGTCTGATGTGTGGCTCTGGAAGGTAAGCTAGTGACATCAGCTTTTTGCAGAACTTGAATACCCCGTCAAGTTTAAAGTAGGCAAACTGTAATAAAAAGAAGGAAAATTCATATAATTTGCTATATATATATATATATATATATGACGACTGTGTGTATACGTACTGTTACTGAAATATTTATATTTAAATAAGGACATATTGGTTGAAATTGTTCTTTTTTTAATTTTAATCAATTGTTTATATGATATTTCAAATATTAAGTTGTTCTTATCTGTAATAGTTAATTATTTTATAATACTTACGGCAAGTCCATATTTCTGAATACGACGCCAGACAGCTTGGGTGAAATGGAAGTTGCAACCCCGTATAGTAACACCTGGAATAGCACGTTGAACACCTTTCCAAATACCCTTTTCAAAGTCTGCAACAACTGTTTGTACCGCTGGACGACGGGGCATACACTCCACCACACTGTCTAGTACCTGAAATTAAAAGGAGATCATGATTAAAACAAATTAAAAAAAATTATTTGGAAATTGGTACTTAAAATGAGATCATGATGTAAATAAAAAATTATTTTTGGAATTTGGTAACGTTATCATATTAAAATTTCAATAGAAAAATGAAAGAACTTACAGCACGATAATCTACTGCATGTTTTCTTGACATCATACAGAACACCAAAAGAACTTGCTTAGTACCGTCACCGCAACTTAGGAACGCATGGATTGGAAACATCTGAACAAAAGGTTGGCGTACGATCTTAAAGGTTCCATCCATATACCAAGTCTTAGTAGCTGTCAGTATCTTTAATTGGTCAGTAGTATGGAACACCAGATGGCGATAGCTGTCGACGTGGATGTCTTTCACCAAAAATTCCTCTGGTATAAAGTTGTAAGCCAACTAAAAGTAAAATTCAATATAATATAATAAGTAAAAAGGTAAAATGTAATACAATTAAATGAATAATAAAGTAAAACGCATTATAATCTATATATATATATATATTTTAATTTCTTATACATACTCAATAGCTGATTGAACAACTTTGGAATTTCAGCTTCGTGGTTTATTATCGTCATATTTTAATCTTTATCAATTCTTTATGAAGATTTTTAACATACCTCAAACTCCAAATTGGTTGATTCTTCTGGTCTGTCATACACGATTTGCAGTCCGAATCAGATAACCCTGGTTTGGACGACTGCCTTAATAGTTTAATTATGTTAAGGACTACATTGGTATAATCATGCACATAGATTTATTAATTATACATATAGCTGAAATATTCCTTGATAGACGTTGAGCGTTAAGCAATTTTGAAATGTAATTATGTATATTACATATTTATTATATTTAAGCAATTTATATTCCATGTTTCGGACGCTGTCATCGGCAATTGAACTGCAATATCAAAAGATCGGAATTAATAGTTTAATTATGTTAAGGACTACATTGGTTAAAACACCATTCAAAACAAAACAAAAAATAAAATAAGCGGTCCACGTGCCAGGTAAATAAGCAAAAATATACTTACTCTTCACGATGTACACTTGGTTGCACATAAGAGACACTGACGTTGAAAGAGCTGACGTTCACATCGGGTGAGTCACAATCTGAATGATCAGAAACTAATGCTGGCCTGTCTGCTGACTGGTCAGGCTGCTCTGTTGACTGATTCATGGTGACAATTTCAGGCTGAGAACAGTTTTGGTCCAGATATGGTAGTGATAGTCTG
Organism: Limnoperna fortunei; assembly: GCA_944474755.1. Lineage (NCBI taxonomy): Eukaryota > Metazoa > Mollusca > Bivalvia > Mytilida > Modiolidae > Limnoperna > Limnoperna fortunei. The sequence continues at coordinate 71,304,099 of OX104118.1, forward strand.
GTACTTTCTGAAGAAGGTTTGGGTGTGCAATTTGTAAAAAACCAAGTAAAGGTCTCGTCACCTTTTACTATCCGTCTATACATGTCTCTGTCAATGCCTGTACCACATTTGTGGTGCTGCCATTTCTCACAATCGTCGCATTGAACAGCCTCTTGTCTTGGTCGGACGGTCTCGGAACACTCTATACAGTAACTAGCCATTGTGTATAATGAGAGTTCAGGAAGGAACATATTATATATCATCGTTTTCAGCTTGGACAAGCTTATGGCTTGTTTGCTTACAATAACAAACTTTACTCAAATGCCTTTATCGGAATTTTTAACCATAATTAACTATTAATTTGTAAGGTTGTATACATTTTGATGTGTTGATTAAGATTAACAAATCTTTGATTATTTAATCGTAATTACAAAAGAATCATTACTGATAGAGTTCATTAAGGTTATTATCATAATTGTATAATTATTAAAGCAAAATAACGACATACACAAATGTAATCGATCATTATTAACAAAACATTTCTAACTTTTAAACAGCGACAATTAAATTCTGAAAGTAGAAAATATTTATACAAGTTGACAATGTTATAATATAGTACTTTTGGTAAGACGGGCGATTTTGCTGAAGATGGGGGCGATTTTGTTAAGTGGGGGCAATTTTGCTTAAAGTGGGGGCGTTTTTGGTGGGGGCGATTTTGTCAAGTGGGGCGATTTGACTTTAGGTGGGGGCGTTTTTACAGTGGGGCGATTTGACCAGCTACCGATGTTACTATAGCCACAGGCAACAGGTTAGTTAGAACACAGATGTCACTGGTAAGTGTGTTTATTCAAGCTACAAAACATCTGGGGTTTTACCTCAGATAAGCATCAGGTAAATGGGGGAATAAACATTGGTTAATTAATTGAGGATCACGTTTACACAACAGGGGGTTTTAATTACATCACTCAGATATTAACACCTGTCATACACCTGAAGCATGAAAATTACCAAAGACAATTGTCCATTTCAAATGTTTTCAACAGGAACAATGTGACTAGGGTCACAGTTTTTAGTACCGGAAGTTGACACTAGGTGGCATATTTTTTTAAGGGAGAAGGAAACCACAAAAGAAATTTAAGCTCAACTGAAAGAAAAAAGTTAAAAATAAGATTAACTATGTAAAGGTGTTGTGTTAAAAATTTTACAAGGTAAGTTGAAAAATATTAATTAAAAATACAGTTTTTGAATTTTCCGCTGGCTCATGTGCATTGACATATTTTGGCGCTCTTTTGCATTGAAGAGTGCAAACAGTGCAATTGTCTACGTCATTCCTACTATTCCGGTTAAAGATAGACATTGCGATGTATATATTCATATTATTTTGATTTCATCTGCACTAAATTGTGCCATCTTCCAAACTATTAATTGCTCAAATTTAAGTAATAAAATACCTGGAAGCAGATCACGAAAAATAATTGTTCAAATCTTCTGGCAGTCGCAGTATTTTATTAAACATCAGTGATCATCAGGGAATCGGATTCTGTGATACTTGTAGGATTTTGTTATGTTGAGTCCAGGACTCATCACTTTTGAAAGTGGTGAGCCCAAAAAACTTTTCATGATTCCCACATATCGCATATGAGTCCAGCTAAGTGCTTGAATACAACCGTTTTCTTTGATGACCGACCCATTAAATGTCTTTTCATAAAAAGAATTAATATGGCTTGTAGAATGTTTATCCCATGCTATTTTATATCATTAGTAGCTGATATAAGTCTTTTGGAGTATGATTGAACTGCACTCATTACTTGAAACATGCTGATGTTTGCCCATTAAAGAGAGACTTTTGTCTTACCTGGATATAATATTTATTCCAAACAACTATTACCCACCCACCCCCCTTTTTCAGATCCTAGTCTATAGAAGATCTTTTTGATGTATAGAAAAAATAAAAGTTTATTAGATAACTAATTAATGTTCATATTGAAGATATCTTTGTACCGGTCAAGAATTCTTACTTTACAAAAAAATCATAAGGAGTGCAACTGCAAGTGCAAGGTTCCGACCGTGTATTAAAATTTGAAACGAGTGTATTGTCAACGGTTAATTTAAACTATAAAAAGTCTCCATCAACACTGCACGTTTATTGTTCAATAAACATCTTAATTAAAGCATATTTGCGGCCCGAGTGATTGCTACCTGCTGAGAATCGAACTAAACAGGTAAAAATTGATCACCATTTGTAAGAATATGTAATCACGCATCGGAGACAGAACTGACATGACGGAAATTCATACGCATCTGACAACGACATGGACGCGTACTAGGACACGTTAGATGTTGAAAAGTTTCGTCCAGAACTGAAAAGACACCTACAATATGCATCTAGACGCGTTGTGAGGATCCCTGCGACTGTATAAATGTAACATCAAGATTGTAGTATTTGATTGCATTGTTACGCAATTGTCTTCAAGTTATTTTGCACAAAGTCGAATTCTATACAAACATTTTCTTTTGTGGTCTGCATTTCGTGCTGATTTCCAAACTTGTACCGGTCCGGTATGTATGAAATACTCCGGTATGTATGAAATACAACTTCTGAGACCCCCCTTCTGTCTGAATATGCTAAAAGCCTAATGCTTCTCGAATTCTATATCTTCAGAAATACGATCTTTTTTATGAAGACCCATCTGGTTTTAGCTGTTTTTCTTTACCATATCAATTTTATCAGTTATAAATATTTTGGAAAGTTAAAAATAATATAAGCAGAGATGGGTAAATCGAATAGAAGGTGTGACGTCGCAGATCACACAGTAATGGCTGCCTACATGGAGGTGGGAATTTCAAAATTTATTATTTAAGGATTGTTTTCAATTGCTGGTTAGATTATTGGATATAAACGACTTTGGGTCGATTTACGCTGAATAAACCATGAAGCGGTTTATGTTGCAGCGTAAAACGATCCAAAGTTCTTTATATCCAATAATCTAACCAACAATTGAAAACAAACCTTGTATTTTAAATTCTATAGTAAAAATGAAGTAACAAGAACAATATTTTACAATTTATAAAATAATATTTTCAATTCAAATTTTAGTGTCGTCACTTGTTGTTTGTGGAAGAATTCATGTATAGTCAACGTCATCAATACATCTTATTATGATGTCACAATCAGTCAAGTGCTGAAATACCAAGTTAGATTATACGAAATAACCAACTTTCCTCATGTATTGAGAATTTAAACGAAACTAAAATATAACAAAATATTGATTTATTTCTTTACTGTGCAATTTTGTAACACGAACATAGTTAGAAATAAATTTATATAAGAATCTTCTGCAAAGATGTTTGGAGGGTTTCCTTCCCCTTTAAATGGAAAGTCGTCAATTGGTTATTGTCCGAGTTGTCACACATTATATGTAATTATTTCATATATTATAATTCATGACAATTGAACATACAGATTTCCATATTGGGGACCCACTGACCAAAAAAGTGGGGACCAGTTGACCAATAATATGGGAGGGGGCGCAGTTGACTTGGAATAGAATTCCTTCTAAAACTCTTTTTACATCATATTACACAAAAAACCTAAATAATAATGCTCGATGGCAGGTGTACACTTAATTACTGCAGGCGTAGTTAAGTAGGACCCGTTAACTCGTGGCCATGCACTAAAACTGGTCACCTGTACTGGCTGAACTGCGACATTGTTTATGAGTAGTAGTATAATAATTCAATTATCCGTCGTTTTTAATTATGAGCATATCGAAGTTGACACACAACATTTGTATACATGTACAGAGCAGGCCGGTGTGTCCGCGCACCTAAGGTTTTAAATCATTGTAATTGCGTGTAAAACAAGGAAATTGTTGTCTAATGCCAGTCAAAGTGAAGCTTTAATATTGTACTTTTGGACTGTATGTTCGAAAATTCCATCAATAAACAGGAACTGTCGGTATTTTTATGTGTACTGTACCATGTCATTGTTTTGTCAACATAGGAAATTTCCGGTGTGTCCGCGCATGCCCTTTATAACTCTATATTTGGCGTAAATAAAGGAATGATTTTTGTGATTAAATAAGAAAAATCGAAAATTTGACATCAACTTGACATATTGTCCAAATATTATGGTGCAAACTTATTTTAGTGAAAATTGTCACGTAATCGATTTTTCTATAAGGATTTTTGTTAACTTGTTTCGAATTTTTCATTATTAAACTTCAACAGTTTTAATCACAAATTAACCAAATTTTATTTAAATAGAAGTCCATAAACAGTGTAAAATGTCACTTCAATAAATATTCTTTACATTCAAAGTGTTTCAGAAGCAGATACTGCATATGTCACATAAAAAGTCACCATCCTTATCAACTTCATCTACCAAAGAACAATATTTAAGGTGGACCCATTCCTTGCAAATGTCACACTGAGCCCATTTTATGAACTCAATTTTATTTCTAATGTCCAGACCATCTGGCTGTCTTTTCCCACAAATCACACAAACACCATCATCTTCTTCAACGTCTGACTGATCCTCACTGACGGCAATGGTAGCTGGTTTAGCTGTCTTAGAAGCTTTACCCTTCCCTTTTCCATTGGCAGATCTTTTACTTTTTCCTTTAAATTCTGTTGTTTTTGATGTACATGTACCACTTTGTTCGCCTTCAGTTTGCTTATATGGTGCTTTGAATTTCTTATTTCTTCTGTTTTCCTTTGGGGTTGTTTCTGCATTTTCCTTTGATTCATTTGATTTCATTACTTTGGTCACTTTTACTTTTGCAGCCTTTTCTTTTTCTCTTTCAATGATTTTGTCTCTAAAAGTTTCTTCGGTGATGGCCGTGCCAAACGGTGGTACAAAAGTTCTCATTTTCTTTGGTGCACTTTCCTCTGCATTGGCTGATCCAGCATCTCCAGTTGTCTTCCTCTTTTTTGCCTCCTTAAACGCTGCCTCTTTCCCTTCAAACATTACTTTTATAGCTCGGCCATCTTTTCTTTCCTTTCTTGATTTAGCTCTTGTAGATTCGGCTGTGTTGGGTACAATTGGTTGCCTTTGCTTTGGCTGGGGCATAGTACTATCAAAAGGAAAGATTCCAGTTTTCCTAAATCCTGCCATGATGTTAGGGACCGTCATGGAAGTTGAATATGAACTTGAAATCATACTGGGCAACTGTTGTCTTGTAACAACACAAAGCGGGTTGTCATGGATGTATTTGTGCATTTCCGTATTAAGGTTTTGTTTAAAGGGACTAAATACCGAAACGTCCAATGGCTGCAGAAGGTGGCTGCTGTGTGGAGGTAAGACGAACAGAACAACCCCAGACTGTCTTGCTGCATCGATGATTTCAACGGTGATATGTGTTGCATGTCCATCGTATAGTAGAATCAATGGTCTCTCTGTGACATGGACAAGGAAGTGGTTGGTAAAGAAATCGATAAATATTTCAGATGTCACCCAACCATTATCTGATGTATTGTACTTTGTGCCTTCCATTCCATCCGAAACCAGTTCCTGTGTGAGCCTCTGACCTTTGTAGATGATATACGGTGGTAAAGTCTGCCCAAGAGCACTTACAGCAGCAACTAAGGTGGTTGTACTACTTCTCCCAGAGGTGACAGAAAATGGCTGCGTGCCATATCTTGAAAGAACTTTTGGAGGGGAATGGTCAAGAGATATTCCTGTCTCATCTACGTTCCAAATTCTTGCTGGTTGGTTCATCAGATTGTTCATCACTAACACATGTTCAAGTTCACGGAAGTATGAATCTATTATCTCAGGAGTTACGTGATTTCTTGCTTGCTCCCTTTTCTTTGGTTTCACCATTTTAACTTGAGGATTTCTTTTGATGAATCCATAAAACCAGTGTTTAGTTGGGGAGAAATTTTTTTCTTTAGCCGTAGACATGTTAGCTGCCAATTCCAAAATCTGCCATTTTGCGTAGCCATATCCCATTTCTGCCATCTTTACACAATGGTCGGCCAACGGAGCCTCTTCGTGTGGAGTGAAAATTGTTGGTCCACCCATCCTGACATCGGCTCCCCTTGGATCATTCAAGCGATCACGTAGAATGCTCTCTGATATGTTGTGTAGCCTTGCCGAACCCCTTATGGACATGTTGTTGACTCTAACATCGTGGATTGCTGCTCTTAACATTTCCACATTGTAGCCATCTTTTACTTTTTTCTTGGTAACCATGTTCTGAAAATATAATAAAACAAACTTCATTATTCTATTCAGAATGTTACTGTTATATACTAATTTTTCAGCGGTGCTCCAAATTTCGGAGGCGTTTATATTAAAACCGTTGAAATCATTCCTTTATTCATCCCAAGAAAGTCACGAACAGGTGCTTCCGGAAACATTTCATTCTTAAAATGTTGCAGACGATTTATATTTTTTGTCAATGAAACCGGACTATTTTCAAAGGAAGATATCAGTTGTTTATTGCTACATCATAAATTGTTTAAATGTGCTTATTAGACATGAATATGTGACACTTAATGGTTTCTGGGAACAAGTTTCAACGTAAGGTACAGAAAGTTTTATTTTTAGATATTGTAAACATGGGAAAATCCCTTCATCAATTTTTGGACTCGTGTACACCATCTCCATTTCCGAGACAATCTATGGATATATTCTTACAATATAAGATAGTTTTGTTTAAAAAATAATTTGTAATCAAATACTTACATGTTTTAAGCTTCCTCTTCATCTAGAATTAAAAATCAGTCAAAAATATTATACAGTGCAACCTTCCTGTGTTTACTTTCAATATCGCAATACGATGTGACGGTGCGCGAACACATAGGCCGCGCGGACACCGGTTCCAACACTGTACGTATATTCGTTGACGTTACATTAAAATCACTTTAATCTTACTTCCTGATGTTCATAAAACACTGGTTTCCTAGCATAGTACTATCCATCTAGCGAAGCACCGACTGTCCCTGGCACCCAGTCTATTATATGAATAGTCTAGAGGAGTTACAAGGCATCCGGTATATGTATACGCCTTAAACATTTTCGGGGTATCTAAAAGGAAAATATTTTTTTAGTTCGTTTTTCCTGGCTTATGTTTGAATAATCCGTATTTTCATAATACAGTTTATTATAATTTTAGTCATCTGAACTGTTATTCAACAAAAAAACTTTAAGTTTCGCAGAGAGGCATGTTTAACAAAAATATAAAATCCCCGAAGAGCCATTCTTCAAATTCCGGCATTGTCGGATAGTTCGTTTTTTAAAAAACTGTATATTCACTTGGGCGAATCTTACTTCGGAGAACTTTTTTATTTTAAATCCAAAGAAAAAATTAAGGAGCTTACAGAATAAAGTGAGTAAAAAAACTCCAATATACCCTCCGATATAAATAATTGGACTTGTACTTTAAGTGAAAAATCGACCCGAAGAAATTCCCCCGAATACATAAAAATTGGGCATTTCGCCAAACTGATATATCCGCGGGTATATATATATATATATATATATATATATATATATATATATATATATATATATATATATATATATATATATATATATCTTGAATGTAGCTGTCTCAGCCGCTACCAGATATCTCAAATATCTCAAATATCTCAGCCGCTACCAGATGATGCGATCATGTTTTGTTTAGATGTAAAAGCGCTTTACCCAAGTGTACCAAGAAAAGAGGCTAAAGATTCATGCAAAGATGCTTTTAACAAAAGATCATACCCAAAGATACCAACTGAAGATGCTTTAACTTTAATGGACGTTGTTTTGGAAAATAATATTTTTTATTTCAATAATAAATTTTATATTCAGACGGAAGGAACAGCCATCGGATCTAAACTAGGAATGAATTATGCATGTACATACATGGGTCAATGGGAAAAAACTATTTGAGATTAGTGAACATAAACCATTATGCTACTGGAGGTATGGAGATGATATTTGGGGAATATGGACAAGCGGAGAAGATACACTAAATGAATTTGTAAATACGGCTAACAATATTCACCCCCGAATAAAACTTGAGATAAGATCATCAAAAGATACGATAGAATTTCTTGACACCAAAATACAAATTTCAAACGGATATATTGAAACAGATCTTTATTCAAAAGAAACAGATAAACATCAATATTTAAATATACGTTCAAACCACCCCAGAAAAACCAAAGAATCAATTCCATATGGCCTTGGTGTGAGATTAAAAAGAATTTGTTCTATACCAACAGAGTATGAAAGGAGAAAAAATGATTTGAAAGAACAGCTTCAAAAACGGGGATACAAAACGGAACTGATCATTAAACAACTAAATAAAGTAGACAATTTAGACAGGGAAGACCTTCTCAAATACAAAACGAAAAAAATAAATGACAGAGTGCCACTGGTATTGACCTATTCCGATGCCTTACCTAACATCCATTCCATTTTACATAAACACATATCAACATTACACAAATCAAAAAATTTAAAAGATATTTTTCCACAACCACCACTAGTTGCATTCCGCAACAAAAATATAAAAGATATTCTTGTCCATAAGAAACATAATAACAAATTTTATCATAAAGATAATAAATGTGAGCCATGCGGCAAAAATTGAGCTTTGTGCCCATACATAGTTAAGGATAATAGTTTTAAAGGAAAGGACGGGACAAAATACCAGATACAAGGACATATAAATTGTAAAACAGTTGGAATAATTTATGCGATATTTTGTAAAAAATGTAACAGTATTGTATATGTTGGACAAACTGGTGACACGTTTTATCAAAGGATGCTTTTAAACTTTTCAAAAATAAGAACAAGAAAACAAGACTCCGTAGCCACACATTTTTATACAGATGGACACAGCATTGATGATTTCTCTGTAATTGGAATTGAGAAAGTCTATGGGGAAGATACTTACAGAAAAGACAAAGAATCGTTTTGGATAAAAAAACTTCAAACTCTACATCCAGACGGACTTAACCAGCAGATTGACATTTAATTAACATTTATGCACATTATTACTTATCCATATTGTATAACTTTTATACAATTTATTTATTTATTTATTTATTTATTTATTTATTTATTTATTTATTTATTTATTTATTTATTTATTTATTTATTTATTTATTTATTTATTTATTTATTTACCCCCACCCCCCCTTTTTAGGTATCTATTAACTTATTATACTTTTTAGTTTGTTTGTTTAATTATGTATGTACATGTATTTATTTATTTATTATTTATTTATTTTATTTTTTATTTATTTATTTATTTATTATGTACATGTATTTATTTATTTATTTATTTATTTATTTACTTTTCCATTCGTATTATTTCGATTGTGATTCCCGCCAATCTATGTTCAAATTATGACGTTGGCTATTGTAACGTTGCAAATAACATAACTTCATCACTATGCACTAAAATTCCGCTGAGGAAGGCCGTGAGGCCGAAACGTTCGGAAAATTTAACAGAGTTTTTATATTTATTCTTAAAGAGACTATGATTACATTATCACTAGTGCATAAATGAAGTAACAATGGAAGTGACAAGAGACAGAACCTTCCTTTTGTGTAAGAGATTGATGGAAAAGAAAGCTCGTTACAGTAGCCATCTTGATTTTTTATTGAAATGTTCGGAAAACCGTGTGACACCTAAAGGTTTTGAACTTAAATGGAAATTATTATATAACTGTGGACAAAGTGTACAATGCCGAATTAATGATATACTTACAGACACGTCAATGAAATTAATAGAAGAAGCAAATACGGTATGTAAACAAGAAATATCGACCATAGATTTAGAACGTAATCATTTTAAGACAAGATTTAACTTCACAGAACAAGACTTTGATTTATTATATAGAACGTTTGATACCGCTTTTCTAAAACTTCAAGAAACAAAACAAAAAAAGCTTAAACATCTAATGACAAACACGAAAAACTCCACTGGTGGAGTTAAACAGAGAAAAGTTGAAAAACAATGCAATTCTTCAGATATGATACAAGTGAAAGGGGATGGGAACTGCTTTTTCCGATGTCTATCCATACATTTCCACGGAAGTGAAAATCAACACTCGTTTATATGACATCAGATTGTAAATTACATAAGAAATAACATTGATCATTTCAACAAATACATAACCGGTAACTGTACAGAACATTTTAAACAAATGAAAAAAATGACGGTAGAATTCAATCATATGCAACGGAAGCTGAATTAATGGCAGGATCTGACTTATATTATATTGATATCTTTGTTAAAACAAAAATTGATAAAAACTATGAATGGCATATGTATTCGACTAGAGGCGATTGCAACCACGATAAACAATTCATTTGTATTGGACATGAAAATCAACACTTTACACTGCTGAAATTAAATGAGAGACCATGTACATGTTCAAAATCACTGATAAATACAAATCATAATAAAATAGAAAATAAACAAGAGGCCAATGACAATGACCAAGGTACAATAAAACAAAATACACAGAACCAGAAGTTAAAATCGGAAGTTTATAACTTTTCGCAAAAAACTCTTACAAAAGACCATATCCGTCTGTTATCAAAAGGCCTTAAATTCATACCAACAAGAAAAAAGGTTGACATAGGGAAATTAATAACCGATTTAAAACTTTGGGAAAGGCGTATGAGACTTAGAGAGTACTTTATGAACATGGAAAATGATAATGAATGTGAAAACAACAAACGTAACACATCAAAAAGGAAAATAAAGCCTAAAAAAACAAACAAATCTTGGACCCCCGAGGAAGGTAGAAATAAATGGTTAGATCAATATATTTAAGAAGTAAAAGATGACGTGATAAAGAATTTGAAGAAAGATTTTAAAAGTAATTTATCAGTAAAAGAAGAAAAAGCTTTGAAAGAACTTTTAAATGACCATTCCATTGTTATAAGACCCAGTGACAAGGGTTCGGGTATTGTAGTCCTTGACGCTGATAAATACAGAGACGATGTAGAAACAGAACTGTTAGACAACACAACATACAAACAAATAGATGAAAATCTAGTTTTAAAAACAGAAAACAAGATTGGAAAAATAATTGATAAAATGTACAAGACTGGGGCAATTTCTGAAGATATGAAAAGTTACTTCTTACCCAAAGACACTCGACCAGGAAAAGTACAAGGGAACCCGAAAGTACACAAAAATAATAACCCCTTGCGACTTATTATAAACGGACAACACAGTATTACAGAAAATATAGCTGAATTCATAGAAGACGAGCTAAGTTAAAACGTTAAAGGATTAAAATCATATATAAAAGACACGACTGATTTCTTGAATAAAATAAAAACAATTTCTCAGCCGCTACCAGATGATGCGATCATGTTTTGTTTAGATGTAAAAGCGCTTTACCCAAGTGTACCAAGAAAAGAGGCTAAAGATTCATGCAAAGATGCTTTTAACAAAAGATCATACCCAAAGATACCAACTGAAGATGCTTTAACTTTAATGGACGTTGTTTTGGAAAAATATAATTTTTTTTCATTCAATAATAAATTTTATATTCAGACGGAAGGAACAGCCATCGGAACTAAACTAGGAATGAATTATGCGTGTACATACATGGGTCAATGGGAAAAAAAACTATTTGAGATTAGTGAACATAAACCATTATGCTACTGGAGGTATGTAGATGATATTTGGGGAATATGGACAAGCGGAGAAGATACACTAAATTAATTTGTAAATACGGCTAACAATATTCACCCCCGAATAAAACTTGAGATAAGATCATCAAAAGATACGATAGAATTTCTTGACACCAAATACAAATTTCAAACGGATATATTGAAACAGATCTTTATTCAAAAGAAACAGATAAACATCAATATTAACATATAAGTTCAAACCACCCTAGAAAAACCAAAGAATCAATTCCATATGGCCTTGGTGTGAGATTAAAAAGAATTTGTTCTATACCAACAGAGTATGAAAGGAGAAAAAATGATTTGAAAGAACAGCTTCAAAAACGGGGATACAAAACGGAACTGATCATTAAACAACTAAATAAAGTAGACAATTTAGACAGGGAAGACCTTCTCAAATACAAAACGAAAAAAATAAATGACAGAGTGCCACTGGTATTGACCTATTCCGATGCCTTACCTAACATCCATTCCATTTTACATAAACACATATCAACATTACACAGATCAAAAAATTTAAAAGATATTTTTCCACAACCACCACTAGTTGCATTCCGCAGAGACAAAAATATAAAAGCTATTCTTGTCCATAAGAAACATAATAACAAATTTTATCATAAAGATAATAAATGTGAGCCATGCGGCAAAAATTGTGCTTTGTGCCCATACATAGTTAAGGATAATAGTTTTAAAGGAAAGGACGGGACAAAATACCAGATACAAGGACATATAAATTGTAAAACAGTTGGAATAATTTATGCGATATTTTGTAAAAAATGTAACAGTATTGTATATGTTGGACAAACTGGTGACACGTTTTATCAAAGGATGCTTTTAAACTTTTCAAAAATAAGAACAAGAAAACAAGGCTCCGTAGCCACACATTTTTATACAGATGGACACAGCATTGATGATTTCTCTGTAATTGGAATTGAGAAAGTCTATGGGGAAGATACTTACAGAAAAGTCAAAGAATCGTTTTGGATAAAAAAAACTTCAAACTCTACATCCAGACGGACTTAACCAGCAGATTGACATTTAATTAACATTTATGCACATTATTACTTATCCATATTGTATAACTTTTATACAATTTATTTATTTGTTTATTTATTTATTTATTTATTTATTTATTTATTTATTTATTTACCCCACCCCCCCTTTTTAGGTATCTATTAACTTATTTATACTTTGTTGTTTTTTTGTTTAATTATGTATGTACATGTATTTATTTATTTATTTATTTATTTATTTATTTATTTATTTATTTATTATGTACATGTATTTATTTATTTATTTACTTTTCCATTCGTATTATTTCGATTGTGATTCCCGCCAATCTATGTTCAAATTATGACGTTGGCTATTGTAACGTTGCAAATAACATAACTTCATCACTATGCAATAAAATTCCGTTGAGGAAGGCCGTGAGGCCGAAACGTTCGGGAAATTTAACAGAGTTTTTATATTTATTCTTAAAGAGACTATGATTATATATATATATATATATATATATATATATATATATATATATATATATATATAGTAAAACAAGATAAAGTCCACAAGACGATATTAATATGAATAAAGAATAAAATCACATGGAAAAATCTGTATATTGTATTACAATACAATTACAATTGTAATACAATATACAGATTTTTTCATGTGATTTTATTCTTCATTCATATATATATATAGTCTAGAGAATTATGCAACGATACAAATATAAAGATGTTTCTACTATAAAATAATTATATTAATAAATATGACAAAATTTTCTACCAACTGATGGCCTTCTTCAGTGTCAATATCAATCTATAATAAACGATAAAATTTAGTTATTGATACATCAGCATCCGGTGGTGACGTGATCGGATCTGATTTTATTGATCTTGAACTTTCTCGAATCACATCTATTAGTCATTACATAAGGGAGTACTGTACAGTTGTATAAACCATCTTATCTTTAACTTTTTGATATTCATGAATTTATTATTTATATTTTGAATTATATTTATTGTTTTTTGTTTATTCCATTGGGGTGTACAGAACAGAGCTCTTTGATCCAGAATCTCTCTCGGGCCTCCCGTTCAGAGTCTCGCCACTTGCAGTTCTGCTCGATAATTAGGATTTTTATGTGATCAAAATCCTTTGGAGTGTGGTCGGGCAGTCTGAAGTGTTGGCTTACGGGCAGAAACTGTTTTTCAGTTAGGTCACTTCTGTGACCATTCAGTCGTTTGTGGAATGGCTGTTTGGACTCGCCGACATATTGTAAGCCACAGATGGGGCACTCAAGAATGTAAATGACATTAGAGCTTTTGCAGTTTACAGTAGTGAATATTTTGTACTGTTTACCTGTGACTTTGCTGTTAAATGTAGACAAGGGTTCCATATGTTTGCAACATTTGCAGCATTTGTCACCACAATACTGACTTCTGCCAGCGGCAGTGCTTGGCTTTGCAATCTCTGCTCGTATCAAAAAGTTGCGGAGACTGTTGGGTTGTTTAAACGCATCCATGGGGACTCTGGAAAGATTCTTGACAATCTGGGATTTTTTTCAATAGATTTTCAATGTTCACGAATGGTGCTAATTGTGTTTTTCAAACAAGGGTGGTAAGTTAGTACGCAGGGAACTCTATTGCATTTCGTTTTTTCTTTATATTGAAGAAGGGTACTCCTCGATGTCTGCTGTCCTTTTTGGAAATTCTTTTTGATGTTATTATTCCTGTACCCCCTTCTTCTAAGGTGTCCTTTTAATTTCCCTAGTCTCCTTTTAAACGAATCATCGATGGAACAGATTCGTCGGAGTCTAAGAGCTTGACTATAAGGAATGCTCTTTTTCACATGAGGAGGATGACAGCTACTAGGTAAAAGGTATTGGTTGGTGTCTGTTGGTTTGGAATACAGGTCAGTGGACAACTCACCATTTGCGGATAAGGAGCTGGAAGTATCGAGGAAAGATCTACTAGATTTTAAGATTTCATAAGTAAATTTGATAGAGGGATGGATGTTATTGGCACGTGTGATAAAGTTTTGTAATCCCTCATCAGTATGTATCCACTTCATATCAACATCATCAATAAACTTGTACCAAGATAGTGGTTTTTCAATAGACGATTGGAGAAGTTCTTTTTCTAATTTACCCATAAATATGTTGGCATATGATGGAGCCATTTTAGTTCCCATAGCTGTTCCATTTATTTGCAAGAAATGGTCTCCATTAAAAGTGAAGTTGTTCTTTTTTAGCACCAATGTCAGCATTGCGACTAAACATTCAGAGGATCTTTGACTGAACGACTTTCCCAGAACTCTCTGCATGCTTCTATGCCATCAGCATGAGGAATGTTAGTATAGAGAGAGGTGACATCCATAGTGACCAGAGTTGTACCCGGTGGAAGGTGATTCAGGGCTGCCATCTTTTGTAGATAGTGGGTGGTGTCCTTCACAAATGATGGGAGTGATTCAACATGTGGTCGAAGATGGTTATCCACAAATTCAGATATTTTTTCTGTCGGGTGGCCGTTAGCTGATACGATAGGTCTACCGGGGTTGTTAGGTTTGTGAATCTTAGGAAGAAGATAGAATCTGTCGGCTTTTGGATTGTCTGGTGTTAGGTATTCGAGAGTTTTATCATCAATATAGAGTGTTCATTTTGGTTAATTCCTTAGTTATTTCATCACTGAATTTCTCTGTGGGGTCCTCTTCTAATTTCATTTAAAACCGGTCATCATTCATTTGACGTTCAGCCTCTCGAATATAGGCAGATTTGTCCATTACCACAACCGCACTACCCTTGTCTGCTGGTTTGATGACTATTTCTACATTTGATCTTAAGTTTCTTAAGGCAGTTCGTTCGTCAGGAGAGAGATTGTCAAAATTGTTAGTATAAGATTCAACTGTGCTAACTATTTCTGTTTTAACGTTGTCTATAAATGACTCTAAAGTTGTGTTCTTACTAGGTTTGGGGACCCATTCACTTTTTTGACAAATCTATATTTGGTATCTCCTTCTATGTCACTAATGGAATTCACCTCGTAATCTTCCTCTTCTTTCTTCGAAGCAAAATATTCTTTAATTCATAAGCTTCTGGCAAAATAATCCAATTCCTGGGATAGTTTAGTGCTGTTGATAGGACCAGGAACTGGACAGAAATTTAATCCCTTTGCTAGTAGAGATGTTACAAAAATGTTACTCAATTACTAACCAAAGTTTAACGTTAGTGTAACGTTCAACTTACGTACTGTGTTTGCTGGGATGACATCAAATTCCAAAATTAAATAAATTCTTTGTGTAAAACTACATGATGCTACATTTGACTTTATATGGTAGTCAAAATGCATATATAAATGTAAAACAGTTTAAGTTATAAATAATAAAGACCCTTACTTGTTTTAAACAGCAATAAGTTGCAAAATAATGATAAAAAATTAACATTACAGCAATAAATGTCAGAAATATTAACTAGTTATTTTGGTGCAAGCAGTATGTTGTTTAACTTCATCGGTTGTAAAAAGTAATCTACATGTATGGGCCAGCTGAAAAAAATCTTAATTCAACTAGAACTTGTGAAGGCAACAGTATATGAAATGGTTGGTTATAAAATTAAAGGCATCATTAAACTGTGTGATTGTTGGAATTCAATATGAACATTATGACATAAATAAATGAATTTTCCATTCCTTAAAGGTTCACCCTCTTAACAGTGTGGGTGGTTGTGTGTGTGTGTGAAAAAAAGGGGTATAGGGCTATGTCACTCTAAGTGTAATATGCGTTATTAAATGCCAAAAACATATATCAACATTAAAATTATCAACAGACAGCACATTTGAAACTATTATACGACTTACGTACGCTGTGTGTACAAATTCACTACAAACACGAAGGCACATGGAGCTTTCCTCAATTTCTGTCAAATTGCACCGTGTCTTGGCACAAAATAATTCTTGGGAATTCGTTATATACTAGACTTCTAACGAGTCATGCTTACTGTCAAATTTAAACAAACATTTCTTCTTCAAAACGACAGTTTCGTGGATTAAACATGATACGTGTTCGTCAACATTTGAAAACTCGCACGTGTTGTGGTCATGTTGGTAAACAACCTCGTGGCTTTTTACGATAGATGGTGACACATTTCGCCTGGTATAACGAGAAAAACTATTGGTTAATCAAGAATAAACAGTTATAAAAAAAGCATAAAAAGGGCCGGAAATAAAATTGTGTCAGCTTTTACTTTAGAATAATTTTGTAAACAAACGGCCCGCGCCATGTTTACATAAAAAAATGACGATTTTCTATCATCGATCATACGCAATCAGTTGATTATATCTGTGTCGCATACATACAGTCATGCATCAAAATATACCCTTGATCGATTCCTGTATTACGTATAAATTGTTACATTTAATTTAACGATTTAATTTAAGAAAAACTGAACCTCGTCAATTTCTCCTGACCTAAACAATTTGTATATGTGGCACTGTTAAGAAATTTGTGTTTTACATACGGGTAACTTTTACGGCGTTAAATTGACCTTTATCTATCAAATCGGGGCCTTTGCTGTTCTACTGAGATATGTTTTGAAATTTCGAAGCGGATCTAAGAGGAATATTATACACTTAAACAGCATGTCATAAGCAAATAAAATTGACATAAAATATATGCTCACATTATTGAATATACGTACCTTTGAAGCATATTAGTTATATTAAGTATTGAGAAATCTTAACAAGTGCATTGTTCCAGTTTGAAATTTTTAGTTCAGCGTATATGACGTCGGAATTCTTATTGTGACGTCACAGAGAACTCTATGCTTATTAGAACCCTAATGTGTTCTCAAAGCGTATGAAAGACGCCATATCAGAATTATAAAATAGAGTCACTAATGTTATGACGTCATATTTCATTCATAGAATGAGAGTAATTCACTGATTATACCATTCATTGTGACGTCAAAAAGTAGTTCCGACAAAAGTACATCTTGTATCACCTTTATAGATGATACAAGGTTTTGTATCACACAGATTTTATCAATCGCTAATTTTTCAGATTTTGACAAAACATATATTTAATTTTAGACAAAACCTAAACTATGCCATAAATAAAAACGAAGAAGACGAAACAAATACGAACCCTTTAAACTTAAGTAATGATTCAATTTAGGGTTATGTGTATGATATATTAATTGCAATCTCTAATCTATATTGAAACATTTGTATCATTTATAAAATTCGAACCAGTTTAAAAACCTAGATTAACATCTGAACAAAACTATCGCAAATGAAGACATCTATGGTAACAACCATATGTGAGCTTTTAATGTCGTAAATGGAAGCTTGTGTTATCTTCTTACACATTGACAAACTCCTTCAAAAAACAAAAACAATTAAATGGGGAAATACAGTGTAATTGCTTTGTAGAATCAGTGATATCGAAAGTACGTGAACTGGGATGTCGGATACTTTATCTTTTCATATAAATTGCAGTATTCAATTTTTCAGATCGACTCACTTCAGGAATGGTACACAAGTCATTGGTTAATTGGAGTGTTGTCTACTGAATAAAATATTTAAGGCTAAAAATTGTTTTGCAAACTTTATTGTATCAATAAAAAACCGATGAAACTTTTATTTTTATTGTCAATTGCAACAAGTGTAAATCTTTTGTCAGTTACAAACCTTGCGCGGAAACTGCAAAATTAGGGTTTGGTTATCAAAGGTTATTTATTGTTTTCTTTGAAGACATTTTATCGAAGACAAATAAACGATATCTGTTTCTCAAATAAGTATAGATGTAGGCTTGTCGTAGACTTTGAGTATTGTCTTTCTTTATCGAAGTTGAATTGCCCTGGATTGAATAACAACGACACGACGGGTGTGTTGCAACAGGCAGAAACTGCTTACTCTTCCGGAGCATATGAATTCACTCTCATTCTCTTAAGATTTCGTGTAACTAACTTTTGTGTATGTGTTGTTTGTTCTGAGTTTGTTGTTGCTTGTTACAGGGCTTTGTAGTTTTTAGCTTATTTCTCTAAGCTGCACAGCCATATACAGACCCTTTGTGTAGATTTCGTGCAAGAATAGGCTTATTGTAATCGCTACAAAAGACTAAATACTACTGTCCTACCCAACACTCCAAACTTTCCTAGTGGCAGTCAAAATTTTGTTCGCGCAGGTCCATCCCCTATCCCCCGTTGATTTATATATTGTAAACTTGATCTCGTTCTGAATACAGCTGAAATATTCTTTGCTGGACGTTAAATAAACATTTACTCAACCAATCATTGTGAATTTAATTGTAACCATAGTTAATTTGGAGTACAATCGCAGACTATTACAAGTATATACTTTACTTATTTAGTCGGTCCTTTATCAATATTGACAGTAGTATGTAATTATAGTAAAACCTGTGTTCGTCAGTTTACGTCACTGAGTTGCCACCGTCAAAATCGTTTGTGAAGGGAAAAGTAGACAATAAACTGACTGGAAGTCTTATTGTATGAGTGTTTTCTATATGTTTGATATTTGTTCTATAGTTGAAGTTATTTACATAAATTTACAACAATTGATTGATTAGTGTTTAACGTTCATCAAGGAGTATTACAGGACGCAACCACAGTAACTAAGAAAATCAAAAGATGCTAGCATCTAATAAAAAAACCAAATGATGACAAAGGGATAAACTAATGTTTAGAATACTTTGAATTGCACTGAACTAAGTATGGCCATTGCATATTAACAGAGAATTAAGCAAAACATCATGTACGATAGGTCTCTAACGTGCAAGATACCCTAACACATCCAGAGCCAAGCTTTCCACTATAAATTGAAAATATAGGAGAGCGCAATGGATTTGATCAGAATGTGCAGCCTGCACCATGCAGGAAAGTATAGACCACTAGAAGAGATTGTTATGTGGAATCTTTCAATGTGCAGACAACGTTACACTCTTCCAACTGGAACCACGGATTAAGCGTCAATATACCATGGCTTTCGGTTGTCGGTTTTTATATCGAAATACCCATAAATAGGTTTGAGACATACTGTAGACAAGGTGTGTTCAATTTCATCAGGATTACAAGCTTTCCTGACGACAATCGAGTTTTCAACGATTACCAAGAATTCTTTGCAAATGAAAACTGAATGCCATGATAAAGCTGAAAAATTGAAAAAATGTCGTAAACCCCATTTAAAAAATTGATTTGACACATTTTAAAATGTTTTCAAATTATAGCAAAACTATTATGCACAAGACGTAATAAAATGGTAAATCTTTTCTAAAGAGAGTAAAAATATTTCTTTACAATGTCATTAAACACTTAATTATGAATGCTACAATATAATGCTAGTAATTTTGGTTAATGACTTTTTTTGTAATAACATATATTTTTGTAAGAACCATCTTTAATCAATTAAAACTTTTAAATGCAGTTCCCGCAGGGTAGCCGTACGCATCATATGGATTAGATTCACCGTAAACCCACACACCAAATCGTAAGTTTTGGCTGTGTTCAATATGGTGAAATCCACTGGTAATTGGGATACTAAATGTACTAAAATGATCAGAATCCTCTGATATGGAAAACATACTCGAAATATGCACAGACTGTCCATCAAGAAACAAGCCATTAACTCCTTCTGAACTGACCGTTATACTTATGAAACTGGTAAACCCTGTTGGAACTACGAAGTCATATGACTGAAGGTACTGATTAACCCCTGGAATCGTCATCATAAAGGCATCTCCCTTATTATTTGGTAACTCCTCAGGATAAATCATCACTAAAACATCACTGGTAGACTGGATATAGGATACTGTATTGTGAGTGAAATCAACATAATCCCTGGAATTCGACATTTTTGAAATTTTGTTGTTGTTATTTCTTATGAGAAGAGTAGTAGCATTAACGGTTAGTATACGAACTACACTCTTTGGTCGGGTTGATATGTGTGGGATAACATAAAGGTGGTCTAGTTGATTGGTGGGAAGAATCATTTCCATGAATGATTGACTGCCGGCACCGCTAACTCTGCTTGTTGAGACACGGGTTAGTGTATTTCCGCTTACGACAACAACAGGCATGGATGCTTTCACCAGGGTACCAGACAGATCTGAAGTATGTGATAACTGGAATGTTTTGTATTTGTTTAGTGTTAGTTGAATTTTATCTCCGTTCGAGTAATTCTTACCGTCATATGTAACAGTACCACTCTGTATTTTAATCATTATTTCCACAATAGTGCTATCAAACAGAGGAGTAATAGCAATGACACTATACTCATGGTAAGTGGTGAACGAAGGTATGATAAATTCTGTTGATGTAAAACGGTCAGGAATAACCATAAACCCTTCACTTGTGGCGTAACTTCGCTGAAAGAGAACACCATACATTGTGACACTGACATTAGAACGAACTTGCCCACATTATTCATTCCATCCTGCCTCAATACACTTTTGTCCAAAGTATACTCCGGATGGTTTTTGTCAGCGATTACAGTTTGGTTTCTGTTGTCATGGAAATAAAAAACTGACAGATGCACAGGTCTTTCTGAAGCCACTAAAAGTTTCTGTTTAATATATGAAGTTCCACCTCCACGAAATATCTCT
The DNA here is from genome assembly GCA_944474755.1 of Limnoperna fortunei. NCBI lineage: Eukaryota > Metazoa > Mollusca > Bivalvia > Mytilida > Modiolidae > Limnoperna > Limnoperna fortunei. Next base: position 71,325,346 of record OX104118.1, read on the forward strand.
TCGAAAATAACAACAAAGCTTGTATCCTTCCCATCTGTAAAATGTTTTAAAAGTAAAGGAATTTTAACTAAACAATATTAATCTCGCGACAGTAACCTCTAAACGTAAACTAGAAAACCAGGCAGTCTTTTTCACAGAAAGTCGTAAGTGTAAAATCTATCGTAAGTGCTGACGTCACTATGCATTTCCCTTTGATCTACCAACACTTACGATAGATTTCACACTAACGACTTTTTGTGAAATCGATTACAGCTGTTAAAATCGAATAAATAGCCTTTACTCTATACTCTTCACAAAGCGCAATGAATAATGTATTTAAAGTAAATATCAAAGACGGTGTAGTGTTTGTTAAATTCTCCAACTACACCGCCTATCTGTTGTGTTATATATTTTGTGTATACACATGCGTAGTTAGCAATAAAGTAGTTGTGATGCTGAAACGTGTTTGTTACATCTGATTTAATTCTGGGTCCAATCCGATAATTATCTGGTACACAAACTCTACAGACGGTAATACCACTTGTTGACCTAGCTCAAAGGTCTGTCTAATACATTATAAACAATTAACGAATCCTCTAAATTTTTCTATATGGAAACCTTAAAACAAACATTAAACAAGAAGAATATTTAAAAATTGAAAGAAACTTTAAAAATCGTAAATTAATAACTAAATTCAGGCTAACTGACCATAACTTAGAAATAGAACTTGGAAGCTATAAAAAAAATCCCACGATTTCAAAGAAATTGTAAATTTTGTAAAATTCTTGATGAGTTTTTTCTTAGATTGCAAAATAATTGACCATATCGGAATACCTCTCATTAATTATATGGAAATAAAATTTTCCAATTTTAATAATTTAGATCCTCTTGAAAAAATGAAAGTTATTCTAAACCCAACCAAAGAAATTCTGCCTGCCCAATATCTGCAACTTTATAAAGCGCCCATCATTAGGAGCGCGAACATGAGGCTCATATTGGTCAGACTATATTTCCTTTTAATAAATGATAATGTGTAATTTATATATTATTTCTAATATAAAGTAAAGTAAAGTATTTTACTTAACCAATCATCGGCCCGTTAGGGCATATATAATCAAATGCATGTTTTATATGTATGGATATTTTGTTCTGTATGTATTGCTATACCCAATAGGTTTTTTTTATATAAAATAAAGATTATTATTAATATGAAACGTTCGTTTAACATACAGATACGAGCGGGCACAACAATGTTGTTAGTTTGGATTTGAAATTTGAATTGACGTTGAAAATACGACTTCGAATAAACTTTGAGATTTCAACGTTTAAATGATGTTGAAAATTGTTGAAATAAGGTTGAATTCTGGTCAGTGCACGTTGAAATAGATTGAATTGTGGTCGAGGTATGTTGAAACGAGGTTGATTTTTGTCTGTATATGTTGAAAACAGGTTAAATTAAGGGTCCTTGTATGTTAAATTCTTGTTAATTTATGTTGTATTTTGGTTGAAATAGGTTTAATTCAGTTTAAAAATTAGTTTTTAATCCTATATAACTATGTTACTTCATGTATTTCACTAGTCTTGGAAAGAAGCTAAAAAATGTGCAAAAGGTATTATGAATAGATTAATTCTGTTGAATATCGATATCAACAGATGTAAAATATTGACCTTAACTTTCACTTGATGTAGGTTTTAAATGTTAATTGTGAAAATTGATTATTCACAAATGGCAAAAAACAGCATTTGTATGAGGTAATGAATAAAAATGTTCATTGTGTGCGATGGAATTATTAGGAACTTCCATGAACAGCTTTATACTGCATATAATTTATTCAGTATCGGGAACTCCGTAAATAGGGCGCTATTAAACAAACTAGTTGATAGTATAGCCAAAAAAATTGTATTTTGTTAAACTTCACTTTCATCTATTTATACGCGGCAATCCGTAAACGACTCTAGACATATATCATGCAGTAGGCATTGCCAAAATGCGAGCACAGAAAATATAGTTCTCTGGTAGTTTTTTTAAATTATTGCACTAAATTCTTTGTTTTAATCAGATACCTATAATCATAAAAACCTATAAAACTAGTTATACTAGTCCCAGTTTTAATATGTTCATTAATTTTGTGTCTATATTTAAGAAATTGAACACGGGACCCGTCTTTGTGTACTGGTACTGGTAATGATCATGAGAAGAGTTATTAAACAAACTATATTAGTGTAATCTTCGTATGGAAAAGTTTTCATAACTGACGGTACCACTTCCGAGCACCCTAACAGTGCCTCAGTTCCAGTGGTCATGTGACTTCTTTCTATATAATGGTGACGTTACATGAACGTCAAATGATAATCAGTTTTAAATAGGACATTTCACAGATTGCAAAAAATAATTGAAATTCTTGTTGTAATTTAAAAAAAAAAACAATTATTTTTTTTAAATAGACCCACGTGATCGTGTGATCGTACAAATGTGCCCATATACTTAATGCTAGACCCCACTGATCACTACAGATGGTCACAGAAAAAAATTTTGTTTTTCCATACGTTATATACCTGTATATTGACAGTTGTCTCCAATGTAACCTTTTGCACAGATACAGTAAAACGTACTGCTGTTTGTCTGGCAGCTTCCTCCATTAAAGCACGTTTGCTTTTCTTTGCATAAATCTAAAATAAATATGTTGTACGAGTAAAAATGATTTCATTTTAGATTCTAATATGACGCCCTCGTAACGTCAAACACTATTGTAGTACCCCTATACATGTGTATCTCTTCACAAACAGTGCGACGTACGTCGCAATAGGTTTTACGACATCACATTGTAACGGCTGCATTTTGAAGTTCAAACTGAAATATATGTTGATAAATAAGACATATCAAGGGCACCTTATGTTAAAAGATTAAAAAACCGTTTCGTTTAATTGCATTTTCTTTACCGCACATTGCAACTTGGCATGATTTCTAGACCGAAAAATTTTCAACATGCAAAAAGGCAGCTACAAAGTCATGCGTATAGAGCCCCTTGAATTGATAACCACATTATTTGACATATTAGAATTGTTTGTTTGTTTGTTTGATGGTGTTTAACGCCACTTTCAGCAATTTTTCAGCTATATCATGGCGTCCAGTTTTTTCTGGGAGAGGAAGCCGGAGTACCCGGAGAAAACCCCCGACCCGCGGTAGGAAAACTGGCAATCCTTGTCAATTAAGATTGGAGTCGAGTACACACCCTGCCTGAAGTGAGAATCGAACCCACAATCTCAGTGTTGACAGACCACGTGATCAGTAGTAGACGAACTACCTTGACCACTCGGCCACCGAGGCCCCTTATTAGAATTGTAAAACTTCATTCTGGGTATAATGTTGTACTCATTTACACATGGGCTCGGCCTGTATACCAGTATTCTTATATTCTACATCGCTATCGCTCGTTAAAAAATAATTAAATATAAAGGCACAGCTCATGTGTAAATAAGTACAACATCACACCCCTGATAAGTTATTTTAAAATGACGTCATCAAAGTATTAAGTACATGAAAGATATTTGATTTGATAAATACTTGTTTCATTGAATGGTCTAAAAAAAATATTGTGCACAAAACGTGTATTCACATTGTTTATAATTTTGCCACAATATCATATGGTAATTGTAAAAAGATGCTGGAATTAGCATTTAAAATCTACACCGACGTAGACAACGTCTATCGCGCAGAAAAATTATATCCTACTGTCCACCCAAACACCACACAGCTTCCAACGTTTAACACTATTTTAAATACAACAAAAGATTAACACACTGGTTGTTCACTAAAATGTCTACAATAATCACATTTAAGTTTATTTGCAGATGATCTTGCAGAATTATCTTCAATTCATGTGCAGGTGCCGGCTGCAGCTTTTTTTTTACGGCGCTGGTTAACGAATGCGCATGCGTCGATCCACACCAATGTCCATTGAGTATGTCTAGCAAGGGGAGCAATTATTAGAAAGAGTTTTAGATAGTAGCACGATGAGTATGCGACCAGGCGTTATAGTGCTGAAACAATTTTCTATGGAGACTCGTTGAGGTCATTATCCATTTGGCTGGCCTATGCAAAAGTAACCGAACGGGGCGAGACATCAAAATTTTTAATTAAAAAAATCTTTCTTTCAGTTAAAATTTCATATATGGGGCATTAAACATATAATACTAAATATCATAAAGAATGGAGAAAGTCCACGAGAATTTTACCTTAAAGAATGGTTTTTCTACTTTCATTTCAATGTTGTGGTCACATTGTACCACATTACACACTATAGGAAGTGCTTTCACTGTAAAGACATTGACTGGAAAAAAAATATTCTTGTTCTACAGTAATGCCATACCTTTCAAAATATTCAACTCTTAGCAATAGCATTTACAAGCCAAAGCAGAAACAAAAAGCAAATTTGGACTATTTTTTTCATCCTGTCATGTTTTTACATGCACCGGAAATTCATTCCATGAATAGGATAATGACCCCACGATGAATATGCGAACGTGCGTTATAGTGCTGAAACAATTTTCTACGGAGGTTCACTGTTTATGGCATGTTTGGTGTCTAAGCCTCAACGTTGTATTAATCGGCGTTAGGGTTGCTGAGGATGTATACGGCCAGAAGAGTTTTTCAGGCGTGGGATTAGGCACCACATATCACACTTTTTCAGCGAAATTGTCGAACTCAAGAACGCAGTTATTTGCGTACTTTTCATTCCAACGTCTTTCAACACGTGTACTGCCATCTCGTTTCTGTAGCATGAATCTTGATCTAAGAAGACTCGCATTGAGTTTTGCAGCCGTTGTAATTGAGGTCCGGTATCTCAAGTAAAGTACACGAGTGTAGCGATGCATGTCCACGTATAAAACTGCAGCAAGATCAATAAATAATTTAACTATTGAATTCTTAAATGTATTTTAAACGAGTATTAAAGTTTTATGATAAATCATGATCGATGCGATAATGCAACTGTCCTACTTATTTCTATACTACGAAAGCCCAGAAGGCTCATTCGAAATTCGAGAATCGAATTGCGAAATTCGAGATTCGAAAATCGAGATTCGAAATTCGAAATTCAATATAGTTTTAGCCAATCAGATTGCGTGTGACATAATCTATACCAATCAGAATTCCTTGGTTATATCGAAACTACATAAAATTTGGTTGAGTAGTTTTAGGGGAGTTAAAGCAAAAACCATGATTATTGTGGATTACTGAAAATTTCTGGATAATATGCACAACTACATATATGGTGAACTAGTTACATACCAAGTTTCATAAAGTTTTGTATAGTACTGAGAGTATTCAGAGGATTTGTGCTGACAAGATAATTAATGGGTATTTTCAGCACATTTCTAAGTTCAAAGGGCCAAAATAAGCCAGTGACGGATCCAAAATTTCGAAAAGTGAGGGCCACTTTGGTCATGCTTCAATGATTTCCTATATATCTAACCAAATTTTTCCGTCAAAAGGGAGGGCCCCTCTGGATCCACCCCTGATAGCTCCCACACAAAATTTGAATAACATGCAAAACTACATATGGTGTACTTCCTACACACCAAGTTTTGTTGAATTCCGTTTTACATGTACATTTTTGTTTCTTGATTTGTAAAATCAAGATGTTATTGTGAACTGAATTAATTTGATAAAATAACAAATAAAGCTTATAAATTTGATTTTTTTTTAACAAAACCATGTTGAACAAATCATTCGTTGACAAATATGTCGACTAGCTGTTAAAACACCAAATAAACATAATAGTACGTGGCTACGTTTATATAAGAATTATTGTGATTGGTAGACGATTATGTTACACACAATTTGATTGGTTATAACTATATTGAATTTCGAATTTCGAATCTCGAGTTTCGAATCTCGAATCTCGAATTTCGAATCTCGAATTTCGAGTTTCGAATCTTGAATCTCGAATATCGAATGAGCATTCTGGGCTTTCGTACTATACAGCTTATTCCTGTTATTTGTGCAAAGTTACACTTGCTGACCCAAAAGGTCACGTGTAATGAATAACCATGATTTGCTGTTTAAACTCATTTATCGACATTTAAATATTACCATATGATTATCATTTCATTTCTTAGTCATGCCAAGTTTTGAGAAAATTCATATCTGGATGAAATGTGGGACCTTGTGGGACCTTGCGCTCTTTGTTGGACAGGGTATATTTTAAAACATGTTCCCACCTTAGACTTTATATTTATAATATTTAAGAAATAATTCATCAGGGGTATTATGTACTCATTTCCACATAGTGAGGTAGAAAATATGACTATCATGACTCAGCGCATGTGTGAATACGTACAACATTATACCCAAAATTAATTTTAACAATTCTAATATGACAAAATTCTGTGTTTTCCGATTTAAACGGGCCCTATAGGACATGGTTTTCAAGCCGTCCTTTTCGTGGTGAAATACCTTTGTTCAAGAAATTCTTTCAAGTTTGCAATTTGCGGTGGTCAAAATACACTTTAACAAAACATTTATTGAAAATATTTTACATTATACCCAAATTAATTTTAACAATTCTAATATGACAAAATTCTGTGTTTTCCGGTTTAAACGGGCCCTATAGGACATGGTTTTCAAGCCGCCCTTTTCGTGGTGAAATACCTTTGTTCAAGAAATTCTTTCAAGTTTGCAATTTGCGGTGGTCAAAATACACTTTAACAAAACATTTATTGAAAATATTTTACATTATACCCAAAATTAATTTTAACAATTCTAATATGACAAAATTCTGTGTTTTCCGATTTAAACGGGCCCTATAGGACATGGTTTTCAAGCCGCCCTTTTCGTGGTGAAATACCTTTGTTCAAGAAATTCTTTCAAGTTTGCAATTTGCGGTGGTCAAAATACACTTTAACAAAACATTTATTGAAAATATTTTACTATGACGTACACCTTTTATTTTAATCAGAACTTCAAAATTGAGCCATTAATATAGTGACGTCGTAAATCCTTTTGTGAGTTTACACATTGATAATTTCCAAAAACCCAGTGTTTAATCCTTATAATTCTGTGAAATAATCGTTGCGATTTTTAAAAAAAGCAAAAACAGTTACAGAAACCCATCTAGACCTCAAAACTTACCTAGGCCGGAAAGCGTAGGGTTATGCAAAACATAGTACCAAAGGAATCGCGGTTCTGTAGAATATTGATTGGAAAAAAGCAAAATGAAACACTAAATTGTATTTATATTATATTTTATTTGAAATCTCAATCGATTTAATTGGAAATCACTGGCGCAGAGAAAACATTGTCCCCCTCTCCCTGACGATACGCTAGGAGGACGCCATCTTGTTTACATTGGATACTGAAAGTAGTCCGCTCAGAGGAAATATCGATATATAAATTATCTGAGAAGACGCCATTTAAGTGTTTTTATCCAATCAAAGCACTTAATATAAATAAATTACAGCATGAATAGAATTATTTAAAAATAACAACAAAAATTTCATACTATTTTTTGCACTCTCTAAATCGATCTTTAACAACTGACAATCAAATTACATTTCAAGTGACGTCACCATTACAAAGAAAGACGTAACGTGACCACTGGAATGTAGTTGTGGCACTTTTAGGGTATTAGGAAGTAACGTCAATTATGAAAGCGCATTATATATAAATAATAAGGACTATATTGTCTGTGCTCGCATTTTGGCAATGCCTACTCCATATTATAGATAAGTTCAAGTAGAACGAACGTATTATGACGTCATTCTCTTTGTGACGTTAAATGTTTACATTTCTCAGCTGAGTTTACATGATTTCATGATTTAAAAGTAGAGTTAAAATATAATTTATATTTAAATTTTATAAAGAAAAGGTATTCAGATTTAAAAGAAAGATTGGCATGTGCATGTGATATTAAATTGCGTCATATTATCAACCAATGAAAATGCTTATCTCGGAGGTCCTGACCTGGTGTTATATTTGAAGTGAAGCTTGCGTCAATGAGTAGGGATCTATCAGATAGTATATCGTTTGACTTTTATGGAAAGGGATATCACAGTTAACAAGGAGGACTAACTTTAAATTTAACATTGATAATTTTCAGAAATTTAAAGAGTATTTCAACAACTATAATATTATCCGATTGAAAAGATTACTGAACTTACAAGTATTTTGTTATTTCTGACAATATTCTGTGAGTATTTTTTCTATCCTTTTGGAGAACTTTGCATTCCAAAACGTAATGATACTCATCGCCTATGTCAAACGAGTTGCAAAGTTCTCTCTTGACGTAGTATACACCTTGTAATATTGCAACTCGATTGGTAGGCGATGACTACCACATCTAAATTTAGAAAACGTAAATAGCAAATTATCAGGTAAACATCTTTAATATTTTTCAAATCTTGTATCTTTCTTGAAAATTCTATAACATAACCATTTAGGCGATTCTTTGATTTGTTCCAAAATTTGTTGATCAGATTGATATTATATCACTTATATTGCATATTCCATCCGGAAGACATACCACCATTATTAAGAATTTTTTTTATATTCGAAAGCCACTTATTTTCTTTTCCATAGCTGTTAAAATTGATAAAACTTAACTTTATAATAAGCTGGATATTTTGTTCTCCTTATTATTTATAATGCTGCTCCAAAATTTTATCATTGGGATTTTCACTAGAACATAGTGAACACCGTCCTGGTTCGGCATAGGCAATAAAAATCTATCAAAGACAGTAATGGATGGATTTAGTTAAAAAGGAATTAGGTGAGCGACAGACCTGAAATCGAATCCCACGTTATGCTGATGCTGCTTACCAAATTTCAAGAGAATGTGATTAGTAGCTGCTGAGAAAACTGTTACGAAAATTGTTTCCCCGCCCGCCTGACATTCACCATAACCCGGATTTTCACTCTGTGAAATCCGTCCAATAAAATCAGGAGTTGACTCTTTCAGGTGCAGTATTCTCTTGTAAAAATTTACATGGATTCTTTCTTAACTAAGTGTTGACGTATTGTGTAGAGGGTTTTTTGCGTGAAAAATGAAAACTGCTTACCGCGTATAGTTCAGCTCAAGCGCCTTTTGTAGATCAAGAAGGGAACTTTTTGAAATCAATAATTATTTCCCCGAGATATTCAGCGTTTTGAAATTTGACAGTTTTTAAGTTTTGAACGGGCGATTTTCCATACTAAAATTTGACCTTAATTAGAACGGAAGTGTATTTTAGGAACAATCGATTGTTGTCTACTCGAAATCTTTCGGGTGATGTCGTCTGCAGTTTTGGCGGGAAAAGTCTCGCGGTTTGTCCGAATACCATTGAACGTCACGAAAGCAGACGAACATTTGTTAACATCGTAAGGTCCCTTTAGAACAAAAATGGCTGACTTATTATGTGAAATTTCTGTAGCAAAAGTCAAGGACGATATGTAACAACTTAACAACAGAGGCATACTATAAAACATGGCCCGGTTATCGTATCTACATTTTTCTACTGAATTTTCGTAATAACAAGGTAAAATATAGAATAATAAAAAAATGCTAGCAAACAATTTTTTCCAAGGGGGTTGGCATTTAGTTTAGTAATTCCATTTATTCGAATCCCCATACTTCAGAACCATATAGAAATATTGGTGATATGCATTTATCGAATAAGTCCAAGAGGCATTCAATGTATAAATTATTTTGTCAACCTTTTCGAGTATACTATACATAGCCCTTAAACCCTTTTCACTCAGAGATTTTCTAGTTGTAAGAAATGAACCACTTTTGGTAAAAAAAAAATGCCTAAATACTTTATTCTGTAACAATTTCTATATCTTTACCATTAATTGTGAATTAAGTTTTTTTTAAGTATTCTCCAAATTGGAAAATATAAGAATCTTTGTTTTCTCGATATGTATTTGCAGAAGCCATTGCGTGCAATATAGTTGAAATTTATCTTACATTTTCTGTAAATCTTCGCTATTATTAGCAAGTAAAACATCATTTACGTATTTTTCAAAATCGCCACGCTTACAAAGTACGCATTAACATTGTACAAATTAAGAACGAACGCATGAACATTGTACAAATTAAGAACGAACGCATGAACATTGTACAAATTAAGAATGTACATGTGACTCACGAGTGATTTTTTTTACAGCAAGAGGGGTTGGTCTGAAAACAGGACGGGAAATTTTCTGTATATAAACTGCAAAATGCGTTCATATTGTGAAACGGGTTCACTACTACAACCCGTTTTGCAATAAACTTCTGATTTTGAAAAAAAAATTATGAAACAGAGGATATATACTTATAATAATATATCGTTATATCTATACTTGTGGATAGATGATCCACAACATCATAAAGAACTATTTGTACCTGTTTGAAAATTTTATTGCAAAACGGGTTAATGTAAAATGCATTCTTATTTCAAAACGGGTTGACTACTCCAATCCGTTTTGCAATAAACTTCTGATGTTGAAAAATGATGACACAGAGGATATATACTTATAATAGTACATCGTTATATTTATACTTGTTGATAGATCATCCACAACATCATAACGAATGTTTGAAAATTTATTGCAAAACGGGTTATTGCAAAATGCGTTCTTATTGCAAAACGTTTTGACTACTCCATCCCGTTTTGCAATAAACTTTTGATGTTGAAAAATATATTGAAACAGAGGATATATACTTATAATTGTAAACCGTTATATTTATAGTTGTGCATAAGAAAATCCAAAACATCATAACGAATGTTTGAAAATTTATTGCAAAACGGGTTATTGCAAAATGCGTTCTTATTGCAAAACGTTTTAACTACTCCATCCCGTTTTGCAATAAACTTTTGATGTTGAAAAATATATTGAAACAGGGGATATATACTTATAATTGTAAACCGTTATATTTATAGTTGTGCATAAGAAAATCCAAAACATCATAGCGAATGTTTGAAAATTTATTGCAAAACGGGTTATTGCAAAAGGTTTTGACTACTCCATCCCGTTTTGCAATAAACTTTTGACGTTGAAAAATATATTGAAACAGAAGGTATATACTTATAATTGTAAACCGTTATATTTATAGTTGTGCATAAGAAAATCCTAAACATCATAACGAATTTTTGAAAATTTATTGCAAAACGGGTTATTGCAAAATGCGTTCTTATTGCAAAACGTTTTGACTACTCCATCCCGTTTTGCAATAAACTTTTGATGTTGAAAAATATATTGAAACAGGGGATATATACTTATAATTGTAAACCGTTATATTTATAGTTGTGCATAAGAAAATCCAAAACATCATAGCGAATGTTTGAAAATTTATTGCAAAACGGGTTATTGCAAAATGCGTTCTTATTGCAAAACGTTTTAACTACTCCATCCCGTTTTGCAATAAACTTTTGATGTTGAAAAATATATTGAAACAGAGGATATATACTTATAATTGTAAACCGTTATATTTATAGTTGTGCATAAGAAAATCCAAAACATCATAGCGAATGTTTGAAAATTTATTGCAAAACGGGTTATTGCAAAATGCGTTCTTATTGCAAAACGTTTTGACTACTCCATCCCGTTTTGCAATAAACTTTTGATGTAGAAAAATATATTGAAACAGAGGATATATATTTATAATTGTAAACCGTTATATTTATAGTTGTGCATAAAAAAATCCAAAACATCATAACGAATGTTTGAAAATATATTGCAAAACGGGTTATTGCAAAATGCGTTCTTATTGCAAAACGTTTTGACTACTCCATTCCGTTTTGCAATAAACTTTTGATGTTGAAAAATATATTGAAACAGAGGATATACACTTATAATTGTAAACCGTTATATTTATAGTTGTGCATAAGAAAATCCAAAACATCATAACGAATGTTTGAAAATTTATTGCAAAACGGGTAATTGCAAAATGCGTTCTTATTGCAAAACGTTTTGACTACTCCGTACCGTTTTGCAATAAACTTTTGATGTTGAAAAATATATTGAAACAGAGGATATACACTTATAATTGTAAACCGTTATATTTATAGTTGTGCATAAGAAAATCCAAAACATCATAACGAATGTTTGAAAATTTATTGCAAAACGGGTTATTGCAAAATGCGTTCTTATTGCAAAACGTTTTGACTACTCCATCCCGGTTTGCAATAAACTTTTGATGTTGAAAATATATTAAAACAGAGGATATATACTTATAATTGTAAACCGTTATATTTATAGTTGTGCATAAGAAAATCCAAAACATCATAACGAATGTTTGAAAATTTATTGCAAAACGGGTTATTCCAAAATGCGTTCTTATTGCAAAACGTTTTGACTACTCCATCCCGGTTTGCAATAAACTTTTGATGTTGAAAAATATATTGAAACAGAGGATATATACTTATAATTGTAAACCGTTATATTTATAGTCGTGCATAAAAAAATCCAAAACATCATAAAAGATTTTGAAAAATTGTTTAAAAATTTATTGCAAAACCGGTTGTTACAAAGTTAATTCCTACTTCGTATTTCTTAAATAAGTCAGGTATTTATTTACTAAAAATTGTTATTTTTAGTGTATTTTTTCTTTGTTGTTAATTTTATTTTTAATATAAAATATTAAAATTTCGACACGAGAAAGTGTTATTTTTTAAAATGAAATAGGCTTAAAATACTCGCAAACAAGTGTTTTAACTTAAATGTTTGTGTATATTCTGAAATGGTCAAACTTTTTACAGTCTTATTAAAATTAGCCCATGTCCGTTTACTATTTACGACACAACACAAATAGTAAACATGCATTTGCTAATTTAAATTAGACTGGCTTTATTAAAGATCCACAACATTAACACTTACATGTAATAGTTTTCCGAATGAAATGAACTTTGATTGGCTTTATTTAGTCCCCTACCAGGTTCGCCGAAAGGGACTGTAGGTTCGCACTGCGTCCGTCATTCAGTCCGTCACACATGTTTTCGGACTTTGTTGTCTAAACGCTTGCCTTGCAGGTATTTAACTGATATTTGCTATGTGAGATAATTGAGGCTCTTGGACTTGGAAAACTTCTAAAAAAACAATTTTTTCAGACTTTTTTCTAAACGCTCGCAGATATTGAGCTGATTTTTGGCATGTGAGTAAACTATGATGAGTTACAAATCTGGTTGGAATATCGTTCCAGTCCAATGATTTTTTAATGAAATTATGGCCTTTGAAAATTTCATTTGCCAGTGGGAGGACTAAGTATTGCCTGTACAATACTATCCACAATTGTTATTCAAGTTAAAATAGTGTTCGTCAATATAAAGACATAGGTGAATATGAATATTTTGAGTATTGACGGTATATGAAGTACTTACTTAGTTTTTTTTTTAAATTGATTCATAAAGAAATACATATAAAAAAGGGTTATTTTTATAAAATATTTTAGTACGGGCCTTTTTGTCTGTCTCAGTCAATAAATTTAATGGATTATACTTTTCTTTTTTGTTCAAGATTCCAAAATCAATGCTTAGTATTAAAAGTCAGATCATTTGTATTCAGATATTTAAATCTCGTTTTCAAGTAAATGATTATATACTACCTCCTGTAAGTATTTGCGCTTTGTATTGGTTGTAACGTAACGTGGTGACCCTTTATTTTCTATACAGCGTTAGTAGATTTCATACATTGTCAGTATGTCACAGGAAGCGTTCTTTGGGAGAATAGAAATTATTTTGCTTGAATTTCGACGATTTAAGACAGTTGGTAAGATATATTCGTCAAAGAGGCCGCTGCCATGCGCTCAGCTCTTATAAAATTAACTAACCATATATTACTTGTAATGTGTCTATTTTAGCATATAAAGACCTATTTATAACCTGTTATTTAATAATTCTAAGTGTTTTGATTGGATAAAACCACTTAAATGGCGTCTTCTCAGATAATTTATATATCGATATTTCCTCTGAGCGGACTATTTTCAGTATCCAATGTAAACAAGATGGCGTCCTCCTAGCGTATCGTCAGGGAGAGGGGGGCAATGTTTTCCCTGCCCCAATGATTTCCAGTTAAATCGATTGAGATTTCAAATAAAATATAATAGAAATACAATTAAGTGTTTCATTTTGTTTTTTTTTCCTATCAATATCTACAAAACCGCGATTCCTTTGGTACAATGTTTTGCATATCCCTACGCTTTCCGGCCTAGGTACGTTTTGAGATCTAGATGGGTTTCTGTACCTGTTTTTGCTGTTTTAAAAATCGCAACGATTATTTGACAGAATTATAAGGATTAAACACTGTGTTTTAGGAAATTATCAATGTGTAAACTCCGGCGACTCCCTCACAAACTTGACATAAAGTCCTTCGGACTTTATTTAGTTTGTGAGTGAGTCGCCGGAGTTTACACATTGATACAAACTTGACATAAAGTCCTTCGGACTTAATTTAGTTTGTGAGTGAGTCGCCGGAGTTCACACATTAATAATTGCCTAAAACCCATTGTTTAGTCCTATAATAAATATCGTGTAACTAACAGTTTGATTATAATAATAATAATAATAATAATAATAATAATAATAATAATAATATCTTTTATTTAAAGAGGGTAGCTCAATTAGTTTACACTAATCCACCTTAAGGCCCTCAAAATCATATAAAACACATAATCATGATAACATAAAAAGACAGTTCAATAGTCCTGCATATTTACAAACAAACAAAAAACAATATAAGATCAAATAAAAACATAATTCTGTCAAAATGTATTAATTCCCTTTTATGTGATTGGGGCATTTCGTTTTAAAACTATTTAGAGTTGTAGCATTTTTAATATTAATTGGCAGAATGCAGATGAATAAGCAAAGGATTGTTTCATGGCGTTGGTGTTTGAACGGATTACTGTTAGGCTGTTATTAGTTACAGATCTTAAATTCATGCTATTATTTTCCGCGCACGGAATACATAAAGTTTTTAAATAATCTTATGTTTTGTTATTAAAAATTTTGTAAACTAATGTTTATTTGTGATAAGAAACTCGATCTTGAAATAATAGCCAATTTAGATCAGAGAATAGTTCTTTAGATGGTGTTAGAAAAGGAGCATTTAATATTATACGTGCTTTTTGTAATTTTGTAATTCTCTGAATTCCAGCATTGTTCCAATTTCCCCATATGGTACAACAGTAATCAAAAATTGGTAAAACATAAGCTTGAAAAACAAAATTCTATTTTTTTTATCTCTATACCTTTTTATATTAGTGAATAGAAATAATCTAGAATTGATGGTTTTACAGATGTAGTCTACTTGGTGTTTCCAATCAAGATTTTGATCTTGAAAGATTCCTAATAACTTCTGAACATTTACCATGCTTAATGCATTACTCCCTAAAATATGTTTAGTTCAGTGTCCACTGTGGCCCTTTTTTGTACTGTACATAACAACATGACGGTAGATTTTTGGGGATTAACAACCATATTATTGTTATTACACCAAGTATTTACTAAGTTAAAATCTTCATTTAAGTTTTGCTCAATTTCTATCTTCGATTTACTGTGATTGTGTATTGTAGTATCATCGGCATACATATCAATTTAAGATTTTATGTGTTCCAAATGTAAATCATTTATGAATAAAATAAAGAGCAAAGGTCCCAAAATTGATTCGGTATTGTCCCTGGTATTAAGTCAACTGTATTGGTTCCGAGACGTGTAGGGGCCAGCTAGGCCAATACAGACGATCGAGAATTAATACACGGCCAATAAAGAAGAATCAGCCTGCTCGTAACAATTTTATTAAAAAATTAAAACAGTTCATATTTTGCTGGTCTGTATAAACAGTCCGTACAACTATCCAGTCCAAACCGCTGGTCCTTATGGAAATTAATATTGCCGTCCGGGCAATAGGTCTCTCAATATAGCCCTGCAGGTCGAAATAAAAATGTTATTAACCGGGAAGTTATTTATATTGTGGCGATTAAGGCCTACAACTAGATGGAGTTGCCCGCATTGGTGGTTATAAATTGTTAATATGGACATTATTTCAATAATAATTAACACGTATGTGTGATAAGAACTGGACTGTATAATTATATTATTGATGTTAATCAATAACTTGTTAGATTGACTATGAAAAATTGTTAATAATTTTGCAATTTAATGCATTGCATGATACCTTTTTCAGGTGTTCAAACTGATTCTGATTTATGTTTAAAATCCTCTGGGTTGTTTTCATTGAAAGCCAGAGTCTATTTAGTCTAATATTTTAATATTTCCCAACATTCAACTTTTCATTAGCTAATTGAAATGTATAATAATATTGTTGATTCCATGGAACAAAAAAAATGCTTCGTTTTGTGTGACTTCTCAAAAGCATTTGATAAAGTCTGGCATCATGGGTTACTTCATAAAATGGGATCTTATGGAATTTCTGGAAATATCTTAACCTGGTTCTCTAGCTATCTAAATGAAAGAAAACAAAGAGTAGTAACAAATAACCCAGACAATTTTGAAGCGTCGCTTTTATATCACAGCGTAACTTAAATGCCGCTTATTATCTGCATGGAATCCGCTGTTGTAAAAAGCAGTATTTAAGCGACGTGCATATTTACCGCTTAATTTTAACCTACATAATTAGCAATACTTTAACTCCACTTTTATCCAACTTAAACTATTCTGATTTTCTAAGTAGAAAAAAGCGAGACTACAGGTAATTGATTATTCCTACTTAAATCCAACTGATAAATATTAGTCATTCTTAATTTTATTACAAACCTACTTAATCCCTGCTGATTTTTCTTAGTAAATTAAATTGAACGCTTTTTTCCAACTGAAAAAACTGATTTAACTCTGCTCTATTAAATAAAAATTAAACTCCGCTTAAAAACAACTGAAAAAACTTAATAAAATATTTATATTATTTGTTGTCTGTTTTCCAATTATTTAGTGACTATCAAATCAACAAAATAATTAGTTATATTATTTTTATTTCAACCAAACTGCACTTTAGCTTCACATATTAACAATTAACTATTGAAGAGCAGAAATAATGCACAGATGTCTAAGTATGCAGTTTGAGTATTTTCTATCTTAGAAAATGTTTGGAATTAATTATTAATACTTTAAATGAAGATTAAAGGACACTGATATTACACATTTTTTAGTATTTAGTATGACCATGGCCTAATAACACCATTTTATTCTCAAAATATAAATAAAAAGACATTAAATTTTCTTCTATGCTGTATGTTCTGAAATTTATGGTACAATTGCGATGATGAATAATATAGCTTAAATATCAAATATTTTCATGCAATATAAAAATAAAACCAGAAATCATAAAAGCACATTCACAATATAAAACAATGCTTGATACATTATACTTCAAACTTATTTAGTAAACAGAAAACTGTTTACAAAGAAAAAGTATAATTATAGGGGAGATAACTCTAAAGGGGAGCCAACTCTACAATCTTTTGTCCACATTCAAAATAAAACAATGGAAGCTTTACTTTCTAATAAATTTAATGTAACCATTTTGTAATTATTAACAAGCGATAAAAACAGTTAAGAACTATCTTCATATGAACAATAGAATAAATGGAACTTTTTACAACAGCATGTTTTAGTTTATGTAGAAGTGCAATATAACTAATATCACCATTTTCCTTTACAACTGTTAAAAAGCAACATTATAAGCCAATGCATAAAATGGAATAGCTGTTTCCTTTTTTTACTACTGCATAATCAACACAATGAATATGATGATTATGAAGAAAGAACTATAAAATATAAGTTATAAGATATAACTTTACTGATAAGATTCTCTACAATATTTTATTTGTCAGTGGACAGTTTGGCTTACCTACTAAAAATATTAAATGTCCAATTTTTTTTTCATTTTTTTGGCAAACTGCTTTTCTCAAAAAGAAGAAACAGTGCTTCTGCCTCTGATTTACAGTACATATATATCTTCAGGGCACCCGGTTGTTGTTTGCTGCTGAATGTTGACAGCAAGTAGAATATGGTGCTGAATGTTATTTGTTCCCTTCAAATCTTCATAGAAACTAAAATCACTCCAAAACCAGACTTGTCAAAATGTTCTTTGTAAAGTTTTTCCGTCAAAACATCTTGATGTTACTATTCTTATTTTTCATTCCTTCTTGTCTTTGATGTACATTTTTTCCTGTTAAAACACAAAAACTAATATTGCAGAAAAAACTACAAAGAAAGAACATTCATAGCTATTATATAAAGTATAAACTTTGCAAATTCCACACACAAATAGAATGTTGACATAGCACAATCTGAATTAAAATCAATAACTGCTGGAGTACCCCAAGGATCCGTCGTTCAACTATTCGGATAAGATCCAGAAAAATCCAAAATTTAATTGACCACGACATAAGTGAACTCGCAAATTGGACCAATGAATGGCTTGTGTCTTTCAACCCTAATAAAATTGAGATCATGCTATTCTCAAGTATACAGAATCCGCATCTTAGCTTTTCATTTAACAATCAACCAATACCAATAACTACATCACATAAACATTTGGGTATAACATTTCAGACTGACGGCAAATGGAATATACATGTTGATAATATTGTATCATGTGCAAAAAACCAGATTAATGTTTTGAGAAAGTTAAAATACCAATTAAGTCGCGCCAATTTAGAGAAGTTAGACATAGTCTTTATAAGACCTATGCTTGAATATGCTAGCGAAGTATGGGATAACTGTGGAACTCCTAACGTCTTGAAGTTTGAACAATTACAACTAGAGGCTGCAAGAATTGTTACAGGACTCCCAGTCTTTGCTACACAAGCAAAGGTTATAGTGAACTTGGATGGGAAAAACTAAATATAAGACGGGAAAAACGGAAAAAAAATTGTGTTTGATAATATCCAAAAGGAACAGAAACCGGATTTTATGTACAAACACAAACTTATTCCTCCAAAAATTCAAAGTACAACAACATACCCTTTACGAAACGGGGTTGACTTTATTATTCCTTATTGTAGACTATCAACCATAAGGCTTTGGAACAATCTTGAACTTGAAATGAGACAATCAGGTTCAGCATCAAAATTAAACGCGAACTTCAAATGTCATATTCAAACGATTTATCAATACCAAATTACTTTTCATACGGCCCAAGAAAGTTAAATATTATTCTTACACAACTGAGATGTTGTGCGTCTTTTTTGAATTATGACTTATAAAGAGTCAACTTAATCACCGACCCCTCATGTCAATGTGGAGCCCCAGTAGAAAATGCCTTCCATTATTTCTTTGAATGTCCTCGCTACATAAACCAAAGACAAATACTAATGCAAAACCTTCATTGGGTCCACAATAGACGCATTGTAGATCTACGCTTACTGGTGTCAGGAACAGATATATTTTCATTACAAGAAAATAAAGACATATTTATTAAAGGGTCAAAAAGATTCATGATAGTATAATCCACAAACACACACAACATGTTTACAATATGTTTATGTTTATGTTTTCGTTACTAAATTCCTACCTTTTAAAATGTATATACTGATACTCCTTTTTTAGCATGCTCAATATATATTATTATAAAATATTTGCTATTGTCGGAGAAGACTTCATAAGTTTGTTTAACTTGTGCCTTATCCATTTTATAGATTTTTTTGCTTTGCAAATAAAATATGTTTAAACTAAACTAATATTTTAAAGGCACTTGTCTTCCCAGACTATGGTCATATTTAGACTTCGCCTTATGTAAACTACATGCTAATTGCACTGCTATTTTTATAGCCCTAATTTACATTATAATAAATGTTGCAACTTGTACTTTGTCTTAATTGTCCTTCTCCAACGATGAGAGTTCAAAGACCCAGGTCCCTGTGTTCGAATCCGAACAATTTTTGTTAACAAGGGGATGCGATGTAAACTTGTTACTGGAGTTGTGAGTTGGTAACACATAAATAGCAGCCACTGGATAAACACACTGCAGAGATTGCAGAAGCACGGAACAAATTTGTGGCTTAACAGCTCGCACTCCAGACAATTCAAACCCCTCCTGTTACAATATTAAATACCTAAGATATCGGTTTTAGCATATTATGGCCGATTTTTTATATGTTAATAACTCACTTTATAATTGCAAATAAATAATACCATGAGTAATTAAATACCGGCATTATTATTATAGAAACGAAGCACTAATTACGTGCACAACACATGTAATTGTATAAAATCAAAATACATTTAAACATAATGTGGAAGAGTGAATTTTTGATTGATAAATTTATTTCACCAAGACATAAATGACTGTGAAATAAAAATATTTAAAAATTCATTTGATTCTTATTTTAATTTTGATAATAAAGTTATAAACATGCGATTTTGTTTTGTTTATATGGTAATGAAGGTGATGACCTCAGATTCTTTGTCATGCTAATACATATTCATAAGTGCTCTTATTTATAGTCATTTGTATTACGTATTGGTCACTTGAGGTCACTTTAGTATCTGATTGGTTATTGAAGTCACATGGATCTGTTTTGAGGGAAATTTCTATTGTTCTTGACATAAATGATATTTGGCTCTAATAGATCAGGTAGACAATTTTTTTTAGTCTCTGCATAGAATTTCTATCCAGTTACAATGCTAAGTTAATTATTCTTCTATAGAAGTTATTTATAATTACTAAATCTATTAGTTGTCAATAAGGTAACATTTTCATGCTAAATGGGTTAATTAATAGACTGACTATCTTTCTGACATTATAAATGGATAAACTTGTATAAAACTTATATAATTGAAATTACTGATAATAAAGAACGATATTAAAACTTATAAATTGAAAATGTAAAACTACTGTAGATAATATATTATATTAAAACACACTGAATATCAATTATAGGATGTTTTTTTATTTAATACATGTTGTCCATTATGGCACAATAGTTATTATTGTAAATTTTGTAGCCAGGCTTATACCAAGATTCAACACCTGAATTGATATGTACATAGTGTATACACTTCTATGGCCTTCACACTAAACAGTTTGAGTTAAGCATGTTATTTTATTTGCTTTGATCCATTGTTTTAGTTAACTTGTATTTTTATGCTTATTCTTAACACTGTTAGTACTGCGAAAGCTTTTTTGCACGTGAAATGTTTTCTTTTATTGTTGAAAAGCTTGCTTAATAATTATGCGGCATTTTTTTCAATAATATGTTGGATATATTTTGTTTGGAAAATAAAATAGAGACACAATCATAGTAAAGTAATCTATTGTAATTTCATTTAAAAAGTCCATTGCTCACATGACCATGAACTAGTCATGATATATCTTGAAATAGTATTTATGATTTTAAATTGTTTTACAGGGTTTTATTGTGTAACCGGTTTTTTGTAAATTAACAATAGAGAATCCACAATTTTATTTCTGTTTTTCTGGATACCCCTAGAATTCACGAGATAACAATATACACTACTCATTTAAACGCGCTACATATTAAAATGTATTGCGTGAACTTAACTTCAGATTGCCATGACTAATAGATATGTTTGAAATCGGACAAAAAAGGATATAGTCATTCGGTTTAGTGTGCGAACGTTAAAATTTATTCAAATGATTCCACCTCAGGTCAGGAATGATTAATATGTTTTTGGAAAGACCGGTTTTCTTCAATGATAGAAATGTTATGTCTTTGCAAATAAAATTTAAAAAACTTCTATTACAAGTGGAAGATGACACGAATTTTTCCAAAAGCACATGAAAGTACCTAGATTTCTTCCATAAACCAATTTTCAGTTGATACTTTTAAGACATATTGTAAAGTTCTTAAGATGTCTTAAAATAGTATACAAAAAAAAAAAGAAATAATTAAACAAACAATTCATGGCACTATGGTTTATAAGGTAGTTTGGGCCGTTTTGGGTCCCCAACAGTTATATTGACTGAAGCACATTATTATTAGGGCCACTAACCGATCTTTATACTACCATTTTATTCGTAGTATCATTAAATATTCACATTTTTAAGCTGAAATGGTATGCTCACGGTGTATCAGTTATTGTTCATTTGGAATATGTATAACCATATGAATGTACCATGGATTTCGGACTCAGTACAAGTAAAAATTGACAATAGGCAGAGATGTGAATGTACAAACAAAGCGAAGGTCCATATATGTTTTCCGGGGTGACTCACCGGTCCATATACTGCCATATGTCTTTCATCTTTAGGATACTTCATAAATCTGAGGCTTTAAAAATTGTTTAGTTAAGCAATTTCATGTCTCTCTTCCAATATAACTCCATCTTTTGCTTCTTGTGTTTAATTTAAGATGGCCTTATGTTTTTTTCTGTTTTCTCATGGATATCTATTGTCTGTTTTCAAAACAATTTTCAAAGAAACATTCATGGAGCAGATATGAAAAACAAAACAGCAGTAGAATTGTTTTAGAAGCGTCATTTATAGTTTTATTAATTATATTCTGTAAAAATGAGTCTTGGCTCAACTACAGCATTTATAGCAGCACTTTACATTCTCAACCGACTGAGTTTTGGCAATATTTTCAAAATTATATATTTGCTGTAACATTATTTTAGTCTGAGATGCAGAGAGACATAATAAATCATTCATACCGCCAACAATTAATACAGCTTTTCGCATGTTACATTAGTTTTTATCATGAAACGACGGGAGTTGCCCCAATTAATGCATTTTTAACACAGTTTCTCTATTGGGACGATTACCTTTTTACAATAACTAAGAAATTATGTAAATTTCCGACTGGTGAAAGTCAATATATTTGTTGTCATACAACCAAGCAATTTTGCTATCATAAGGCAAAACGATCGAAAAAGCAAAATTTAACTTTATAAAGCCTATTTATCCCGTATCAAATTGTTTCGAACAAATATAGTGTTATATAACACTATATAATAACGCTGGATTGGCTACGAAATTGTTTTGAACAGTATCCGTAAGAATTAAAAAATAAAAATAAATTGTTATTGCCCATATCCTTATTTAATTATTATCTATGTTTCATATTTTTGTTTGCCAATTATCTAATTATTATTTTCATAGATCTGCATAATTTGTTTGTATTTTGGTGATCGTCCCACATAGCAGAAAGTTGACGTACGTCCACCGGCAGCTACGCCAGATGTAGCAAAGCCTCCACCAGCAAGGGGAGAAAGATAGCTGAACAATACGCTGATCAACACTTAGTTAATCTCTTAGTTTCCTTCCCAGAATTTGGAAAAGGTATCAGACTCTATCAACACATTGACCGTTTCGTTTGGCCAAAAGAGAGTCAGCCCCAGTCTGTACAGATATAAACCAAATACCAAGTGTGCACGCAAAACTTATCCGTTTTACACATGCAATATAGGGTCATACCAATTGCAATATAGGGTCATACCAATTAAACAGTCATCATTCGGGCAATTTGAACTAGCCTTGTCGGCTCCGAGTTCCAGCCGGTAACCCGGGACTGTTCAGACTAAACACTAGAAAAACTAATATTAAGGCCAGATTTATGGGCCCTAGGGGATTCACCCATTTGATAACCTGCGTTCATATCCTCTGCGAGATGTAGCAACGGAGCCTATTACGAACTTTTCTTTGGGTTTTGTTCCACGATCCAAATTTCTTGTCGAACCCCGATCACAAAACTGAATTAAAGTATAAACTATAAACGGAAATAAAATTAGGTAGCGTAATAGGACCTTTTGACACTTGCCTTTTCTAACTTACAGGTATCTCCGTTCGGCATCGCTCGCAAGTCAGACCGGGTATTTATTTCTCATCTTTCATTTCCTCTATCGGCTGGTATCAATGCCTTTATCGATGTAAAATGTTGTACATGTACAGTGTATTACACTTCTTTTGTTTTTTTGTGTGAAAAAGTTGTCGAGAAGATGGCCTTATTTCCTTGTTCTGAATTAGCCTACTATGACCTCAAAATTCCTTTTTGTTTACTGCCCGTGCACCCTGTAGGTTTTGATCTCTTTGGTTTGAATATGAAGGCAAATATCTTTTCTATAAATGTTTACCTATAGACTGCCCCAATTCCTGCAACATTTCGAATAAAATTAACACATTTTTGCATTAATATAAATGCTCGTTGCGAAAAAAAACGCGGGAATGAGCTCATTACATTTACAATTTTATTTTTCCAAGTAGGGCTTTGTCCAACCAATACAAACTTCCCGATCATTGCTTCCTACAAATTACCAAGGAAATATAATTCATCAAAGATACAAAGGTTAATAGAATTTACTTTTAGGTGTTCCTAATGCAACAGACAAATAAAAAGGTTCTGTAAAGGTTCTCATTTTTAGCGTACGAAATTGACAAAGTTGAAATACTCATATGCATTTCAAAACAAGACGTTGATGCGCTGGTTTCTGTACAGATTTAAGGTCAAAGTAGATAACTATTGAAAAAATTGTCGTCTTTCGTTCGTACACTTTATTTTTAAGAGCCATCAGCAGGCAATCTTGAGCTTTTAACCGAATATTTTATTATTTGACTGTAAAAGAAAAAGTGCTACACCATTTTATTCTTTGGAACAAAGAAGTGAAGGAGGATATGGAAGTTTGGTTATTATTTTTACAGTCTTTCAATAAACAAAAAAACTTCTTTCCGGAATACGCATGGAGTAAAAATAAGGTGCTTACGGTCAACTGCGGGTCAGTTGGATTCGGAGCTTATATTTCAGCAGAAGGAAACACATGTCATTGTCTAGACTATATTTCAATATTTCACTCGTGTTTGCAATTGCCATTTGGGAGGTCGTCTTCAAAATAATAATAACAATAAAATTACAATTTGTTTGTTCACATCTGAGCCTTGGTGGAAATTTTGAACAAACAAACATCTAGGTAAAAATGTATAATGAAGCATGCACCTGTGTTGTCAATTTCCGGAGCTGATATCATATTCGCACCGTAACACTACGCAAAGGATATCACCTCTGTCAAACAAACTTGAGCTTTCCCAGTAACTCCGCCCACTAATCGTATGAATCTATTTAGAAACAGGAAATATGTGATAAAGGCAGGAATGGCAATGGCGACATACAAACAATTTCTTACTATGCAGAACCTTCCAACGGGATTTTCCCTTAGGAAAGAGCAAATTTAAAGATTAGATTTAATTACCGTAACGACTAATGATATTGTTGGTATTTTGTCAACTGGGTATGGCAAAATGTGTAATATATCAGCTGCTGTCATTTGTTTTAAAGGGAACGGTCTTTTTTACCATTGAACTCGATATATAAATAGTTATACTAGTCCCAGGTAAAATGTTGATGTTTTTCCCTTTTTTATTGGCTTTGATGCAAACCCAAGGTTACAGTATGTTGCAGATGGGAGTGTGGGCGGGGAAAACTCTGACGTAGGAAGATAGGAAGCCTCTGTTTCGGAGATTGATGTGTTGTACGAAATGCAAAATAACAGTTTATATATTTATTGTTCGATAATTCTGCAATTCCCGAAAGGAAGTAGAGGAGGTTCCGGATCATGTAATCGCCTGCCCAATTGATCCCGTAGATGACCTATTAGGTTGAGATCTGAACTTCTTGCAGGACACGGAAGAGTAGTCACGGCTTCGTTCTCCAGATATGCCTTAACTGACCTAGAACGATGAGATAAGGTCTTGACTCTAACGTGTGATTTTTAAAATGAGGCACAACTACACGTGTAAGCTCGTCCCGGGTGTACTTTTCGCAATTAAGGTTACCATTGATTGTTAACAGATCCAGTTTGCAATCATGTGAGATACAGCCACACACCATAACTGAGCCCACCAAAAGGCACTGTCGGAAGAATGTTTTTTGGCGTGTAAGCTGTGTTTTGATGCCTCCAAATACGGGTTTGCCCGTCAGTTACATGGAGTAAAAATCACCTGACAAGTGTATTCGTCGCAAGGTTCTAAGGTTCCAATTTTGTCTTGCTGAGCACTAGGCCATCTATTCCCTGCGATGGCGATCTTCAAGGATTGGGCATTTAATGACATCCTATTGTTGCTTGAGACAGGTGCTTGCAGCAAACGGATTTCGCCTAACCAATCTACCAAGACTCCTATCTTCACGTTGGGTTTTCACAGATGGTCGATGAGATCGGTAATGGTCTTTAACATCTTTCGTGGCAGCGTGTTTTCTGTCCAAATGACTAATGGCTGTATAATGAAAAGCCAAGCTGACGTCCTATAGCCTTGTAAGACATACCAGTTGAATGCATGATTTGCCATCTTTGTGCTTCCGATATCCATCTCCTTGCCATGCTTACTTTAAATGATTTCGAAATTAAAAATTCGAGATTTGAATAATGCACTTTAGACGGGATGAAGGGAGCAAGCGTCACGTGGAGAGAAAACCGCGCTTGATTAAAATTTTACACCTTAACACTCACATTCTTTTAATGGTACATTAAAGAATTAATACTGGCGAAAATCATCAAAATTAAACTTTATTTACAATAAACGCTAAACAAAAATATTCGGGGATGCCTAACTTTTTTTCCAAGTGTATAGTTGGTCATTCAGTGTGTTGACATTGAAGAATTTTCTATTTATGAAGTTTGCAGATCGGCTATGAATGTTCTCGAGTTAGTAAATTTTATCTTACCCAATACAATAAATATTTTGTTCCGAATTTTACCACGTTCAAATTAGCGATACTCATATAATTGATATGCTATTGTTAAGTGAAGGTTTATGCTAAATAATCAATCTGCCTTTTTGGGGATCATGTATTAAGTACCCGAAACGTTTTTAGCAGACGTTTTGGTCTATTGACGTACATCTGAAAGGGTTTAGAACGACGTTTTCTAAATGCAGTTCAAGGGGATTAAGAGACAATAATTTGTCAGAATTCAATTGTTTATACACAAGAATTTGGCCAGACTGCTAGGCAGTGCCGATTCCCCCACGATGTGGTGGAGGTCAAGCAATGAACTAACATTTGGCGAAAGCGCGATCCAATTTGCACTTGTTTTATATGTCTTGACTACCGATCCCAGGGTCAAGTACAACAATAAAATGTAAACGCCGTGCTTTCTGGAATTTATCTTGTCTTTGAACTTTGATTTCATAAAAGATACTGGAATCATCTATATATGCTTGTGGTGTGCCTTATTAATTGAACAATTTTTGAGTGCTTATATGCAGTTTAATATTTGTTGTATTGTCACAATTTTCATGTTTGCTATACATATTGAATTTCTTGTGTGCCATGACATAATTTGCGTTTGCTTAAGATTGCCCGAATGTGATTGAACAAGTTTTTGAATTGTAAAAAAATAAACATTGAATATAAATAGGCTTTTATCATACAATATACATCCGCGACCTAACTTCGCCAACAATTGTAAATTCATAAATAGAATTGTATTCTGGTGTTTATATATTACACGAGAGTCGAGCATGTTATTTCCTTTTCTTGGTATTCGTCATCACTTAAATAAGTCGTCTTGGGCAATACATATTTATAAATTCTGTTTTGTTTTATTGTCGTTTTACAAGATAAGTTTCAGTAACATAAGGTTCATTTTTCCTTTGCTTCTCTTTCGACAACGCATATGTAGAACACGATTACTTATGGTTACTGACATTTTACGTTTTTGATTACTTTTTACAAATAACTGACTCTGTCATGAGATTGAAATTCTGCATCATGCAATTCCGATATGGTAGTATGGTAGTTGCACCTCTGCAATAGCTCCTGTATGTCATAGACAATTATGCAGCTTTTGAAAGTTCAACCATCAAATTACTCAATTATTTTTAGCGCCAATGGCCGGTTTTCATACGATAACTCTCTTTATGGGAGTCTTAAAGGGTTTGAAACAAGGGACTGCAAACTGGATTCCCTTTTGAGATATATTTAGTTTAAACATATTTTATTGATAGTATCATACATGTTTACAAATAATTAGAACATATATAACAATGGGATTCGGAAACAAGCAATTAGCTTATATTAATCCGTCTCCGTTATAATACAAACAATTTAAACATTAAACATACATAATGCATGCTTATTAAATAACATCCATTCAACCATCAAATTATATGTGAAGAATATAAATAAAGTATATAGTATTAAATATGACAATAGGATCGAAAAAGATACAAGGTATTGAGGAAAATGAAATAATTGTTGAAATGCAGTTTATCAGAAGCGTTTGCTCTGAACAATATATTTTTGAACAAGTTTAAATACATGAGTATTTTCATCTAAAGATAAAGAATCTGACCCATACAATAATAAGTTTATATCGATAGGAGGATTAAGTGTATGTAAGGTTAAAGTACGTAGCTGATCGTACTTTTGACATTTAAAAAGGAAATGGTAAGTTGATTCGACATGACCACATGAACAGTTTGGAGAGTTAACAAGGTTTCGCAGGAACAGATGTTCGTTTAGTGAGCTGCTGTTCATGCGAAGCCTTGCATGTAGAACTTGTCCCTTTCTTGTCCCTGTATAATAATATTTTGGACATGGCTTTTTCTGTGTCTCTAGTCTGCGCCTAAAAATACTCAACGAACCAGACGTTCGTATCTCCAGAGGCAAACTGTTCCACAGACGGATAGTATAAGGTAGAAAGTAATCGGAGTATAGGTTTGTGCGTGTGCGGACGTTAACAATGTTGTTTACTTGACGAGTAAAATGGCCGTGTCTATCTCCAACTGAGTTAGGTACAAGGTCCCATAAGTAGCAAGGGGATTCCTTGTTGATAATCTTATATAACAAAATAAGACGATGTTTATCCCTTCTTTCCGAAAGTGTCTCCCACCCTGTATCTTGATATAGTTTTTCAATGATGTTAATCTTGTCCCTCCCGTTATAATCCGCATAGCTTCCACTTGAACGCTCTCTAACTTATTGATAAGATGTTGGGTTTGATTATGCCATATGACGTCACCATACTCAAGAATAGGTCTTATATAGGAAAAGTACATTTTCTCCAAAACATACCTGTCAAGGACGAAACGCATCTTACGCAAAATATTTACTCTAGTATATGCCTTTTTAACAATATATTCGATGTGGTCATGCCAAGAACCATTACTAGAAAAATAAATGCCTAGGTGTTTGTGAGAAGCAACCTCTTGAATATTATGGCCGTCCATAGAGATAGACGGATGTATTGGCTTAACGGTTTTACGGGATATAGTTATTGTTTCGGTCTTAGTTGGGTTAAATTTTACTAACCACTGTTTTGACCAGTTGTGAATCTTATCTAGATCTTAATTTAGTATGTCGGCAGCAGATATGAGATTGTCTACAGTTATATAAATGCTAGTGTCGTCTGCAAACAGTTTGACACATGCTTTTAAATCGTCTACTATATCATTAATGAATAGCAAAAATAGCAAGGGCCCCAGTATAGAACCCTGGGGAACACCTGCTTTAATAGATCTCCAACTAGAACTTCCACCACTGAATACCACCCTTTGCTCCCTCCCAGAAAGATAATTTTTGAACCAGTTTAACAGATTCCCACTAACACCGTAGTTCTGCAGTTTGAATAAGAGGCCTCTGTGCCATACGCGGTCAAATGCCTTGCTTATGTCACAAAAGACAACCCTTATTTCTTTCCCGCTATCTAATGCT
The DNA here is from genome assembly GCA_944474755.1 of Limnoperna fortunei. Lineage (NCBI taxonomy): Eukaryota > Metazoa > Mollusca > Bivalvia > Mytilida > Modiolidae > Limnoperna > Limnoperna fortunei. Next base: position 71,354,904 of record OX104118.1, read on the forward strand.
TTCCCAATATCATTGGACATGCACACTAGCTGATTTATAGCAGAATCGCCTCTGGTAAACCCTGACTGACTAGGAGTAATTATCTCATTTTGTAATAAGAAATTATGTACATGTTTATATACACATCTCTCCATACATTTTGAAATAACGCTTAGTAATGAAATAGGTCTATAGTTTTTGACTTCGCTCGGTGATCCATTTTTGAAAACTGGTGTTACGTTCGCCCTCTTCCATTCAGTTGGGAAGTAAGACGAAGATAACGACATGTTAAAAAGTTTACATAAAGGGTATTTTAAAATAGACGATGCTTCCTTCAAAATTCGAGGATTTATTGCGTCAGGCCCGGAGGCTTTGTTAATATTTAAAATGGAAAGAACATCTTCTACGTCATGTTCATCTAATACAATATTTTCTAATTTATGTTCTCGATTAGTTGTGATGTCAGGGAGTGTAGCATTAGTCTCATCTAATTCGGTCTGCAAAGCAAAGAAGTCATTAAGACAGAGATATATTTGAACACAAATATGTTTAAAATTCTTATGATTTCACAGTTTTTCATTGCGAATACATAATCAGAAAAGAATAACATTCAGCGAAATATCAAAATAAGAACTTATAAAACCCCAAAGCAATTGTAAATAAAAACTATCATAATTATGATAATTAATATTTTGTGTATTTTATTTGTTTCAATTTAACGGATTTTATAGAAAACGTTTTGCCTCTTGACAGATTTTAATTTACTTTGGGTACATTTTTTTAAATTAAACTGTTGTTTACTGAGTTTTGCAAGGTAGGAAAATACAATCAAGTAAGAAGAGGCGTAAAACTATAAAGCTGAGGGTTCTGGGACAAATGATGCAAAACTTCGCGTTTCCGACTTTTCCTGGCGTTATGTTACTTTATAAGAAACACGAATTTCTTCTAAAGAAATCGACATGTCAACTTTTAAATGAAACACTGTATACTTAATATTAAATTGAATGTTTTCGTGTTACGATAGCGTCTGAAAAATATATGAAATTTATTTGTTTTTTTATAAACAATAATAAGGTTCTTCAAATATGTTAGCGTGTCAATTTCTCTTTAAGTAGAGAAGGATGAGTTGGCCGGTGTTACTGCCTGTCAATCAGCGCCTGGTGTAATTGCAGAACAATCGTCAAGGAACAAACATACATAAATACATACGAATCTGACAATATTTCATATAATTTACTCACCGTGTTCTTGTGACGTGGTCAAATAATTTTTTAATCCCTTAAAATACGATTTCAATCCACTCTTATTTAGCTCATTATATTTTTCAAAATGTTTTCAATGTAGTCCATTACTGCTTTAATTTTCGTATCACATGTTTGGTTAACTTGTTTTTGAACTTGAATATCAATGTACTCTTTAAGTTCGTTGTTTATGCTTGTAATGTCAAATTCTGCTACGAGTGGTGCACGAACATTATTCAATAATGGCATTCGGGCTTTTGTCAAAGACTCGGAAACAAAAGCAGAAACTGAAAGTATAACTAGTAAATATTCCATGATTTATTAAAAACAATACGAATAAGCCAAAACACCTTTTAAAATATCTATCTATATAACTGTATCGCGAAAATGTACAATTGCTATGTATTTGCACTAATATATACACTATGAGATTAGAATGCATCTGTTCGGCTGGCACAGTGCCTACACAACAATTAAGCTAGTTACTATTTTAAATACGCCGAATTTACACTATCAAGTAATAATTCTACATTTTTATTACAATTGCTTCTGAATCAGCTGCTCTCAGTACGAATGAAACGATAAAATATGAATTAAAATATGTACTTTCAGTGTCAAACTAAAATCAAACTAACCAATTACAGATGAAGGTTGTGTAAATAAATATACTCCTAGTGGTTGAAACAGAACAATTTCATGTAAGCGCAATACTTTCACATTAGAGGAGAAACATTATTGCTTTACATACTACAACCAGTTAAGATAGATGGCTGGTGGGTGGGGGTATACATTTTTTTAAATAGACATTTCTGAATCATTTAATCATATGCTATTATTTTTTTACCTATGTCGCCAAACATCTAAATCGCAATATAGCTTTCTTTGCAAATTATTGCTTTTGAAGGTTATCTGTCATCGATTATACAGAAGAAAATATTTATTGTGGTAATTGAAATAAAGGTAAATGATTTAAATTTGTAATATTTACTCGAATAGTTTATCGTTTAAATACTGGGTGGGTTCCCAGTGCTCGACCCACAAAGCAGCCAAGCGTGTCTCCGGTTGGCGGATAGGGAAGACTCTCGCGTCCGGGGGGCGGGTGTCAGGTCATAATACGGAAAGCCCGGTCGGGAGACGGTAGTTGGTAACGTGTTTGGGGAGTGTAACGCTCCTTGTACGATAAAGACCCCTTTTGTAGATTCTGAAAGAGTAGGCTCATTGTAGCCGCTACAAAAGGCTAAATTTTACGACCTACCCAATATTCTATACTTTCCAGTGGCAGCAAAAATGTTGTTCCGTGTCCTATCTCGCCCCCTTTTCCGTTGACTTATTGTTTGTTAACTTGTTCTCGTCCTGAATATAGCTGAAAAAATTGCTCACAGGACGTCCAATCATCCAATTAATCAATTAAATCTCGATACAATTATTTTGTTCATTGGTTCTTAAGGTGCCCCTCTTCTATGATATTCATTATATGCTATTTCTCCTAAAATTAAATTTGAATAGTTTAAGCTTCGAAGTTAGGAAATACATTTTGGAAAATGTCAATTTATATATTAAAAATCCTAGAGCAAAAGATACATGATTTTTACTTTCCTCCACATATTTATCAATTTTTAATGAATATTCTATTTATTAATTAAAATTATTCATCTATCTAAAATTTCTTCTTTTACAATGCAGCAGAACACGATGGTTCTGCCTTACATATTCTGCCTTACAGAAGCATTTTAAAAAATTAACTTACATTTTAGTTCTTCATCATTAGTCACAATCACAAATCAAATTCTTTTTGATCAAATCAAACGCATTTACTGTACAAATATGTTTTTCAGGTGTTCCAAGTACCGAAATAATGTTTATCAATGTACTTATCAGCTAATGTCTTAATTACAAATATATTACACAGATCTGGGTTTCTTTTATAAGTCAGTTTGACGCTGACACTAATTTATTTTAGCGTTTTGTCTAAAATTTACAACTAAATTACATCATCGCCGATACATTAGCTAACTTCGATTTTTATGATAATTTTCCTGTTTATTAGGTTTAACAGCTGAAGACGCATGAAAAAGCATTGCATAAGATAAATATCTGAAGAATTTAAAAAGTTGATCAGTACAAAATCAAGTATGGTATCTGAAAAAGGTATAATGTTTATATCTCTGAAATAACTCAATCAGTTTTCTTACACAGTATATGTTTTATTTTTATCCAATACGTTTAGTATAACTAAAGCAATCTTAAGCAGTCTTACTGAAATTGTGTGTTTTATAAAGTTTTTTAACAACTATCCTTCATAAAGGGATCAAATTTAAAAAGTAACTATTATTGACTAAACCTACTACCTTTTCACATAAATATCTGTATGAAAAATAGCAAACAGAAAATGAGTAAACGACCTCAATAAAAACATAAGTGCACTAAGGTGCTCCTTAAGAGTAAGCAGTACCCGCCTCAAATTAGACACTTATCGAGTTACTCATTGCCATGTCAAGGAATATGAAGAACTATCTATAAAATGGCGAAAATTGTCGATCCTATTTTAGAGATGAATTTCCCATACCCATTAATTAAGTCATGGTGATCTGAAGTGATAACATCAACCTAGGTACAATAAACTCTAGTTTGAGTAGCTTAGTTGTCAATAGCATTGACCCGGGCATGGCACATATTGACGCATTTGTTAGCATAAATGTTGTCCACGACAATTTGAGCCGGGAGTTTTAATCACATTTTTTCTTGAAAATGTTTAGACTGCATAAATTGTCGCAATTACATATTTTTTTCTTACGTCTTGGAAAAGCATTTGCAATCAATATTTCATGGAATTTCTAACCAACAAATTCCAGTTTTAGTTCCTGCAGAGAAATGGTGACCTATACCTCAAACCTAATTCGGAACTATTACATTTCATTTAACATTACTAATCAAGCTTTTCAAAAATGGACTCAGGACTGACTGAAATACTTTCTTTATATGATTGCAAAGAAACACAATATGTTGAGTTTATTGCTTTATACAAATCAAATTATATCGTATGTACATAACTATTCACTTTGGGTTTGAACTTTTGAAATTATCAAGGGTTTTAAAATGTTAAAAGTCTCACATTAAATGCGAAAGAATAACATGGATCAGTTCAAAACAATGCCCGAACAAAACTAAAAAAATAGTTGTTTTTTATCCTTTTACTATTAGAATTGAAATATTTCATGGTTTGTATGGTTTTGTACTCATTTATTTATGATAAAATAAGTTTTAAAACAAAAGTAATTGTACATGCTTGCAAAATTAATCAGATAATATCGTTATTTCCTGTCACTTAACATATCACCATATTCCCCATTTTAGATCATTAATATGAGTATTCATCAACACGAAAATTCAACTCTTCTCTTTTCAAGGAAAACCTGTTGTTATACGGAGTGATGCACTAAACACGATTAAGAGTACACATAGACAGGTCTCCGTGTAGACAGCTTTTAACTTATATTTGACTGGACGTGTTTTTATTCTTTATCTGTTTTGTAAAACTAACATTTGGCTAGTGTAAGTGTTCAATGCTTTCTGTGGTTTCCTGTCGCTAATTATAGTGTAACTAAAGTTTCCTGAAAACTATTATTGTGGGCCTTCAATTGAAAATATTTAATTTAAATTTAAGTATTTGGATCTTGATTTGTACGACCACACAAAATGGCGATATGTAGAATAGTTGAGCTATAAGACGACAAAGTCTTTCTAACGGGTTTGAATTGAAACACACCCGGCAAATTGTATCATATTCATGTCAGTGGGACAAAACTTGACAAAAGGTTTGACCACAGACTAGAATTAAGTGTTGCATATTGAACACATTTTTGCCCTTTTTGTACATTAGCAAATCTTTAAGCCCTCTAACAAATGCTCATTTAATTAAAAGTGAAATAGAACATACCTTCGGAGAATCATATAACCATAGTACAAGTAAGAAATTTGTTTGTTTGTTTGATAGTGTTTAAAGCCACTTTCAACAATTTTGCAGCTTTATCATGGCGTCCAGTTTTTATTGTGCTAGGAACCTAGAGACCGTCAGAAAACCCCCGACCTGCAGTAGAAAAACTGGTAATCCTTGTCAATTAAAATTGGAGTCGAGTACATGTACACCCTGCCTGCATTGAGAATCGAACCCGCAATCTCACACCAATAATAGACGAACTACCTTAACCACTCGGCCAGCGAGGCCTCCAGTAAAAAATATGTAAGCTATGGCTAACGAAAAAAATCTATTTAAGCTATTTCATGGGTTTTGAAGTGTATAATGAGTCATTTATAAGCAAGTTAATATATCCAATTTAGAATGTACATGTACCTGTATATAAAGAGTTATTTCAAATATACTTAGCACAGGTACAGTAATATGTATGTCTAAAAACGTTTTATATCACTGCACATTTGTTTCTAACTAAAATAAAGAGATTGGAAAACATTTTTGTAATTATTTTAATTTGTTAAGTCGGTTGGTAATGTTCTATCAAAACCTCCAATATATAATGTTTAAAATTTGTGAATAATACATGTGAAACAAAAATCGGAAAATGCGATTCTAACAATTACGTGAAATAATTAATAAATATATTGCAAATTTATAACTGAGTATATTTTTATATATTTTTTTACTATGCAATGCTTTTCTTTTTAAATATGGCATTCAGTGTCTTTATCTCTTGTCTAGGGAAAAGTCAAATCCAGCAATAGGAAACACTAAGACTTAAACGAAAATGTCAGGTCGTATTTGAGACACTGATTTCCCAGAACGATCAATTAAGTCATGGTGGCGACCATAGAACTTCTGTAGAGATAATAACAACCTAAGTACAACAAACCATTGTTTGAGTAATTTAGCAGTCAACAGCCGTGATCGTTCTAGAAAATCTGAATACTGAAATGTACACATCTTACGCTGGAGCTGCTGGAATGTTGCTGTCGATGAACGTGAAGTTGACAATTGGAAAGTTGAAGTCATCGCGTTTGTCGTAGAGTCTAGTTTGTAGTCTATTTCTAGAAGTAGGTTTAAGTAAGAGGCTGACCTTAGCGTATTGGTGGTATCTTTAATTTCAAGCTCGCTAGAGAAATTGAATCTAAATAGTCACCAAATTTAGCATTGTTGAGGGACAAGGTCGGGGCAGGCCTTACAATAACGCTGCCTTATAAGATTATAAAAACAGGTCGGCGAGGAGACAAGCACAATTATAGTACCCATTGGAATAGCAACAGACTGTTGAAAAACATGTCCTCTTAACATGACGAATATGTTGTAAATCAGAAAATCTAACATATGACAGATTTTGTCGAAAGTATATTTAGTATTAGATTTGGAGTCAATGATGACGAAGTAAGTTCTGTCATGACTAATTGCCAGGTATTTATATCGTCTCTTTATCGTTTTTCTTGAAAAAGCAGCGTATTATAAGAATTTTAAGTCTGGTTTTAAGCTACATATGGCAGAATAGAGTGTCGAAAAATCAAATGTTTTAACACATAAGATTAGTTATGTGGAAGTACAGCCCTTCTTTATTTATTCACTTCCGTACCAACTGTAGAAATAGTACTGGTAGCATTATTCGCTTTCTACATATATTTTTAAAATAAACTGCAATTAAAATATCAGTGTTTTAGCATTACCTTGACTTACCTTTCATTATTTAACCTGTCCATGTCCTGTTTACGATAACAGAACGGAGAAACTGACAAATTTAACCACCATTCGTGTGGACTGTCAACATATAACAAATCTACAAGCCTTTACACAACATTATCCCAATGTAAGAAAGGCATTAAATGAAGATCACTTGGAATCATCTGCCAAGTTCATCAAATAATGGATAACTGAGATTGATGTTTCAGATGGTCCTGATTTACTGAACATCATTTAAAATATGGATTGTTTAGAACGAAAGGAACAGACAGACTGAACCAAGAACTGTCTATAGAGATAATTGGATGGATGCAATGTGAAATAAATTTCCATTTTTATTCCTAATTACTGTACAAATTCTTTTAAAAGAATCCACATCTGAACATACCCTTAAGTTTAATGAATTCTGAATAACATTACAAGTACATGTTCATATAGTTAGATGTTTATGATATTTAGTCCAGGTGAGCTTTTGCCATAACTGCACTGTACATCCATCATAATTGTCATGTTCTTACGACTTTCCAGAAATCTTCGATCTCCTAAAATGATGAAAGGATTTCATTGAAACTTGAACAGTCACATCAAGGTGTCTTCTATCAATGTTCAGTTTGCCGGACAAACAAAAGGCTGCCATTGGTAAAAAACGAACATTGGAGTAAAAAAATAGATGTTTGCAAAAATCTCCAAAACTGCTACATTTAGCCATACTCTTGGAAGGGTAAACTTGTTTAGAATGATAATATTGACCTATGTGCAATTTATTTGGGTTGTGTTTGTGAAGTTTGTCGGTCAAACAAAATGTCTGCCATTTGTAAAAAAACGAACATTGGGCTCAAACCATAGATTTTGCAAATATCTCTAAAACTGCTACATTTAGCTAAACTTTTGATCAGAATGATAATATTGACCTGTGTGCAATTTTTAAAACTGATCTTGCAACTAATGTTGTCTGGAGTTTGTATGCTGATTTTTTTTATATTTGTACATTTCAATCAATGTCAAAACCTATTTTTTACAAAAATCTGTTTGCTGAATTAAATCCAGTTTGGTAGGAATCATCTAGGTTCTTTTAATCATGTTTTTGTATTTTAAGTGTGTTGGAAAACAAATAGCTAGATTTGCCCAAAATCTTACATGGGCAAAAACTGTCGGTTTTTGTATATACTAGTACATATTTATCTTTAAAATCTCTACATTTTTCTAAAATCTGTATATAATTTTTTTTTAAAATAGTATTGGCCTATAACCTAACAACCACAGGACATGGAGAAAATTGTTTTTGATAAAATGTTTACCTCGTTATAGCATACAACAAACAGTCAATTGTTAAAGCGCAGAAACCTAAAAAAATGGGGAAAAAAATTATCTCTATTTATAAAAGAAATGAAAAAGAAAATTATGAATTGTTATGACTTTATGTAACTATAAATTACAAAATATGTTTAATTGTATATATGTCTCACGAACAAACAGTATAGTGAAAAAAATTGGTATTTTCATAAGCTGCAATTTATTTTTAAAAAAAAAATTGAAATATTGTAGTAATAGTATATGTAATATTCTTAACAGAATATTTAAAAGAGATTGTTTTAGAGATTAAAATTAGTTGTTCTGCAGTTTAGTCAATTCTGACTATACAAGAATGGTTTAAATGTTGTTGTCAAATAAATTATAGCTTGACACTAAGATCAATATTTTGTTTAAAAAAGGACTTTGCGGTATGTTTATATATACCTTACATCATTTGCCCAGGAATTTCATGCTACCAATAACACTATTAGGGTACTGCAAGAGGGGACTAGTGAAATAGGAATATATTCATTATAGCGCATCCTGCAGAGTTTTTGAAAAGGTGCATATTTTGGCTTTTTAAAGATATGGGTTTTAGAGGATTATCTCCCTTTATTTTTGCATTTTGCCCAAAAACATAATTAAGCTTTTTCAATGAAAAAGAAAACACAATTATACTTATTCAAGACATAATATATGTTCTTTGTTATCGATTGTCAGTTGAAAATTTTACTTGTCGGAAATGTTATATGTTCATACAAAACAGTGTTCGTGGTATGTTATTGGCTATTGCAAAAGGCTAAAAAAACTAACAAGGCACCTTTCGGTTTTGAAAAAAAAAGATTAAGTGTGTTAGATTAAAGCAAACTGAAAGGGTCTAAGAAATTATCTGTAATGGTGTGTCAAATTGTTATTGACATTTTTTTGTCTGAAATGAACAAGTCTGTTAGATAAGGTGTAGGAAGAGTTCAAAAGGCCATGCCACATTTTTTTAAATTATCAATTCAAAGATTGTAATACATATTCCTTTCGATGTATCAGCCAATGATTTTTTTCAAAAAGAAACTTAATATATTAGTTAAATATAGTGTTGGTACCTACTGCTCGGTTAACATCATTTCGAAATTTGACCCGGTTTACTATGATGGCTATGCGAGTCTGCTTGATACTTTGTCGTCTCACATCGGACATACGTCAATAGACTCGATATTTTGCTGTATACAATTGGTAATGAAAGCGCCAAATTGCACATGTTCAAGAATATCTGGGACATACATATACCTCACTCCACTATCATCATCTAACATCATTTTACGTCAAATGTCTATATAAGAAAAAGTCCAAGCATGTAAATTATCATAATATAAAGAATCTTGCACCACACTTAAAGAATCCCATCACGTAAAAAAATTATTATTTAAAGAAATAGTAAAGCCGCAGTGCAAGGAAAGAACCCGGGAAAACTTGAAATTCATAAATTCCAAAGTGTTGTATTCTCAAGACTGTGAGGGGGGATATAAGAACAGAAACAGACAAAGCTTAGCCTAGCAAGGTAAACCCACTTGATTACAGTGCGTAATATAAATTGTGCTCAATATAAATTTAATTCAATAAATTAAAGTCTATAAAAGCCAAAACGCTTGTACTAAACGCTAATTGATAGCTACCTAAAAACAGTATTGTTAAACAGGCTTTTTAAAATTTGAATTAAAACAGTAAAAATGTATTTTTTTCATGTGTGCCTGGAAATAAAGACACTTCAAGTTACGCTCTATATTATTATCTTAAAGTCAACATTGGGGGTAATTCGTTAGGTAGAGTGAGGCTATTTCAATTGTCCTAATAAAAATCTCTATATTTAATGTGTAGTTATATTACTGCAGCAACACTAAACGAGGAATATCTATTTCATCTTAGAATATCTATGGAAAAAAGGATTCGTAACAGTTATATTTACGTAAGGGCTTAAAATAAATTTATTACCCCGCGTGTTGATGCTCACGATTGACATACAGTTTATACTATATCGATATAAAAATATTAGTAGAAAAATGCCTTAGATGGTTTTCAATGCATTTGTAAATCAGAGATTATGCATATTTCGTTTTTCATGCGAAATATCTTTAACGGTAAAGTTTGTTTAATACTTAAAATTACATCTTCTTTCTGACAGTTTTTTCTAATAGTATTAATTGACATGCTACTCGGAACAAAACTTTTCTTGTAGCATTAATGAATTTCTATCAAGATGTCATTTATTTAAAATGACGAAAAGTACAATTAACAAGGTAAGAAATATAATATTTGCATTTTTCTAAATTGAAACGAATCTACCTTTATAACAGCAAGGCTGCAAAAAGGGTCGTACAAAACATATCTTTTATTAAAAATAAATAATGAAGAGTACTATTTACAATCGTAAGGAGATATTTTACAACAGGTGTATCACACATTTATCTCTTGTTATAAAAGCTAACCAAAGTGTGACGTACCAACAAGCCCCCCAAAAGTCATATGAAGAGCATAAAAATATAAAAATAGACAGAAATATGAAAATGTTAGGTCTATAGCAAATATACATGTACTTGCAGAGAAAAACATTTATCAGGGCAAATACATGTGCCCTTAAATAGTATAACCAAGGTAAGAATATTTGACTTGAAATTAACCCAATGGGGTGGTGGAGGGTAATATTGGCCCAAAACATTGGCGATTGTTCATTGTTAAATTTTTCCTTTATTTAAAAGTCATTGACAGTAAGTAAGTTTGATTGTTATAATCCGGTTTTGACTATGTTACTGCATCTGCCATAAAAATTTTAAAAATTGTATAATTGGTATGTGACGTCTAGTGTTTAATCTTCACTAGCCAGCAGCAATGCCAAAGTTAACCAGTTTTCCGACTTTCTAGGAAATGATACATCATGAATAAGCCTAAATTTTCCGTTATACTAGGACACAAAACCTAGTAATGAACAAACACAAATATTGATAGGTTTTGCTTTGTACCGACCATCTATACAATCAGTTAATTATTCTTAGTTTTCGATCAAATTTTTCTGGATTTTGTAAAGCAGATGCATGATTAGTGCATGAAAATTGAGTGGCCACTACCTCAAACCATTTTAAAATCAAATTGAAACCTTCATCTACTTAAGTATTTTATTGGTGTAGGAATTTGCGCCAGTGTGGAGGTGTCGTGTCTTGAAATTGTAATGAATTGTATTAAAACTATTCACAGTCGAAAAGACATAAAGAAAAATAACAAAAATGTAATGTTAATTTAATAATGGTCGCAATTTAAGGAATTGCAACTCCATCTACATGTAAAATGATCGATTTGTTCATTTTAGGAATGTAATGGCTAAATATTGAATAATAGCTAATATATGCTTTCAAACTAAACTTGTAAACGTTTTGATATTTAATGAAACCACTTCATCTCACTTTTCAATGCAAAAGGTCTTTCAATGTTGACAAAAACATTTCTCTCTGCTCAATTATAAGGGATGTCTCAGCTCAATTATAAGGGATGTTAAAATGATAAATTAATATGTTGCGTTTACAAAAGAAATTATTCCATCTACGTCGAAATGATCGCAGCAAGTAAATGGGCTTTGGCATTTCTTACTGCAATTCGGCATTTAAGAAAATAACAATACGTTAATGGTGTATATTTATATTGAAACCACAATAACACCGAGACAGTATATTTAAACCACAGAAAACGAAAACGCCTTTGTGGTCCAAGGTCTTTAAAGGAAATTGGGGAGACTTAGCCTTCGGACCAAGACAAAAACATTTTATTGGCCTAAAAACATTAAAAGACAATTTAAATTAATATGTTCAGTAAAGAGCCTATATACGACGTAAGTTTTATTTTTGTCATCTTTGTTATTGTTTTACCTCTCAAAATAGTTAAGTGTTTTGTGTATCATAGACTGCAGGTGCAAAGCCAGACATTGTGGCTTTTTGATTGTAACCTCGTGCGACCCGGCTGCAAGTGATGTAAATTGCCTCCAATTTTTACCAAGTTTATACAAGCCACGCAGTTTCCAACTCTCTATAGCGTGCTCTTAAACCCTGTTACAAATGCTTCTGAAATTATACTTTGTTTGGCTACCTTTTTATAACTTTTTAATTTTATCGCATTAATGCTTTGTTGCTAATGCATTTTGTGAATTTTACTGAAAGTTATATCGCCAGTGTACTATAATAGTTATGACGGCATACGGATATTAGAATCACACAACGCGAAGTCATTGGATAGCCAGCCCCGTCCTGTATCGTAGGTTTACAGATGCGTATTGTAAAGCAAAAAGTATTGAGACTCAAAATCTGCTGTCTGTCAAAAATTGACTTTTTCTATTCTATAAAGAAATATCATAGTGATATAAAGCCACACAAAGCATTGACAGTGGCTTATAAACGTAGTCACTAATCCAGTGCAAATTTGTCATATGACTTTGTTCTCTAATAAACCAAACACTTAAAATAGTGTTAAATAATATGTCACAAATGTGTATACTGTTACAGCAACCGTTTTATTCATATTGTAACTTCTTACTTTGTGTAAATGGTTTTCGGGATGAACAGTGGTGCGAGATAATCCATATCCGCCCAATTGACTTGAGTTTGCTCTCCTGAAAATAAATGATACAGAATACTTTGAAATTTCTATTTTATTTTCTTATTTGAAGGAAAATTGTGATACTCAGTCACATGACGTTCTAAATTTTAATATACTGTATCCAATTTTTATTGTCTTTTACATATCACATTAGGTGTAATAAGAGGGGTAGTGTATTGAAATTCCATTATTTGTATTGTATTGTAAGTAACTTTAATTATTCTCAATAGTATGTAATCGTTTCACTGTTTTATGGTTTAACAGCCGCCAATTTACTTCCGGTATCCCAATCATACCGTGAAGCTGACATAATCATACATGTACCAGTTCATTGTTACGTGATAAAACCCTGTTTTAATAAGTGTTTTAAACATGGAACTAGCCCATTTAAAATTCGTAGACAGTCTAAACCGCAAGTTTGAATGACGGTCATTTGGTTTCGGGAAACCTATTTTTAGACACCACCATTAAATTGAATATGACCCTGACATTTGATTGTTTCTGTGGAGATGTCTAACCTTAATGTTAGATAAGTAAAATTTGCTTCGAGGCAATTCACGTGAGTGTATCGAAGCCCGACAACATGGTTCAATGACTGAAATCAGAAAAAATTGTAATAAACAAAAAATACAGAATAATAAATGCATTCTATAACTTAATTACATGTCTTTTAAAATATGAAAAAGGACTATGTGCAATAAAACGAAACCCGGTTCAGTAGAAAATATATAACTATTGTACATATCGGTTTTATATCAAAATGATGTTTCAAAAACGAGACATTGTGAATCGTCAGCACAGTGCTCCGTTGTTTACAAAGGCAGTTAAAAGTAGCGTCCAGAACCAGATCATGTTACGAAGACGTAATTGACAACAATCAAGAGCGGTGGTTAGGCCTATTGAGACGTTTTATTGTCATGTTTAATATTGGATATAGAGGACAGTTAAGATTTAAACCTAATCGACATTCATGGAACTGTGTGCAGAATTCTTTAATATTTAAAGTTATTATTAAAAATTACTTTTTTTGCTTCAACTCCAGAGTTAACTAAAACAATTATTATCATAATTCTATTAAAAGCCTGATTCTGAATAACAATGTCTTTCTTACCATCAGTTCGTTTGTAAATAGATTATGCGTCAAAACAGTTAAATTAAAAAAAATACAAGTTAAGTTGTCTTGTGTATATTCTGAATCGATTCTTTATTACAACAAAGTGGTCAGTCAAACATTTACCGCCTTACAATCAGTCATAAATGGCCACGCCACATTAGGTAGTAACTACCGGATCAATGCGATATCTAATTATATTAGTGTATTGACTTGACATAAACACAATATAAGGACGAGGCTTAGAAACGGGGTAAAAAGGCGAGGCTCTGCCAAGCCTTTTTTCCCGTTTCGTGCCGAGTCCTTAAATTGTGTTTATGTCAAGTCAATATACTAATATTATGTTTATCCTGCAATCTATCCTAAAATTTTTACTCCCAAAGTTTTTTTTAAATTTTGAATAAAATTAATCTTAAAATTTTACCCTTATTGCGCCTCTACATACTATGCGCAGTATTTTGGTTATCAACATGATTGACGTAAATTGAGTGATGTGTCACACGAACGAGTTCTGCTGTTCAAGGTAAATTATGAATAAAATGTAATGCAAGTGACAATTTTAATAAAACAAGTATCAACAGAAATAACAATAAGATATTTTTTTCAATATCACATAAGTTATACTGTATTATGAAGCTCGTCGATTCGTCGTACCAACTTTTCCTGCATGTTTAATGGCGGTCGCACATGTAGACGTTCATGGTCTGGATTTGCAGGGTTGCGCCATAAAACATAGAATTTAGCCTGTTTGACGTGTTTGTTTGCGCACAGAATGCTGCAGTGTCCACTCCAGGGACAGAGGAAACTGGTGCATTAACGGATTCGGATGAAGCGGAGGTAAAAATATAAGGTAAGCATGACTGCGAGTGCGATGTTGAAGTGTGTGACGAAACCGATGTGTTGCTGAGAACATTTGAAATTTCTTTATGTTTGTCCTCATTAATCGAACTGTAATTTCTGATCGATTGTACATTTTTGTGACCCGATATTTGCATTATGTCAGTGTTTAAATAAATATTACTTGACTTGACTTGAGTGTCTTGAATATTGTGGTCTTTAAGCTTTTGTACAAGATATTTGCGCGCGCTGTGGTTAGTAAGTCGCTTATTGGCATCCAAATTTCCCTTTTGTTGCATTTTTTTTTAACTATGCTGGCTAACTTTTTAACACCAACGCGTTGACGCACGAACCAAGGTTCATTGTCAGCTCCTGTAAGTGGTATGGTGCGTATTGCTAAGTAAAATGGGTCGTTTTCATTGGACATACCGGATGGTCGCTTAGAAGCAAACTTCTCATAAATAGCAATAGGATTTTTTTCATACAAACATTCAAACATTTTTGGACTAACATCTCGTACATCATTAGTATTTTCACCAGTACGAGTTTTTGTTTGTCGTTCATTTAGTTCTAAGTATTTTTTCCATCGGAAGAGGTGTGCAAAGTTATGTCTCCCCATCTGAAAAGAAAAGTTTTTCAGGAAAATGAATCTGTGGTATTGCTCAAAATCCTTTTTAGCTCACCTGACCCAAAGGGTCATGTGAGCTATTGAATTGCCATCACTTGGCGTCCGTCGTCGTCCGTCGTCGTCGTTAACTTTTCTTCAAAAATCTTCTCCTCCAAAACCACCTAAGGGATTGCTTTGAAACTTTGCATACATCATCAGTAAAATGCCCTCTACCAAGTTTGCCCAAATCATGGCCTCAGACCAACCAACATGGCCGCCATGGCTAAAAATAGAACAGAGGGGTCAAAATACAGTTTTTTGCTTATAGTTCAAAAAGTATAACAGATACAGGAAAACCAAACAGACCTTCCTTCTTCAGCATCTAAAGCTCTACAAAACACTCCATTGGGTCAAAGTTGTATGATGACTCCTAGTAGGAGTTCTTGCCCTTTAATTGTCAAAATTGATGATTTTTGCCATTTTTGCCCCAAAATCTTGAAAATTATTAGAACTAGAGAAAAAGTTAGCATTGCTTAATTGTTCTGCTCACGAGGGCTACAAAAATGACTGAAGTGTCAAGATTGTCTGATTAACCGTTTAAGAGTTATCCCCCTTGAACTGTTTTTTTTTAATCAGTTTTAATTGATTTTTTAAAATCTTCTCCTCTGAAACAACTGAAAGTACTGCTTTGAAACTTTGTACACATCATCCGTCAAATGTCCTCAACCAAGTTTGCACCAACCATGGCTGCAGATTAACCAACATGGCCAACATGGCTAAAAATAGGACGGAAAGGGGGGGGCGGTAAACTACAGTTTTTGGCTTATATTTAAAAAAGTGTAACAGATACAGGAAAATCGAAGAGACATGCCTTCATCTGCATCAAAAGCTCTACGAAACACTCCATTGGGTTGAAGTTGTATGATGACTCCTTATAGGAGTTATTGCCCTTTAATTGTCGAAATTGATTATTTTTGACATTTTTGCCTCAAAATCTTGAAAATTATTAGAACTAGAGAAAATGTTAGCATTGCTTAATTGTTCTGCTCTATGAGGGCTACAAAAATGACTGTAGGGTCAAGATTGTCTGATGAACCGTTTAGGAATTATTCTCCTTGAACCTTTTTTTAATCAAGTTTACTTGATTTTAAAAAATCTTCTCTTAAACCAATGAAAGGACTGTTTTGAAACATTGCACACATCATCTTTAGGATGTCCTCTACCAAAATTGTGCAAATCATGAAACCTGACTGCCTACATAGCTACGTTGGATTAAAATAGAAAAAATGAAAAAAGGGGGGATGGGTGGGGGGTCGAGAGAGTTTTCGACTGATAGTTAAAAAAGTATAGCAGGTACAGCAAATTTTAAGTGAACCTCCCTTCTCCCTCTAACCATCAAAAGATCCTCCTTATAGGAGTTATTTCCCTTAAAAGGTCAAAATTAATGATTTTTGCAGAAGTGTTGGGCAATTCCTTATAGCAAAGAAAAGCTGGATAAAAAAGGGTTGTTTGGTTTCAGGTTCAGGTGAGCGATACAGGCTCCTGGAAGCCTCTAGTTTTAAAAACAATTTTACGTTCATAATGGGTTATTACACCTTTTTCTACTTTGCAGACCATCGTGTCCTTTTTTATATTTGTTTGTGCAAAAGGGGGGGGTCAGAGAAATATTTATGATTTAGGTCACTGTATTATTAATAATGGACCACATTTATAATGCTGATTCATGGTAGATCAACAACAGTTTTAAAATTCTGCAACATAAAATAAATATGACAAAGATTTATTTGTGTTGTAGATTGATTGTTTGTTTTGTAATATCAGGATTTAAAATAAATGACAGGAAATTTTTTACCGAGTTATCCTCCCTCCCTTGTAGTTTCTGTTTATATCTCAATACCATCATTAGTAACATTTTGTACATGTATATTGATAATTCTTTAAATGCTTCCATTTTTTTTTATTTACCATGAATCAACACTTGCCCGCTTCTAAGAAACACCTGTACCTAATGTACATTCTTAAGTAATTACATGTGTACTGCTGTCAATGAATGTGCTGTATCAATATCTAACAGAAGTTATGAAAGATCAAGTGAAAATTTGTTCTTTTTATATTTATATGTACACGTCATGATATAGAAAATCAGGATAAGAAATTCATGTCATCAGGAATCATGTGTGCCACAGATCATGTAAAGAAGGATAGGCCTAATGCAAACGAAAAAGTAATGACAGCAATTAATGACCCCTGGACAGGAAATATTTACAGTACTGAATGGATTTATCGTTATTTGGAAAAATGTTATATCGGATATGTTACTGGTTTTCAAATTTGAAATACGCTTTATTCAAAAGTTGAAGGAAGTTACTACATGTAACACCAAGAAATCAACATACTTGTAAGATAATGTGTTTTAATGTGGTATGATATGAGGAGTATTCATCATTCATCAGTGCTATTCTTATTTGATTGACACTTAAGATGGAATATGCTAGTAATAACTGAAGACAATAAAGCTATACATTCTCACTGGAACATGTTATCTATTTTTTTTACACTTTATTATTTTTAATGCCATCCGTTACAAATTTTGGTTAGCTGTTTCCCAAACATTAACATAGTATTTAATTAAACAGCTGTGGTTTTGAAATGAATATTTTTTCTAGTTGATTCATATTATAAATTTAGTGGTCGTAAAAGGGGGGTGGGTGGGTTGAACATTAATAATTTCCTCCTTTTAGACTCATATTTCAAAATTGTAGGCTGGAAAACAAAAAACCAATTTAAGTTTAAGGATGGTCTTAAATACAAACCTCAAATCGTAATGTTCTTTCACACCTCGTAATCCGAAGTGAACAGTGTTGTTCAGCCAAAGGGTGTTCAACATTGCTTCTGGTGACATCCCACCCAACAAATTTTGCTGATAGAGGGAATTTAATTCTATATCTGTCAGTGGCTGTGCCCGCTTTGGCTTGTTACCTTTCCCTTCCTTTTTTAGTACTTTTAGTTTGGTTTTTAGAGTTTCTTTTGTTAACTGGAAATGGTTGTCTTTGTGATTTATGATAGAATGGCCATAAAAAGTTTCCTGTCTATACTTGCAACAATACCTTTTAGAGTAGATGGCTCAAATTGTTGCCCATCCTTTTTACGAACTGTTATTAAAAAATTGGCCAGTAGACTGTCCAGTTCACATGGATGAATGTTTTGTATTTCTCTATTTTCATTTTTCATTTTCAAAAATTTTTGGACAAGTTTAATGTCATACATTGTTTTTTTAGCCGTGTTTCTGTTTTCATTTAATAGGATATAGTTTTGAATTTCTTCTTCAGTCATGTCAATATGGTTAGAATCAAACTGATTTGATGTAGCAACTTCATTTTGGATAATTTGGTTTTCATTTGAAGGTGTTTCAACATTGTTATTGACAAATGCATTATCAGTTAATTCTGGTAACATTTGAACTGCAGTTTCAAGATTGTTTAACTGTTCAGTGGAACTACTTGTACCAGTTCTGATGGAATAGAATGAATTTCTGCAACTGTTGTTATTATGTTTGTTTCGGGTGGATACAAAGGAATGTCCAAAGCATCAATTTGTAACAATGTGTTTTCCAAGTCTTCATCCATGGAAATATCTGACCAATGATCCATTGGTGACCATTCTATCTGAAAATGTGCTACTTCCTCGAAATCTGACATGTTGAAAATATTTCACGAATTTGTTGCACATCACAAGAGCAGACGATTTTTTATATTATTTTTTATATTATTAAAAATTATATATATTTTTTGTCAACTTAATATTAAATTAAATGCCATTTAGTAGAGAAAAAATCAACACAGAGGAAGATAATATATTTATTAATGGATTGAAACAAAAACACGTATTTGCGCGATTGCAAAATTACGATTTGTTTACATTTGGCTAGAAAGGTCAAACAAGTACACTACTGCAATACACAAAAGTAGTTCCTCAAGTGGGCGTGGCTTAAACTCGTTTCATAGCCAGTGGCAGTTAAACACATATAAATAATAAGACAACGTATTTAAGCTGCTCTAATCGGACGATTGCAGGATAAATTTAATTAACGTATTTGTACGTTGTGCATGTACGTTTTTGTGATGCATTTTTGCCTAAACCTTCTACCTTTACTGTATTTATTATATATTCTAGGTGTCCTTTTGTACACCTGTGTGTGCTCTTGTCATGTCATGATATTGTACCATTAAAATAATACAAACATGAAGAGATAGGATGTGTCACCAAAATAAAATACACCAACAAGACATTTGAATTGGCTGCCACTGATAAAGTATGGTCTATTAGTAGGGACGGGGAACTGTCAGCCTTCTCTGATTCAAAATTGCAAGCTTGGCACTCCCAAGCACGTCACCCACTACAGTTCGCGGCCAGGCGCCGTATTATGACCAGACACCCCCCCCAACGAGATGGTCTCCTGTCAACGCCACACGGGTACGCGCCCTTGAAACCCTACCAGTATGGTAAAATTATGACGGTTTGTAAGGCAAAACACAAAAAAAACGTCAGATAGCATCTCTATTTATTTAAAAAAAAATGCTGATTAAGACTTAAAAAGGGTATTTCAAAAGCAGAAGTCAAATTCCCTGACATTGGCTAAAGCTAGAGATAATAAGTAGAAAGCCGTCGAATTTTAGTCATACGGATAACTTTATTTAAATATGTGTAAAGAACCAAAGTTTAAAGATTTTTTGCCAACAATAAAACTTTTTCTGTAATACAAGGTAGAAACTATAAGGAGTATTATTTAACTATATAGTGAGAACAATAGCAAATATGTGATATATTAAGCAACTGTTATAAAAATGTAGAAAAAGATATAGGTGACAAAAATATTAGTATTGACGAAAAACGCCAGGGTGTTGATGGAACACTGAAAAGTAAATCTGTAAATAGAATTAAATGCAGTTTGAATCGGTATATGTAAAATGTGTAAAATGTGTACAAAAGCAGATTAATCATCTGAGTGTTAAAAAGTATACAGGGGTTGATAATGTCTTACCCTTTTTGTTGAAACATACATAAACTATTATATAGAACTATTGACTTGATTAAAAGATCTATTTCTTGCTCTGTTTTTCCAGATGAATTACAGATAGCTAAAGTATGACCAATTATGTAGAAAACGATCTCCTCTTTAACAGTTCAAATAACATTCTACAGCATTTCTTTCAAAGAAATTAAACAAATAACAACTTATAAAAACACTATAAAGTAATCATGTTTTAACGATTTGATGTCAACAAGCTAATGCTAAACAAATATGCACATCATCACAGTTTTTTTTAATTTTAAAGAAGAAATAGTTTATTAATACAGACTTATTAAGCCGGACACTAAAAAGGTAGAAAGGTAGAAGTTACTATAACGTTATCACTGTGATATACATAAGGTTGTTTTGGTATGTAAAGTTACTATCGAAATTTTCAAACAATTCAATACCATTAGGTAAAATATTCAATAAATTGGGTGCATTTAACTAGGATTATGAATGTCAGTTCAAAAATACACGTCCAATTACACAATCGAAGCCTGTCTTAAGCACACTTGCAATAAAGAGGAAAGCATAAAATCAGGTCTTAAGTGATATTTAATCCAGGTAGTCCGAATAGAAAATGACTCTTTTACAATTTACTATGAACTAAATTATTGATTCATTATTTACATAATACAAAACATGCAATTAGGACTGATCAAACATATACCATCAAGATAAATTTAAATATCCCCATGTAACAAAATGAAAAATTAACTTTGGGTCGAATTGCAAAGTTGAGTGTTTTTCGAGTTCGCATAATACAACTGGTTTTCTCTCTAGGAGATCATAACGCACAAATAAAATTCAGTGCACTGCAACAAAATATTGGGATGCTGAAGTAAGTGGCAGACCGTAGCTCAATCAATTTGTAAATAACTGACGTTTTAGGCAGCAACTAAAATGAAATGAAGTTCAAAGAATTGACAACACCTATTTATGAAATGTGGACAATGTCTAAACAAATTAAGATTATAGACCATCTAAATTAAGGTAATGTCCCTAAAGACATTGACACTTGACATTTCTTAATTGAGGACAAACTTAAATATATCCTTATTTCAGGTTGTGATCTATCGTAAGAAATTGTATTGTAACATCATGACAACGGACAAGACCTTATAAAAGGGAAAGACCTTATCAATTCATTCATGCAAGAAACAAAGAATTAAATATTAATCATATTTCCACATTTTGCGAACCATAACGTAATATCATGTTAGAACGTTTTCAAATGACTCTACATGATGTAGGTAAAACTTACACAATAATTTTACAACTGGTAAGGTCTATTAAAATCAAACCGTAATTAGCTTTCATATAAAAAATCAACAAATTTCTCTCCTTTTGTTAAGAGATATAAGTTAGATTAATCCAATAATGAAGCCACAATAATTCAGGTAAAACCCTACGAAAACTTTTATGAGAAAACCAACTCCATTCATACAGGAATATGAAAAATGCTAAAAAACGAACTAGCTGATAAGAACAATTAGAGCATACATTTAGTGTTAGTAACCCAATTTATTAAAACAAAATCGGTTACAAAAAGAATAAACTCAATAGCATAAGCAAACCTTACTAGCGCATAATTGATCAAATATTTCCAGTGTTATTATAAAGATTAAATTAGCGGAGTCCACCACTACACTACAGGCAGAACCTTTAATAAGCTCACCTGGATGAATGGAAAATACCTAAAGATGAATTAAGTAGGCCTCTACGAAAACATAATGACGCCAATGACATGCATATTTTAATATTTTGTATTGAGAATACGGGACGAATATCAAGGACGATATTATGTCTTAATGACTAAAACAATACGTAAACCATCCGTCATTTCTATTATAACAGGTCAATACTTCTCGTTTTGTATGGCTTAAGACGTGGCATCTTTGTTTTGCTGTTCGATCCCCAAATGGGTATAAGAAAGATAAACTATTTAGTGATTTTTAGGGTGTCATGGTGAAATCGTTTTAAGATCATATGTCATAAATTTTAAAAATAATAACATGTTTGAATAATTCTTAAATATTTTATTTGCTAACATAGACAGAAAGTCATTTAAAGAAAGAAATAAGAATGGTCTGGTCTATTCATACATGATTGAGGAATAGAAAGTGGTATTACATCTGCACAAATCAACAAACACACTTCATATGCAAAGAAAGGGCTGTTCCTTATGGGTCAAGGAATACTTCCAGGTAATTGAGAAACAAGTACATTGTGAAACCAATTTCATTAGCAGTAAGAATGATGATAGTGCAAAAGTTCACAGTAAGGTCACTTACAATGACACAATTACAAGTAATAGTTAATATACATCGGTAAGTGATTGCTACTAAATTAGGTCCCCATTAGGGCAATTGTATATAACAGTTATGATTGAGGCAAATGTTAACATTACAGTACATTATTACTTATACAAATACATGTATCACGAAAACAATTTAAATGTAAAGTAAAATTTAAGTATTGTTACTGTAGATGACAGAACCGGCACTCGCAAACCCCACCAGCGAAATGAAAGACTTTTACAAAAACAACCAGCGAAATGAAAAACTTGTAACAATAAAAACTGTATGGTTTAGAAATATCTATATACTTGTCCAATTCAACAAAATTGTAACTCTGCAACAGGCACAAAGGGACGGTGCTTAAGGTATGGGAAAAATTTCACATCCTCCTCGTGCCCATTGCAGAAGAACAAGTCGTGAAGGATCAATACAAATAAGGTTTATGTTTATGTATATAATAATATGTAATAATTTAATAATTTTGTTTTTCAGCAGAGGGCACCAAGGGACGGTGCTTAAGGTATGTGGATAGTACATATATCTCACATCCTCCTCATGCCCAATGCTGAAAAAAAACAAATGTGGAATATGAACTTAAGAGGCCATACAAGTTAATTAATGTTTTTCGAAATAAATTTTGCTGTTGCTGAAAGCACTGGATGTTCTTCTGAGTTCATAAGCCAAATCAGTTTGTTAATTGAGTTTAGACTATTAAAGTTTGAACAATGTTGGCTAATTATTTGCAAGAGGATATTTCTATCTTCATTTAACTTAGCACAGTTAGAAAAAATGAGATTCGTCCTCCACCTCACCAGAAGAGCAACGAGTGCAGATTCTGTCTTGTAGGAGAGTACCCTGGTATCTGCCAGTTTCAATTTTTAAATGATGACATGATATGCGTAATTTTGTGAGATTCCTCCTTTGCTCAAAATTATTTATAATTGAAAGATATTTCTCTCGTCCATAATTGGATTTCATTTTTATATAAGTTCTTAAATTTCCATCCTTTTAATCTTAAAGATTTTTGTACCGTAATTCCACAAATTTTGATCTAAATAGAGCTTTAGATTTATTTTTGAAAGTCTGTAGTGATGTGCTTGTTGAAAAAAGATTTCTTATTTCGGGCATGTTTTCTAAAAGAGTTTGCATAGCACCATACCAAGATAATTTCTTGGACAAGAAAAGGTTTTTAGATGTTTCAAATGCACCTGTGAGAATTGGAAATGAAGTCTTTAAATTATTCAAATGATAAAAATAGTTAATCATAGCTTTAATAATATCATATTGTAATGGAAATCTCCCCAATTCTGACAATGCGCCAAAATTTGAGGATTTACTATGAACTCCAAGAATAGATTACAGAATTTAATATGAAGTGATTCACATTTTAAGTTTTGGTATATTTTATAAAGGGATACATTTTCTAAACTTTGTTGTGTTTGTATTAAAACTTCCCAACATTTCACATCCATATAACAATATTGGTTTAATAGTATGATCAAAAACATGAATACTAGTAAGAATGGATGGATTTAATGATAATAAATCTTTATGTAATTTATAATAAGCTTTTAATGATTTTTTATAAAGTTCTGATTGAGCAAAGGAGAATGTCCCAGATGCACTAAACTGCAAGCCAAGATATTTGTAATGTTGAACACATTCTACAATATTATTATCATAAACAAGTTTTTAATTAATGTACTTTCCTGCTTTATTGAAAACCAGAACCTTTGTTTTGTTGGGATTCACTGTCAAACACCATTCATTGCAATATTGTTTTAATTTATTTAATCGAGATTGTAATCCTGTTGCTGAGGTTGATAATAAAACTAGATAATCAGCATAAAGTAAGCAATTAATGGGATTGTTATTCAATACAATAGAATCAATGGAGTTTTTCATATATTCAGGTAGGTCATTGATGAAGAGTGTGAACAAATTGGGACTCAAGTTGTCACCTTGTTTTACACCGAGTTTAATTGAAAAAAAATCAGTTGCATATGAACTGGTCAATTTTACACAAGATTTGCTCAACTCATACATACTTTTAATAACTTTATAAAATAGTGAACCAACCCCAATGGAAAGAAACTTTATTTTAATACCAGTATGGATGACAGTGTCAAAAGCCTTCTGGAAATCAACAAAGCAGGCATATACCTTTTCATTTGAAGAGTGACAGTATTTATCAATAATACATTTAATAATAAACATATGGTCAGTTGTTCTGGGTTGTTTTGTGAACCCTATCTGACAGCTATCAATTATACAAACCTTAGTTAAAAAAGCATCTAGTCGTGCATCTAAAGCACTATTAAAAGCTTTCCCAATAGCACTAGTGACAGTTATACCCTATAATTGTTAGGGTCTGTGACATCATTTGATTTATGAATGGCTGTAATGTATCCATCAGCCCATGACTGAGGATATTTTCCTGTTGACAGACATGTATTAAATAATTTGCTGAAACTAGGTAAAAGAAGAGATTGACCATATTTTAACATATTGTTTGAAATGTTATCTAGACCTGGAGCTTTATTCAACTTAAGTTTTGCCAAGACCTTTGAGATTTCATTATCAGTGATAGGAATATCAAGTTCATTAAAAAAAATTGTTCTCTAAATTTTCTTATTTTTGTGTTAAAATCCTTAATCTGTCATTGAATTTTTCATTTCTTATATTTAGATTCTTAAAGTGAGACTGCCAAGTGTCCGCATTACATGCAGAGGACTTGTCATCTTTTCTGTCCTCTTTAAGATCACTCAAGAGATTCCAATATAATGTTGAATTGTCTTCACGAAGTGATTCTAATTGTTTTAATATAGATTCTTTATAAAGTCCACATGTTTGTTTTCGTGCTTATTGTATTCTTTCTGCATTTTATAAAAATGATTTCTAATAGCTGAATCTTTTGGAAATCTAGAAAGTTTCTGTCCATAGTTTGTGAAGTATTTTTTGCTGGATTCATTCCTTTTGAAGTAAGCAGGGGCTCCATCTGAATGACCGGGTTTTAGCTACACCGAACATGGCGGTGTTTTTTTCAACAGCTGAAAAGTATCAAAAGAGCCGTGCTCTCCACCCATCTTTGTAAGATTTCTTATCTATAAACATGGATAAAATCAGTTTGTTTGATCCCAACATTAAAAAACTAACTGTTAGTAACTCCATCAATGACACTAACCCTTGGAATCACTTACCCAAAAAATTAACAGAGCCAACGACCGAAAAGGGAAAAAATGTTTGTTGGAAGCCATAGATCCAAACATTTATGAAGAACGTGCTAATATGGTAGCCGTCAGAACCACACAAGAAAGGCTTCAACCATGGTTGAAAGCACTCCACATATTTTATTACGAGTTTTATGGTAAACAAACTGACAAAGAAATCAACTGGGTTGACACACCAAAATCTGTCAACACAATTGCAAAGGCACCTTTTAATGAAATAGAGTATGAAAGTGCTCCATCAATCTGTCTAGAGTTATTTTATAATATTTTAAATTCTTTACTAGATAAACATGCCCCACTAATTACCAAAAGAGTTAAAAGAGATAAGCAGCCTGAATGGTACGGTGAGGAAATAAATCGGGCCGGAATCTTATCAGATAAATTTAAAGCATATGGCATCTGGGATGAATATAGATATTGGAAAAATAAAAATAAACAACTTATTGAAATTTCAAAAAACAATATTATACTGAAATGACAAAAGATCCTAAAAATTCAAAAAAATCTATGGAAATGTATTAACAGTCTTAACCCACAAACCTTTAGTACTCCACATTAAGGTAAATGATGCTATAGTTAATGACAAAAACGAGCTAGCTGATGCTTTTATTGAACATTTTACCTCTTGTGATGACAAATTAAGATATGGTCTTACAGAGACTCCATCGAATCTGGAAAAGTTCTATAATTTGTAGAAAAACATATGCAAAACTCTGAAGAAAAATTTTCAATCCATCCAGTGAAGTATTTGATGCAATAATGCAATTGAATGTAACTAAATCCATAGGACCATAGGAAGTGATAATATTGGTCCAAAAATATTACCACTATGTGCCACATTTCTTGCTTCCACACTGACCTATATTTTAAATAGAATAATTGATACCAGTTGTTATCAAACTTTATTTAAAACTGCAAAAGTTACTCCAGTATTTAAAGCTGTAGATCGCCTATTTTCTAATATTTTTATAGCCATATCAGTACTTCCAACACTCAAACATATTAGATAAACATGTTGCCTTATTTTTATCAAAGTTTAAACTGTTACATCCAGCACAATCAGGATTTAGACCAAATCATTCATGCCAGAAATCCCTTATTAACATTATAGATAAATGGCTACATGAAATGAATGAGGGTAATGTAAACCTTGCTGTGTTAGTTGATTTTAAGAAAACTTTTGATGTTGTAGATCATGATATTCTTTGTAAGAAACTTGGTATGTATAGATTATCTGATAACTCAGTGAATTTTTTCAAATCCTGCTTATCAGAAAGGACTCAACAATTTAAACTATGTTATGTTTTCTCAGGAAAAAAAGAAGCGAAATTTGAGTTCCCCAAGGATCAACACTCAGTACCTTAGTGTTTGTTCTATTTATAAATGATTTACCCTTGTATATTGATAAATGTATTACTGATCTATATGCTTATGATACCAAATTACATTTATCTGGAAAATGTACCAGATTTTGCAAAATGAAATACAAAAAGAACTACATCTTGTTGAAAAATTGGTGTAAAGAAAATAATATGTTTATTAATTCCAACAAATCTAAATTTATGGTTATTTATTTAGAACAAAACAGAAACTAACTGCTCAAGTTATTTAACCTAAATTGAAATTGCTCTCAGAACACCATATGAATTCCTCCTGTGAAAAAGTATTAGGAATTAAAATAGATGAAAATCTTAACTGGAAAGAGAAGATTGATATGATTTGTAAAAGCATTTCATCTAGAATCTTTTTGCTATCAAAGATCTAATCTTTTCTTCATACTGAAGCAAGAAAAACTTTTTACAATGGATATATTTTGCCACTTATGATTACTGTTGTGTTGTGGGGGGGGGGGGTGTAATAAAAATGGTTTAAATAGAATAATAAAATTACAAAAAAAAGAGCAGCTAGGTTAATATTAAAAGCTGACCTACTGTCCCCATCTATTCTTCGTTTTAACCAGCTGGGTATAATGCCAGTCCACTTAAGAATCAAGTATCACAAATGTTTACTCCTTCATAAAAATAAGGTGTTAAAAGAGCAGGCTCCAGACTACTTAACACAACATTTCAGCTACCTCTCTAAAATAACCCAAATGCATTGAGAAACGTTTAAGGCTAAAGCTGAATTTTACAGTCATTTGTGTTTTCAGGATCAACGTTATGGAATGAATTGCCACATGATTTAAAAAAAACACTGAAAATACACAACTTTTTAAGTATGGTGTCAAAAAATATCAAAGTGATTCAAAGTAGAGTTTGTAGGGATGTGTGATTTATATGATTTAAATTGTACTGTATACATACACTTGTTCATTTTGAATTGTAAACTTTTAATAATATGCATGAGGGCCTCAGGAAAGATTAGTTATAACACTTACTGTGTGACCCTTTTTATATAGATATTTTAATATTATTATGATATAAGAATACCTATTGTCAATCTGTTTTAATTTTCTACACATTTAAGTCAAAAACGATTGTGTTTGACTTTTAAATTTACTCTATAAATCACTCATTCAGTGATGATCGAAAACAAACTTCTGTGTAAATTTTTCAAAAATGTTAACAAATTTATACAAAGCTGTTGCTATTGTTTGGCATGCTTTGTAATCATGATTTTCACAAAATAGCCTTACGAAACAAAAAGTGTTGCTATGGAAAGAAGTTGTATGACGATTTATACGCTTACGCTTTTGGCAAACTGCGCATGCGTTTAAGGTAAATATATCAGTAATATATATTTTTTTATGATAATAGTACGCTATAAGTTAGAATGTTAGAGTGTTTTTTTCGTGTAGATTATTAAAAACAGCTTAATTATATGCGAACATCGCAAAATGGGGGGGGGGGGGGCTAAACGGAAACATGTATATGTGTTTATAGAAAAAGGCACATTACCCATATGAACAAACCCGTTTTAGATGATAGTACGGCTATCCAGAAAGAGTTATTGAAGGTACACACAAAATTACTTTTAATAGATACATTTTACATCAAAATACTTGAGTGTTTTGTTTGAAAAAAAAGGTAATTTTGTCACAGCAAACTCTCTATTTAGTTTTTTTGTCAAAGGTCCATGCTCAACATTTAAGTGTCATCGCAAATACAGAATGGTGTGCAAAATGAATAATGTTATGTCTTGCTTTTACTTTTTTCGTTAAACAGGGCGTGCTCACTAGTACATTTTAATTGTTTTGTGTGAAGTGCAGAAATAAACCATTCTTTGTTCATAACGTAATGTCACTAATATCAAAGAGTCTCAAAAACATGTCCATTTACCACAGGAGTCTTGAAAGCGCAAACATGTTTATATATGTTGGACGATATGCAACAATAGCAGTGATAATATGTTTTCCTAATACAATTAGGATTTAACAACTGTACATAGCAAAAGCGTGTACAATATGTTTGGGATTTTGTATAAGATTGTTGACTATGCAAACTAGGCAAACGAGCATTATCAACAAATTTGTAGACTTTTCAAAAAGACAATTTCTGGCACTAATTAGGGATATACTATTAAGATGTATCTAAGCATCATGCAGAGTTTGTGGTTTAGGCTTAATAAGAGATTTTTAATTAACTATTACTTAATATATTAAAACACCTGCTATTACGACTCTTCTGAACCTGTTGGAATGCACAGATTTTAAACTTTAAACAATTTCAGGTATTTATAACGTATAAAAGTTTTAAGTTAAATGTCTTAGTATAGAGTTTAGGGGCCTCAGCGGTTGAGTAGATAAAGTAAATAGTCATCTAGTATTAATCATTAGGGTTGCAGCTTTAGAAGCTATTATAAATCTGAATATATATATATATATTTATGCATAAATCAAGCAAACATGCTACATAGCGTCGTAGTGATTTATATTTGTCACAAGATATATATGAAGAATTACTGAAAATAAGCAAAACCTCACATTTTACAGCTGCGCGTAACCCATTTAACCAATAGGTTAATTGATATTCAAAATTAGTTATTTATGCCAGCTAGTAAAGATAAATGTATTGGGTTTTTTTAAGTTTTCACCTGTTATTGAGAGACAAAAACATTTGAACAACAACTTAATAGATATTGATTAAGACGGCAATTATATAGTTTTAACAATATTCAAGTGTATCATAGAGTTTATGAATGTTTGACACCACTTACCTGAAAAAAACGCCTTCATAACATTTCAATTACAGAAAACACCATAGAAAACGGACGTGTGAAATTGTCTCTCAGTCTGAGCGATAATTTTGGATATATACGTTATATATGATTTGTTTAATATTGACTGATAATCTATATGCATAAGTGTTAAAGAATACAAAATGAAATGATGTTTATTTATTCAGTGTTCAAAATAATCAAACATGGAGTCGGGAAGCTCACAAACAATTACGAAAACACGAACATATTCAGAGAACTCGATCTTTATGACGCCTATGACAGGATATGAATAAAAGTCAAAATGGGTTAAAGAAAATGGTGGAATCTAAAATTGATAAAAATTTGTTCAAAAATATTGAAAGAGACGTGTGAGCTCTTCATGACTAGTTATGCACTTACATGTACAAGGTATGCAAACATCCCGGATAGATCATATGATGACTAAAGGTCAGTCACTGCAAACACTATCAGATCACTTAAGTCCATTAAGATTGCACGTCTTAATGTCTGCGGATGGACCCCTGATAATCATAACTTGCTTGTAAATGTGATTATAAACGTTAACCACTTAGCCACCGAGGCCCCTCGAAGTACTTGTTAAAACCATTAAAACATCATAGCCATGACTTGAACTTTTCATGAAGCAAAATTTTGTATACTGAATGGGATATTTAAAAATCAATTTATCGATCTAACGTCGGTGTCCCGCAAAGGTAGAGTAGGTGTAGACTCTATATGCATTCCACATAATGTTTTACCGTTATGCAAATTTTTCAGATATTAGCGTCCAGTTTATTATTGACAGATTCGATGTTTCTGGTTTTATATGTCGAAGATCACAAATATCTGAACAATACTAGTATATACTTTCAAATTAATAAATATTGTCAGACAATTAATGATACATTAATGAACTCGTTTGACTGCACAACAGGCTCAGTCAATGTGATCTCATTTAACCAACGATTTTCTCAATCTTTGTGAATGACCATGTTCATGAAATTAATTACCTTCGTTTTGTAAAAATACAAGGGGAGCTGCAAAGCTATCGTGACTGCTATAAGCAGATGACATCGTTTTTATAGAATGTTCTGAAATCGACTTGAAAAGGATGTTGGACACCCTTCGTGGTCTAAGGCTAGTGTTCAACACAAATAGGTGAAAGCGTATGCATTCAGAAAGGGATGAACACAGCTGAGAGATCACACTTTCACAATCGTAAATAACGTTTTTGTCAACACAGGCTGTGCTCCGTTTGATGGAGGGAAGAAGAAACTCGGCATTGAATTGAAAATGTCATTTATTAATACATATAAATGACGAAAACACAAATTAAAAATAATAAAACATATATACATACAAATAGATAGAAATCTTAACTACTATAATAAATAACCCATCCCATCAAAGATGGGGATATTATAGGCCACAGTATTGGAACAAACGTTTTGTGACAATACCCCCCCATCCAAGCCTGTGGTGAAAAACTGAGAGGAAAAAACAAATACCCATTAGTAGAAACAAGTCATCACATTATAACAAAGCTAGAAAAATTATATATAAATAAAGGAAATAATAAAAAATAATAAAGAGGTATTAACCCACGTAGCTAATGCAAAGTGTATATACATATATTCAACATAAAAATTAAAATTTCTAACAGTTTGTCAGATGAATATTCATACTCATGAACAAGTATAAATTCCACAAAATAATAAAATAATATGGAATAAATTGCATTGTTCCATAACTCAAGTTTCACACAGCAAGCAGTTTGATTTCATCAATAAAAACTAACACCAAGAATGGCATAAAAGCGCCACTTTATGGGCGACTGTATATTTATACAATAGTTGCTTATATAGAGGGCATTGTCATGATATCTTGATTGCACAAGGGAGAGTGGTATTGCCTGAAACATTGATAATGCCCGAGCCAAAGGCGAGGGCATTATCAATGTTGAAGGCAATACCACTGTCCCGAGTGCTGTCAATTATCATGACAATGCCAGCTTTATAAGCAACTATTGTATTTATTTCATTGAAGAATTAAGATACTATGTAGTTTACACTGTATTTTTTTATTTGTAGCTGTATGATTTGGATGTTGGTCTGATGATATATCATCATTCGGCATTTTCACAATATACAAAGTAAGTTTTCTTAACTGAATGACATTTTTTTCTTATGTATGTTGCAAATTACATATATTTATTTATATATATATAAAACAGTTTGTGTTGCTTGTTACTGGAGAGGGCATTACCACGACGTGATAACGCCCACCGGCGTTATCACGGCGTGATAATGCCCTTACGTCAAATTACTGCTGATTAATTAATACCAGCTGACCTTGTTTTATCCAATTAAAACAAACATATTTTTACTGATATGTAATAATATTAATTAAGATTATATTGATAATAAAAATTAAAAAAAATTATATATACATTTAATCCGGATTCCAACAGCACCTTCGTGGTCCTCCCAACCCGAGATGTGTGAAACAAGAAACAATGTATCAGTTTTTACTGGTAGATTCGCACTAAAACCCAAAACCATATTGTTTTAGGGATAAACGGGAAAGCCATAACATACCATGAAAACTATTGTAAAAATTCATAACAGACACACAGGAGTGTCTGTTAAATATAACACAATTTAAATATGATGAATACATTAATAATATGTCCACACCTACAATCCCATATTACTGAAATTATTGTAAAACTTAAAATGTCAAATTATGTAAAGTTCCTCAAGTGAGAACACATAAATCACTGCCCGTTGCGGCTCATTTTCTCAAGATTTTGACTTGTAATCTTTGAAGAGTCTTAAATATATAAAGAACGCCTTAGAAGCCCATCCTTATAAAGATAGCAGCTGTAAAACTGTCCAACTAAAACACTGCCTTAGTGCATGCAGCATACATAAAACTTGTGTGGTATGAGGGTCATATTTAAAACCCAACATTATCTAAACCTGGAATGGGCTTATCGAAAGTCACTTGTATCTTTTCTTAGTCAAATATTCCATAGGACCAAAGCCTCTACGGCATCGACACTCAAATACATAAAGCTATAGTTTGAATTGGTGTAAAGATTCCACGTGTGCTCTACTCTGTCTGGAAACAAAACTGCATGATGACTGTCAATATAATCGAAGTTTGCTGGAGAAGAGACATATTAACTCCTAAAGTTACACATATGAGCAGTATTCTACCTGTTGTCCAGCACTGAAATACTCCTAGCACCTTTACTCCAAGTTCTCCTCTATATTGTACATGGCTTGCGATAACATTTTTATAAATTATTGTCAAAATTTACTTGAGCGTGTGTAATAATAGTGTACAATAGTTCTGCTAACATGTTCATACACAACACACTATTGTCGAACGGCTTACCAATACCGGAGTAGTTCTGACTATCAGCATGGCCGTGCCAAAGTCAATATGCTGGACACTTAGTCCTTGCAGTATTCCTTCTCCTAATGGCAGGACCATAATTGAACTTGCCATCAGTCAACTGCCATCGTCCAGTACCAGAGCTAAATAAAAGACAAAATATATATTAATATATGTCAAATGCACCACTGTACAATTGGCATAAATAAGCATTAAGGTGCAATTGCACAGACATCAAGATACCATATGTATCACTGTGTCACACAAAATATCAACGTGCCATATGCAACAGCGCCATTTGCACAAACATCAAGGTGCCATCTGCACCAGTGTAATTTGCTCAAACATCAAGGTGCGTATTGCACCACTGTGCAATTTGCACAAAACAAAGTGAAGCTGCCATATGCAACAGTGCAATTTGCACAAAAATCAAGCTTTCATATGCTCCAGTTAAATTTGCACAAACATCTAGGTGCCATTTGTAAGTGTAATTTGCTCAAACATCAAGGTGCGTTAGGCACAACTGTGCAATTCATACAAAACAAGATACCATAAGCAACATTGCAATTTGCACAAATATCATTTGTACCAATGAAAATTTTCACAAACATCAAGGTGCCATTTGCACCAGTGTTATTTGTTCAAACATCAAGGTGCGTAATGCACCAGTGTGCAAATGCACAAAACAAAGTCAAGATGCTATATGCAACATACCCAAACATCAAGCTGTCATTTGCACTAGTGAAATTTGCACAAACGTCAAAGAGCCATTTGCATCAGTGTAATATGTTCGAACATCAAGGTGCGTAATGCACCACTGTGCAAATTGCACAAAAAAACTCCAGATGCCATATGCAATAGTGCAATTTGCACCAGCAACAAGGTGTCATTTGCACCAATGTAATTTGCTCAAACAACAATGTGCGTATTGCACCATAGCATTACTTATACATAACAAGGTCAGTTTGCACCACTGTGCAACTTACGAGAACATAAAATGCACCATTGTAAATTCTAAATACCATAGTCATAAAATAACATTTAAGTGTCATCGGCACCCACAGCCTGCATAAGAAAGCTAATTTACTGGTTTCAATTATTGACATCTGCAGAAAATATATATACATAAACAAGAATGGTGCGGTTACACCTGGAACCACAAAATTGGTTACCATAAGGTATTTTAATTACAACTCAACTACTTAGTAATACCATGAAAAAATACGTCAATTTTTATGTATGTTCGGTCGGAAAATAAACATGACATACATGAATATGTTAAAAAGATTAAATAATTTGTCATGATTTAGAAGACAGTTAATAAAATGTAGAATTCATTTTAAATTGCATAAATAAACATTCAGGTGCAACTGCACATAAACAAGATTCAAGATTTTATTTTACATTAAACAAGGCGTCATATCACAAGTGAAATTTGCACAAACATCAATGTGCCTTATGGACTATACCACAACTTGCACAAACACTTCAAGGTGTCATATTTGCACAAACTTCCATAGGCCCTATACATAAAACAACATCTAGGTGTAATCTGCGCACACAACCTGTTTAGGAAACATTTTGTATCAAATTTACCGGTTTCCAAAATTAATATCTGCAGGAAAAATATACATATACATGAATGGTGCAGTTACACCTAGAACAACAAAATTGTTTACTGTACAGTACTTTAAATACAACATAATTAGAAAGAAGCCTTTATTTGTCTTCGTGTACCGGGTATGTTCAATAAGAAAACATACAATATATGCATATATTCATTTGACAGAACCACTCTTATGATTATATCATTGATCATGCTTTGAAAAAGCAAGTTGATAATCAGAATGTAGGATGGAATTTCATTTTTCTATTTAGGATAACTATTAACATAATAGCAAATACTGCATTAAGTACTTAATTAATTTAAACACATTTATACCCCATGAAGGCTGAAACCTTACATATAAATAAACACACCAAATAAACAAATTAGTTATTCTGTTTCAAGAAGTTCCTCTTTCTTTCCTATGAAAACTTAATGAGAAAATACAGATAATGTTCAAAGTCTTTACTTGAAAATAAAGTACCGGCGATCAACTACCGCAAACAATACGATTTGACACCTGCTGTGGTGAAGATTGATTCGGGTCATAAAAATTATCTTAATTATGTACAACTCGTGTGCGTTTGCGTGTCAGATCTAGAAGAATTCCTTTAATTTTATCTTTTACTTCTAGTGAGTTTGCAACTTAACATACTCAGCCGGAAAACAAATTCGCCAAAGACAATAATTTTTTGCCAGTTGAAAAAAAAATTATTAAACAACATATGCCTCTTATATTCCAAAAAAATACATTTGTATTTTTCTTTTACTCTCCCTAAGTAGTTTATTAGCTTCTAGGATCAAAGGTGTACATCTTCCAAACACACTTGTCGATTAAAATCTCTTAGTTACTAGCAGCTGATAATCGTGACATTGAATTAAAACTGCTTTGAAATAACATCATAAGTCACTAGCTTAATACTATGCTGTAATTGTGGTGCGTTGTCTAAAGACGCAAAATACGCAGGACGCGCACTTGAAAAGATTCACAATGTTAAGGATTAAAAAAATATATTACTAATTTGTGTAAAGGTTTTTATTCATAACACAATAATGATCATACAGGGTCACACGAAACAGTACAAAAGTCAAGAATATTAGGTGAAGCGACAATAACAACAAAGAGGAGCAAGTGAAATATTTAATTTTATTAGACTGGTCTATTAGAATTAAGAAACTAGCATTTAATTCAATGGGAAATTCTATTCGGGAAACAATTTTGATTCTATCATTCATTTTTGAGTGATGAAAAACGTGTATTTTGTCCGTGTCGGCAAGTTGGTAAGATCCAAACAAGAGCAATTGCCTTCACCTAGAGGTACATGTAGAATTAATCAGCAGTAAAGTATATCATTCCTGATGTTGTTGTATAGAGCTTATGTTTATTGTTACATTTGCACCGAAATAAATATTACTTGACTTGCCTCATTGATGACAGGACAAGAGAAAATGTGCGGTTGTTTCAAGACATCCACATTGACAGTAAGGGTTTAAACCACATTTCTGACAAGTAAGTTGGAACTTAATGAACTCAAATTCATACGTATTCTGGCATGTAATATTTACCCTGGATGATTCCCGCTGTAAAAAATATACAAGGACGGACCGTTGTAGGATCGCAATATTTTCTTGAATAAGTTATTGAATGTAAAATTATGTTAGAAGTTCATTCTAAAGCTTGACAGTGGATGGAATCAAGTAAATATAATTAAACGCAGTCCGAGTTTTCATCTTTTATAAGTTTGTTTTCTACATATTTTTGTGATAATGTATGCTTTCTACTCGTGAACGTGACAAATTACGTAATTATTACGAAGATCTTGTGATGATTTTGTGGGATAATGAATATTTTATGGTGTTTCTGTGGACTATCTGATAGGTTTTCCAGTGAGCTTCTTTGTAAAATTTTAAAATACTGTTGAGTTTTGTTCCACTAGTATGTATTAGGGCAGACTCGAGCTGGACGTTTTAAATTTATCAATAAATGTTTTGTTGTGGGTGTCCCAAATCACGTAGTTGGAAGAATAAAACACATACACTTTTTCAAGCGAGAACCTATCTATTGTATTCCTTACTCATCTCATTATACTGATTATTTTATATGATTTTTGCACAATATATTCGGCGTGTTCATTCCACAGACATGGTGGTCTGATGTATGATACATGCCAAACTCTTGTATTGTTTGATTATCAATTTAAGTGAGATGATGAGTTGTTTTAATTCTTTTTACGACTTATATTCATGGTTTCAGTGTTTTGTGCATTAAACTAACTATTTTTGCCATCGCCCAGGAATTCCTGATATACAAATTTAGTTAATTTATGTCGAAGTATTTTGTGCCAGGCTACTAATATCACAAATGACGACAAAATCCAAAACTTTACTAAAGTTATTCGGAATGTTGAGTAATTGATTTACAGCAGATTATCCTATTATAGAACAAGAATGGATATCGCCGGTAGGTCTCAACGATCCCTTACTGGAAAAGACTTTTCATGTTTTCATATTAGATGACAACTGACTTTCCAAAAGGTGTTCGAGATAGATTATAATGGAAATAATAACTGGTGTAGTGATAGTATACCTCATTTAAACCTCTCAGCGTTACACCAATCAAATAATTGTTCATTTGAAATTGCAAAGACAATTTAAACAACTCTACCGTAATATATAGAACAGAAGTTACTTGCAAGCTACGAACCTATATTACGTTTAAAGACGATTTTAAATTTGAAACATATTTATGCATGAATTTAAAAAAATGAATTGTTTGTGTTAGCTAAGTACAGATGCAGTTATAACTGTTAAAGAGTGATAGGTTTTTTTCGTTTGAATGATGTTTAACTTTACTTTCAGCAAAGGTTGAGCTATATCGTGGCGTCCAGTTTTTATTAAGGGACGAAGTCGTAGTACCAGGAGAAAACCCCGGACCTTCGGTTGGAAAACTGGCAATACTTTATCAATTAAGATTGATTTCGAGTCCACCTTGTCCACAGTGAGACTCGAACCCGCACTTTCAGTGTTGACAAACCACGTGATCAATGAAAGACGAACTAACTTAACTATTCGGACACCGAGGCCCCTCTGTTAACAATTGAAAAAGGTCGATACACCAAAATACCGCTTGACCAAAGGCTGTAACAATTTTTTGACCTACGAGAAATGTTGAATGAATAACACTTTTTTAATTGTCCCATCTATAAAGAAATGCTGAACAACAGTTGACGAAAAAACATTTTACCACATTATCTAGTGACGAACAGCTTCCAGATACTTAGTAAAAGCATAATTAAACACAATTCAGTGTTATTTTCTTGATTATTTCTTTTTTTTTCTGTTTAACTGCACGCTTAGTATTTTTAATTCATTTATAACTGTAGCCTTTCTTATTCAATATTATAATATATGATCAATTCCCTATTTTCGGAATACAAGAGTTACTTCCCATTTGCAAGAGTTGTCTTTCATAACAGCAGGTATCTAGTATTGAACAGATAGGGAAAAATCACGTTTTTTTTAAATAATGTCTGTGGACAGACTCTTCCCGTACGACTAAAAAACTGCAGAATTAGTTTGCACATCTTAATAAATTTAACCTGATACTTTGCTGTATGTGAATAAAAAAATATTGTAGAAAAACTATTTTTTACACACAGTAGGTACTATAAAGTACCTGTTCTAAAGAACAGATAACTCTGCAAATGGGAGATAAATCTTGTTTACCGCAAGTAGGGAATATATCCGCGAATGATGCACAATTTCATATACTTGTTTCTATATTATTGACATGTCTGAAATTATAAAATGGACTCGGTTTGTTGAATCATTATACGCGGTGACATATAGACACATTGGATGGGTGTGATTCATTGTTATCAAGTTCTGTAAATGCTATATAATTGTATGTTTACATATGTCACAATTAGAAACACTTATTTACTTACTTATTTCCAAAAAGGGTGACAGAATCCACAGGCATTAGGAATCTCATTATTTTAAAGAACCCATATATATAATTAAATTATTTTCGTCGACTTGTAATATTTTAACTTGAATACATGTACCGATGGGTACATGTAAAAACTACAACATTTGATCTCTTTCAATTTATTTGAATGTACCAAACAATGGTATTTCTGTAACTAATTATACATCAGACTATATGATTTTTGACAAATTTTACTGCAGTTTATGTAGTTATGATTTGCATTTTATAATAAGTCTGATTTTTAATTGTAATAACGGTGTGCGATAGAGTGAAAACCAGAGTGTTACATAAAGAGAGAATCTAAATGGTCATAAAAGATATTTCAGACAGCGTTTAAAAGCAAAATTGGTATATACGTGCAATTTATTGTACTCGTACTTGCTTATTTCACTGTTCCTGCCTGACACAAAAGACAAATTTCAAGATATTTAAAAAAACTTTCGAAGAACATTGTAACTCGTGGAAAATCCATGAAAGCAATGTATAAACTTTGATTCTAATATGACGTCCTGCTTTAGCTATGTAAACAAAGCAGTGTCAAAATTCCAATAAGTTTAGTTCGCACATGCGTAAACTGCGTGTTTTGTGTAATGTAAAAACTGACTTACAAATGCCGTTTGTTAAGTGTTATCCATAATTATCGGTATTGTTAATAATTTAGTTATTATTAGTCTGAATTCTGAGATTTATATGATTTAAACTACTCCCGATACATTATTTTTTTAACAATTCCACATTCGAATTAATATGACGTCACAATTAGAATTCCGACGTCATATTACGCTGAACTGAAAATTTCAGACTGGAACGACGCAATTTCGTTAAGATTTCTCAATATTTTTGTTTAAAAGGTACGTACATTCAATAAAATGACGAGAAAATATGTTTATGTCAATTTTATTTCCTTTAACATACTGTTTTGGGATATATCGCATTAGTTTAAAAAAACAATATTACCACTGAAAGCGTCCTCTTAGAACCGCTTCGAAATTTTAAAACATTTGTTAGACATATTAGAATCGAAATAGATTATTGCGAGCGGGCTTTATGGGAATTAGAACATGGTCAGACCTTATATTTGTCTTCATTTTATACCTCGCTATCGCTCGGTATAAAATATTGACAAATATAAGGTCTGACCATGTTCTAATTCCCATAAAGCCCGCTCGCAATAATCTATTTCTTAAATAGAGGCCGTTTACATAATATATAACATCATTGTAGACCGATTCTGTACGGTTGCAAAGTGTGGGATTTGATCAACATTATTCAGTCTTAAAATAGTATAAACCTAGAATTAGAATGGAGCCAAAAGTGCCCTACCTGGACAACAAATTGTTATATTTACTTTCCACTGAAAAACCGTATACTAAAAGTTACACCCCGCTGCGCTCAGTGTTTTGCTTGCATTTTTTTATTATTCCATATTGTACCTTTGTAGTGTTAAAATCCAATTTAAAACATTTCTACACGATAACACGTCCATATTTTATATTATGCCTTTGTTGTTGACAAGTTCGAAATCGTCCTTGACATTTGCTACGGGAATTTTACATAGGAAGTCAGCCATTTGAGTTTCTACAGGGACCTCGCGTTGTTTTCAAAAAGATCGTCTGCTTTCGTAACGTTCAGTAGTATTCGGACAAACCGCGAGGATTTTCCCGCCTTAACTGCAGACGATATTACCCGAAGGATTTCGAACAGATGACAATGGACTCTTCCAATCATACACTTCCGTTGTAATTTAGGTCAAACTTTACTATAGAAAATTGCTCTATCACATTGAAAAATCCGCCGCATTTCAAAACGCTAAATAACTGTGGAAAATTAAGTGATCAATTCAATTTACACATTTTTTGATCTACAAAAGGAGCGTAAGCTGGACCATAAGCGGTAAGTAGCTTTCATTTGTCACGCAAATAACAATAACCAAAATACGTCAACATTTAGTATAGACATCTACATTTCTAGATTTTTGTTAAAAGGATACGTAATAATATAGTATATTCATACATAGGGCAATTTCCAAAATCAGGATATTACCTGTCTGAGTTGCAAAAACTGTACAAGATCATTTTAAGCAGAAATGATATAACCTAATTGGCACATTCGATTACACTTACGACAAAATATTCCTGAATATAATGCTTATTATGGAACGCCGTTCCTGCCTTGTGTGTTAATGTTTTCATTATATGCCTATACTTCCACATTATGTGCATATTTGCTATTATATGCA
The DNA here is from genome assembly GCA_944474755.1 of Limnoperna fortunei. NCBI lineage: Eukaryota > Metazoa > Mollusca > Bivalvia > Mytilida > Modiolidae > Limnoperna > Limnoperna fortunei. The sequence goes on from OX104118.1 coordinate 71,396,278, forward strand.
TATACTTTTACACTTTATATGCATACATGTATGCGTTAACATTATATGCATATACTTTGATGTTATATGCGTATACTTTGTCATTTTATGCATGCACATATTTCTGAATTGTGATACTTTGTCTATATGTTACTTTGTCATAACGGTATTTTGTTTAAAAGATAGTAAGGAATATTTAACAAATATAACAATAACCAAGTATTTAAACAAAACACGCAAGGGCTTTGGACAATCTATTGTATTAGGTTCTCTATTGTTCGGTAGTAATAGAAATTGTTCATCTCGAGGGCATTATATACTAATAAGTGTTGAATGTTGTTTAATGCCACTTTCAGCAATATCAAGAAGTCCAGATTTATTGTTGAGGAAGCCGGAGAAAACCCCCGACCTTCGGTTGTAAAACTCGCAACCCTTGTCAACTAAGATTGGAGTCGAGCGCACCTTGCTCGCAGTGAGACTCAAACCCGCAATCGCAGTGTTGACAGACCACGCAATCAATATTAGATTAACTACCTTAACCACTCGGCCTCTGAGACCCCTTTACTAGTTAGTATATAATGGTAATTTTCATCTAAAAGAAGACACCGAAAAGAACCGGATTACTACCAAATCGATCATACAAAGCTTGATACAAGTTTGAACCTAATAGGTCGCATACTATTTTTGGTCTGTGTATAAGTGTGTTAGTCTGTGCGTTACCATTTTCATCAAATTTGTCTTAGCAATAAAAATGACACTATACTGAAGTTTTTGTATGAGCAGTGAGTAGTGGTTAGCGCTAATGGCAGCTTCGATTACGGTTAATATTTTTTTGCGTATTTTTGGAGGATACAGTAGCATTTGTAAACTGAAATTTAAACTTAATACCTATTTATGAATAGTGTATCCCTGGATAAATTTGGAACTTACTCTGGATTAGAATTTGAGATTGTGTTTGACATTTGAATCACTGTTTAATAGTGTGCGCCAACCATGAAATCGTGGCTATTGTAGATATTTAGATGTGCATATTACCAGGGCATTTTGGTCCTCAAATTTTGTGTGGGTGGCTATCAGGGGTGGATCCAGAGGGTTGGATATATAGGAAATCATTGAAGCTTGACCAAAGTGGGCCCCCTTAGCCAGTCAGTTCCGACCCCCCCTTTCCGAAATTTCTGGATCCGCCACTGGCCCTTTGAACTTAGAAATGTGCTGAAAATACCCATTAATTATCTTGTCAGCACAACCCTCTGAAACTGCTCAGTCACGGTTAAAACCCCAAATAAAAATAATTTTAAAGAACACAATTATATATATTGCACAAAACCCGCGAAATTGATAGCACGTGGCTACGTTTATATAAGAACTATTCTGATTGGTAAACGATTATGTCACATGCAATCTGATTTGTTATAAATACATGTATATTGAATTTCCAATCTCGAATCTCGAGTTTCGAATTTCAAATCTCGAGTTTCGAATTTCAAATCTCGAATTTCGATTCTCGAATCTCGAATGAGCCTTCTGTGCTTTGGTGCTTATTCGCTAAAGATCCAATAGTACAAAATGTGTTGTCCCAGTTAATGATGTGAAAACATGCGCACGATAAACACTATTCCATCTTGCTAAATTAGCAAGGGCCATCGCTGAAAATAAAGCTGAATTGTGGGTCAATAAAAAACAAGACAATAGCAATCTTCGACTTCATACAAAGTAACAATGCAGACCTTTTTTGCGATCTCAGAGACATTGATAGGGTCCGACATCAACAGAACTGAGGCCATCCTTCCCCAGGGTTATAAATTTCATCACGTATCAAGGCATCTTAGAAAGGGAGGGGTGTGGCGCTTGTGTACAACTCAAATCTACAAGTCAAATGTGCCGAAACTTATGATAACTGGGTTGTGTAATACACCGTAATGTTAACTTGAAAATACTTGTGATATACCGACCACCTCCTTTAAATAAGCAACTCTAATGTTTCACAATTGTTTGATAAATTCTCTCACTTTTAAAATTGATAAAATAGCGACCACTCCAAATGAACTGATCATAACTTATTTCAACTTTCATTTGGACAAGCCCAATGATACGAATGCTCGTGCTTTCTTGGAAATTTTGGAAGAACACAGTCTGTTGCAACACGTAGTTGGACCAACCCATTTTCATGACCATACACTCGACGTTGTAATCGTGAGAGAAAACAGTCAGGTTTTACACGACACACCGTTGATATTTGACCCGGGTCAGTGTAACGAAAACGAATGTGTATTAAAATCTCTTGACTATTTACTTTACTTACAACTATTTTATTGTATACCGCTAAACGTTTATTGAAATATTTGCGATGTATTTCAATCGATGGATCGTTCTCACTTTTTCACTCTCAATTAGTTTCTATTACGCAATTATTGTGTTAAAAATATTTCATCAGTCAAAACTTTATAACAATTAACCCAACATTTCATTGGACGCTACTCATCCCGTAAATTGTCTTTGACAAATAGTTCGATAAAAAAGTTCACATAGATGACATCCTATATAATATATACAAAAATGCTGAATTAGATTACTGTCAAATTAATATGTATTGGTTACGAAAATTCCATCGTCACACGCTAGTACACATGTACTATGTCTATGTCTACGATTCACCCCGGTTAATGAAGCTATATTTGTATATAGCGGATTTGGCCGAGGGGTCTAGACCGCTGGACATAGTGCAGGCGATTTGGTGCCACAGTGTCACAACGGTGTGAGTTCGAATATATATATATATATATATTATAGGATTAAACAGTGGGTTTTAGGAAATTATCAATGTGTAAACTCCGGCGACTCACTCACAAACTAAATAAAGTCCGAAGGACTTTATGTCAAGTTTGTAAGGGAGTCGCCGGAGTTTACACTTTGATAATTTCCTAAAACACAGTGTTTAATCCTTATAATTCTGTGAATTAATCGCTGCGATTTTTAAAACAGCAAAAACACTTACAGAAACCCATCTAGACCTCAAAACGTACCTAGGCCGGAAAGCGTAGGGATATGCAAAACATAGTACCAAAGGAATCGCGATTCTGTAGAATATTGATAGGATAAAAAAACAAAAATGAAACGCTAAATTGAATTTATATTATATTTTGTTTGAAATCTCAAACGATTTAATTGGAAATCATTGGGGCAGAGAAAACATTGCCCCCCCCCCTCCCTGACGATACGCTAGGAGGACACCATCTTGTTTACATTGGATACTGAAAGTAGTCCGCTCAGAGGAAATATCGATGTATAAATTATCTGAGAAGACGCCATTTAAGTTGTTTTTATCCTATCAAAGCACTTAATATAAATAAATTACAGCTTGAATAGAATTATATATATATATATATATATATATATATATAGTCTAAGTCTAAAGAATGTACCAACCAGTAAGCTTACTGTCGTGCTGTTACTTGGCTTTGCTCAAATATTCAAACAAGATGTTTTCAATAGTACCAAGGTGACAAATTCATTACGCCAGACGCGCGTTTCGTCTACTTAAGACTCATCAGTGGCGTTTAACTCTAAATGCTTAAAGTATTTTTGCATTTGCCGATGCAATAATATAATTCCACTGGGATCGTGTAAATACACAATACAGGTAAATTAAAATATTATATAAAAGTCTAAAGAATGTACCAACCAGTAAGCTTATTAAGTATCGGATCGATAAACATGACGATACAGCATAAACAAAAAATAATATACAAGTCTAGAAGATTATGCAACGATACAAATGACGGTGTTTCTTGTCAAAAATTTAGACAAAGACTGGCCAACAAATGGCCTTAGTCATTGAATGTCAATATAAATAAATGACATAACATAACATATTCATCTTAAACTTTCTCATTCCAACTTAACCCAAAATAGTTGCTTGCCAGTCCGCCACCCGCGGGCGTGCCGTGCTGTTATTTGGCTTTGCTCAAATATTCCAACAAGCTGTATTCAATACTACCAAGGTGACAAATTCATTACGCCAGACGCGCGTTTCGTTTACTTAAGACTCATCAGTGGCGTTTAACTCTAAAGGCTTAAAGTATTTTTCATTTGCCGATGGAATAATATAAGTCCACTGGGATCGTGTAAATACACAATACAGGTAGTTCAAAATATTATGTAATATATATAATATAATAATAAAAATATAATATATATTATAGATGGATATTGTACTGTATTGTTATTGTATTGTCTACGTTGTATCTTATTGTATTGTAGCTCTATTCCGTTGTATTGGTTTATGAGAATAAAGAATGAATCAATGGGCCCCCTTGTTTTTATAGATTGGTAAAATACCAATAGTCCGCAAAATCTTATTAAACGGATCTTTATACAAAGCAAAAGAGAATTTATTGTGGATTTAATATATTCGTTTATAATCATGTTGTAGCCTGGTGATTTCCTTTTCTTTTAATCTTGTACAGCTAATTATATCTTATCATTTATTATAAAATTTAATTAATCTATTTATGATTACAGTCAGGTAATACAATATCATCTTCTTCATATACATTATCAGTGTTTAATTTTTTTAAAATAATCATACAATTGATCAATGCTAAGGCCATTTTCAATTTCCGTGGAAATATTTATTTTGTTCAGAATATTTCACTCATTTTAGTTGCTCTGCGTTGGTCATTCTTTACTTTAAATTGATAGTTACTAAATGCCTTGTTCATAGCTTTCTTGTATGATTTACTGCTCAATTTCAATTGAAATCTTTATTCGTCAGTTTTTGCGGTAACACGCCTTTTCTTGGTATAGTATGGAATTCGGCACGTATTAAATGGCAGTTTCCATCAAACCAAGGCGGAAATATATTCTGAGCATTGATATTTTTTTCAACATTTTGAACAAACTGATTTTGCCTGTCGGCAATCCACTTGATCGGAGGGTTAGACTTCCAATTGAACCCCCCCTCCCCCCAAAAAAAACGCAATGCATTAGACTATCACAAGAAATACGGAGTTCACACGGCTTGCACTTGCCCAATTGGCAATGCATGACTGTGTCCACTGTGGGTTCACCGGTGGCTGCCACCCAGTGCCAAATTCTTTATTAACGTTCGAAATAATGCATTTTTAGTGGGGGTTCAAATGTTAGTCTTACCGATCGGAGTTCGTATATTTAATTAGCCTGTAGGGGATTTACGTACAATCAAATCTTTACTGTTGTGAGCTGAGAGGGCTATGCGTAGTCGACAGTAGACGTCTGATACGATCGGATCAAATTCAATGAACTTATATTCCTGTATAAAGGGAAATAAATCTGTGAAAACTATTATATAATCAATGAGGCTTGTTTGTCTACTCGTCACCCTACCAACTCCTTTGTTATTGTCAACTATGCCATTACAAATATATCAGCCATTTGTACCAAATGAATTGCATCTACCAACATATTCGCTGCCTATTTCTAGAGGGACATCATAAGATATGAGATTAATATAACTATGTAAGGTATTAGCAATACATTCTATTCCAACTATGTTTAAGATTTGTACTAAATGGTAATCGGGTATAATAAAATTTGGTTTTTAAGGCATCTAGCATTGAAATCCCCAATAAGGGCCATATGCGTATCTTTGTTTAGAAAAGACAAAAGCTCATTCTCGACTTCTTCAAATGCATTAAGGGATGGTAGATCGATCTTTCTGGAGGAATACACACACACCCTAAAAGAATAGTTTCGTTGTCTACCATTTTTTCTATCTTTACCCATAAGACACTATCTGGTTCAGTTTTAACAATAGTAAAATTACCCTTTAATGAACTATAATGAAATAACAACAATACCCCTTGATTTTATATGAAATTTGTGCCTGTTTTTTTAAAGATATTTATACCCTTGAGGTATCTGAAATATATCTAACTCATCAGATTTTGTCTCTGTACATGCAAAAATATCATTATCATAAATAATATCAATGGTTTACTTTTCAATCCACACATATTCAGTCATGATATTTTAAGTGTACACTGTCCTCTTGTAGAACTGTCCTAATATTGGTTGCGCCATCCTTCTTTAGGTACTGACAGAGCTTGATTGTATATACGGTTTACCCATTCCATATTTGGCTGAAGTCGCCCATATTGATCTACATCTGTGTATACTCGTTTACCGTCCACGAAGATTTGCCATTGATCATTATCCGCTTTGTGTAAAACTATTATTTTTAAAACAAAAACACTAAACAATTGTCCCTAGTTGTTTAGCAACTGTACGCAGGGTAGCTACAATAATGTAGCTCCTTTTTTATGGACGGAGCTACAAAGAGGTCCCATTACTCGTAATTGAGCAGCCCGGGAGTGATTCACACCCGGGGGTTTTATGCATATTATAAGCAATTACACTGTTTCCCTGGTTTGCTACATACTTTTTTATGTATTTGCAGTTTAACTGATATTTCCACAACACCGTATTCGTTAGTTTTATCACTTTATTCGTAATCATGGCATTGTTGACAAAATATGAATTCCGGAAGTGCATAATTTCGATAATATCAGAATCGATTTGGTAAAAAATATAATTCCGGATGATTTCGGCTGTATTCATTTGCATTATGATTATGTCCCCTTATTACAAATTTTACCGATACGATTCCGAAATTCTACACTCCACAATTTTAATTGTGTCAACAATGCCACGATAACGAAAAAGTGTTAAAATTATTTAATTAGACACTGTAGACATATCAGATGAACGGCGGAGGAAAGAAAACATATTAATTTAATAAAGACAGAGGTTAAATAGCGAAAATATGTGTAAATCCTAAAGTGTTTTTGCTCCATTACGAGTAATGGGATCTCTTTGTAGCTCCTTCCATCAAAAAAAGGAGCTACATTATTGTAGCTATACGCAGGGATACACGGAGGAAGCTGTAAACCGTGTAAATTGTTATACAGCAAGTAATGTGCAATAAAATGTTTTAAGTGTTAAAAAAAAAAGATTTGTCATTGCGTTGTTCCCTTTTAAATGTTGGTGACAGTGCGTTTCTTTGCTATACTATTTCGTTCGGGAATTGTTCATCAACGCTGTACTCTGTTTCTTTAAGTTTTAATGAAGCTTGTTTTAATACTCGTTTTGTCTTTCCTTCTTTCAAATTTAGCTGTGATCGTTCAGGGTCTGCCAACTTGTTGTGCTCTTAGACAATGCACGATGCGAATTTGATTTTATCATTAATTTCAAAATTTATTTCGATAAATTCCTATGGAACGCCATAGCTGCCTTATTTAGACGTTTTTCATTATGAGATGCTACTCTGTCATTATATGATGATAGTTCTTCATTATGTGATTATACTTTGTCATTATGTGATGACACTTCTTCATTATGTGATGATACTCTGTCATTATGTATAATGATACCTCTTAATTACGTGATGATACTTTGTTATTATGAGGCAAAACGTCCGATTACGTGTAGATCAATAAGTCTAAGCTTAATTATTGTGAGTCCCTGCTTCATGTTGAATGGGTAACACTTCAAGTTTGTGGACTAATCTTGCACATTTTATGTAATTATATCCCCGCTTCAAAGAAGAGAGGGAATACTGTGTTTCCCGTGTCCGTCCGTAGTTTCGTAGTACTGTCACACTTTGTTTTGTAAAATCGGGCTATCGCTAGTTAGCTTTAGGTCACAGATTTACGTGTTCATCACAGTTGTGCTTGAAAAAAATAACTAATAAAAAACTAACAAATCAAAACTGAATTCTTAATTGTCAATTGTGTATTATTGTTTCTATTAAATCTATTGGTGTATTAGAATCTGAGGAATAGTGTCAACACACTTTTAGCCGATACGGCCTGCCATAACATTATTAATTATTGGACGTGAATCACAATCGTTACATTACTTCTAGACTCGTCTCACTTATTTTTCGACAGACACAGTCATGACAGTTAAGTGCTGCGATTTTTGCCCCATTTTAAAATTATTTCAAACAAGCTTAAATGAAATCTATAAATAATTACCTTTGTCGGGTACATCGAAAGTGTAAAAACCCCCTGAAAAGTGTAAAAACCCCGTGGAATAGTGTAAAAACCCCTATATATATGGTGAAAACCCCTCAGAAATGATAGATATTACTATATATTATGATAATAATGCAATACTTGTGAAAAAATAATTATGCTTTATCGCACAGAATCGATTTTTGTAACGCACGATACGTTCTATATGAGGTCAATTAGCTAGGGGAGAGCACTCGAATTCTTTGCAATAAAAGTACTGTAAGTTGGAATTATGTTGAAAATGTTAATACTGACAAATGATTTAATGTGTGAAATTAAAATAATGTCTATAATTTTATAATGAACTTTTTAAATAGATATGTTTTTCATTAAAAGCTTTGCATTCTTTGTATTACATGTACATGTAATTATATGTCTGTTGTTATTAAAAGATTTTAAATATGTCATCCATTTTAGTAGCTCATATTAGACAAAATTAGTTACAATTACAATGAATTGATTAATTGACATTTCAGCTAATCAACACATTTCTAATTATAATTAAGAGCCCCCACGCCAAGTCAAGGCTATGAACATCTGGGGTAGGGTAAGGGGATTTTATATATTTATTCATTTAAGTCGTTTTGTTTTATAACTATAGGAGTAAAAAAAAATTTCTAGAAAAGTACAAATTATTATTATTATTAGCTTGGTATTGTCTATAATATTGCAAAAACAGTTTGAACAAGACCAAGGGATAGTTTTTGTTTTTGAAGTTAAACTACTAAGATATCCTGCCCAAGGCTTCGGACATCTGTCGTAGTCAGCGTAGCAATTAGTTAACTTTTATTTTTTCAAATTTAAAACTACTAAGATACCTGCACACATCTCTCTGTATTGTATCGCTGTCGGCAAACTTACTAAGTGTCTCGCCCTTGAAAAAAAAAGAGAAATGAATACATTGAACAAAACATTGAAATATCACACTAAATCGCAATTCCGTTTAGTCGTCGACAGTTCGTTGATTTTCCTCTTCAGTTGACCTTTATTCCTTCCAAGGTTTAATGAGTCATTAGTCCGTCTGTCGAAGTAAGGGTCTTTTGGTCTGGCGGCAAGTGGTTACGGAATCTCTAAAAAACGTTCTCTTTTCAACGGTCTTGGTCATCCACAGCGATTTCGACACTTGAAATTGTTTAGGGCTGTCCGCTAGTCGGTACTGTCCAATTGAAATCAATAATCTTAGTAAATCCTTATATATTGGGTGTCCACAATATCTCTTGTACCCTGTACTAAATTCAATAACGGTTGTGATTTCCAGTCGATGGCTCGCTCGGGGGATTCGCTATTATTATTTGTCCAACTTTTGTCAAAGTAACCAATATGATCAACTGTTTTCCGATGTTAAATCGAAGTTGGTTTTAATTTGTTAATAAAATACCCGTGAAATTTCGAAGATAATGTCTGTGTCCTTGGTTCCATAGTGTCGCACTTGACGTCGAAACATATCGGGTCATCGGCATGGATAAATCCGTCTCTACCAGAGACGTCGTTCAGTATTGAGTCTCTGTCGGAATTGTCAATTACTAGTATGTCGTCCACTAGTTTGTGTTTTGCATTCTTAGACGTCGGGAAAGCTGATGTAATGGCGTTGACTATAGCCATTTTCCTTGTCTGATCCAAACACTAAGTTTTGTGTATCAGTATCCAGGGACGGATTCAGAAAATCGAGTTAGTGGGACGAAATTTTGGCGGTTCTTGTGTGGTGTCCATAACGATTTATATCTGCTTGTAACTTGATGCAGTAACGCGCAAGTCACACAATTTGAAGGTTTTGTCAATTCTTAAAATACTGTGTCCTGAACAACATAAAGTCTTGATGTCTGTTAACTGGTCGTCTTTGTAACGAATTAAACAAGGCGCTTTTTCAGTGTCGCGTATTATCGATTTCCTTATGGAATCTTTGTCTGCAATAATTCTGTGTATTTCCTGTAAAGTCGGCAATATTTCCTCGTCTAAATATATGTCCCATTTCGTTTTTACGCTTCCATTTTGACATTATACTTTTTGTTGCTGACAGTTATCTAGGGAACTGACACTTTTTCAAATGTAAAATCTTGTTAGAATTTGGTTTTATATCATAATGAATGTATCTAAGCCAAAAAAGGTAAAAACAAAAAAATTGTTATGTGCCGACCACTGCCTGATCCTCAGCTAGAATACTACTCAAATGCTTGATCATTTACATACGTTATTTTTAATTTTTTTTAATGTTTCTCTTGAAAAAGTACAGAGGTATATGAAATTAAATCACAGAAAGTCGCTTGATACGATGAAAACGCAGAGAATCTATTTTAATACATTTATTTTTTGTAACAGTAACATGAATTGTTGTATGAGGACATACATAACGAAGGAAATATAAATAATTACCACCGAAAATAAAACTATATTCTAAAATGAAATATAACGACCCTATCGATTGATTTGTCGGCACGTGCCAGAAGTTTGGCTACTAGGTGTTAATTGACAAGGCAAATAACAAGTGTAATCAACATTAACAATTAAACATCTACAATTTTTGCTGCAACGAGGGTTACTTTATTAAATTTTTTTTAAGTATATTCATTACAGAGTAAAACTATTTCATCTTGTATTTTGCTAATTAAAATGAAACCTTCGAAATCAAGGCTAAATCTATAAAATAGCCGTTAAAAACGAAATTTTACTGGATATTTTGATAAATTCTAATGTTCCTGCTTGTCGTCTTTATATGTTACCAAATATAGAATAAAGTAATACATTATTTACAACCATGATCATATATGTAAAAGGAGCATGTGATGTCATGTCCAACCTTTTTCCATGCCAATTACAATTTAATGGTGAGATCTACCGCAGCGCGGAACACTTGTATCAAAATATTAAAGCATTCTATACCGAATCCATGCCAGATTGCCGAATCCCAATTTGCCGACTCCCAACTTGCCGAGTCCAATTGGCCGATTCCCAAATTGCCGAATAAAACAAATCTATCCTAAAAAAAATTTTCTTTTATGAATTACTTACAACTTATCAGAAAAAAGTTTTTAATTGACACGGAATCTACAGAGGAAATAGTCGATTTGTAAAAATTTTTAGTGTTTTTGTGAAAATTTAATAGTTGCTTTGTTATAAATCTGGGGCTTAAAATGTTAAATTAATGAAATAAATTATAGTTCTATCTAAATGTTTATTTTATTATTTAAAGTTATGAACAAAGTAAAAAATAACGTATACACGAAACAATACAGATCAGGGTGCCGTTTCATTTAAATTGCATGGTATAACGAGCACGTTAATTATCGATAGCTTTATGAAACGGCACCCTGGAGTCACTGTGTCTGGAGTAAGCGCCACGTGCATATCAAAGAGACAACAACACAAATAATCTCGTTTCCTTGGCATTGAGTTGATATGTAGTGTTAAACACGTAAAAAAATATCAAAAACAACATAACTACAATTAAATATTTTTTTCTAAAACCATTTATAACATATAACTTTTGATTGTCGGCAGTTTGGGAATCGGCAATCTGGGATAATACCACTCTACCACAAGCAAGCAGTCCTTGCAGCTGAAATAATACAAGCGAAGGATGCCAAGACGGCGAAAGCAATAGGCAAGATAATTCGGACAAGTCAAATTCGGAAGACGTAAAGCCCACAATTGTGGCAGAAATCTTAAAATATGTCCAGTGCCAACAGTTTAGATACACTCTACAACAGCTCGGGCTACGTATGCCATAATGTAAGCTACGAGTTCTGGGGCAGTGGACATAGCGGTAATGGACAGAATGAATTTTGTTTACGTTTTGTTATGTTTGTTACTTTTTTCAAGACGAATATATGTATAAATTGTGTCTTGTGTTTTGTTCTAGCATGTATTATCTCCAGATTTTTCTATTGTTCCTTATTTAGAACACCCAGACCATTTTTATTTCATAACACAGTATACATAGAGATCCCAACAAAAACAACAGGTAGTTGAATTTTATTGGTCTCTGTTACACAAAATTACAACTCTTTCAATCTACATAGACTGAATTGTATAAAAAAATTTGTTTGACAATAAGATATATGTCTCTGCAGTCTCTGTTATGTCTGTTCATGATAATAGGCAGTTTTTTATTGAAATTGATGAAACATTGTTAAGTTGTCCATTCTGAAAACATTAAATAAAACAAAAATAAACAAACAAACAAACTTACTGTATTAATCATCTCCTATTAAAATGTAGTCCAATATTAGCAATTCATATGTATCGACTATTTTTTAAATCAAATAATACTAATATTCTAAAGGTATAAATTACATTATATATTAATTTAATTCATTTATTCTTATTCAAAATCATTTTTTATTTAACAAATTGTGTATTATAGGATCAATTTTTAATATATTTTATTCCTACCTACAGTATTTCTACGTACAGTACTTAAGTACTTTTATTGCAATGAATTGGAGTGCTCTCCCCTAGCTATTTGACCTAATATAGAACGTATCGTGCGTTTACAAAAATCGATTCTTTGGGATAAAGCGTAATTTTTTTTTCACAAATATTGGATTATTATCATAATATATGGTAATATCTACCATTTCTGAGGGGTTTTCACCACAGATATGGGGGTTTTTACACTATTCCACGGGGTTTTTACACTTTTCGGGGGGTTTTTACACTTTCGATGTACCGACCTTTGTCCCATAGGATCCGATTTGTGATTTCATCAGGAACAGTGTTTTTAAAATATTGAAATTTCCTCCAACATTTTCTACAGTTGTTCCTTGACAATGACAAAATGACATTTATCGGATAAATTGTAACTTTCTTATGCAATTGCCCGACGGCATTCGCGTCTTAGTATATCATTGTTACCGTCTCCATAGTCAAGTGACGGTCAGTCTTCGGAGTAAATGACTCTCTGTTACTTGATTGAGTGGTTTAATAAATCTATAAATATTTTTGTCATTTCATTGGTTTACGTCAGGATCGCACTAGTATGTGTACTGAAATTTCTATATAATATTCTTAGGTTGAATCGGGGTTGTAATCAGTATTTTAGTGTAGTAATGTTACGTTCCACATATTGACTTTTATTTCATTCAATGCATTGGTCAGTGAACAATTATAAGGTGAACATTGTATCAAAATCTCCCTACTTTATAAAGCTGTTTTGGAAAAAAAATATATGTTCTATATCTTTATTTTCGTTAATCAGTATTTTAGTGTAGTAATGTTACGTTCCACATATTGACTTCTATTTCATTCAATGCATTGGTCAATGAACAATTAAAAGGTAAACATTGTACCAAAATCTCCCTACTCTTTAAAGCTGTTTGGGTTATGCAAAAATTATATGTTTTGTATCTTTATTATAGTTCAGATATTGATGCAAATTTAACAAAACATATTTTTACCGCTCATTTTGAACATTTGTTTAGGGAGTCAACTTTTGTTTAATAATTTTTTTAAAAAGCACGTGTGAAGTGACGACAGGCATTTAAATCTCTCAAGCACCATTGGGTAATAGTTTAGCATAAGTCCTTACAAGGTCCTTACAAGGTCCTTACAAGGTACATGTACATTGTTTACCTATCCTACATATAAATTGCAAAAACCAGATACTTTAATAAATCCATAAAATTTGTAATGCAGCTAAGAGACGGTTAGCTTTTTAGAAAAGCTAAACTTGTATTGTGTATTCTTATGCATTCTTGGGTTGCGCTCTATTAGCTGTGTACATGTTTCCGGTGCAGTCAAAAACTACGTCGACAATAGGTGTCATCGAATTGTCTGCCTTCAAAATATTCATGAAATGCCGGCATTGAAAATAGATATAGATGAAAAACAACTGAAAATGGCGCTCAAATACACAAACAACTATATTAGTACTTTTTCCTCATAATTATTCCTACATTTTTTTAGCACTAGACGCAATGAATCGATCAATCGATTTTACAACGAATGAAGATATTTCTTCAAAATGTCAGTGAACAATTAATCATTAATACTATTATTAAATCCAAAATTTGACCTCGAAAAAAATTAGTTATGTTGGGTAATTCATGGCTGTGTACGTAGACAGTTTATATTAAAAATTACATAAATTATTATTTTTATTTCAGAACCATTTTTAATCAATTGAAACTTTTGAATGCAATTCCCGCAGGATAGCCGTACGCATCATATGGATTAAATTCACCGTAAACCCACAAACCGAATCGTAAGTTTCGACTGTGTTCTATATGGTGAAATCCACTGGTAACCGGGACACTAAATGTACTGAAATGATCAGAACCTTCTGATAAGGAAAACATACTCGAAATATTCTGACACACTCCATCAAGAATCAAACCATTAACTCCTTCTGAACTGACCGTTATACTGATGAAACTGGTAAATCCTGTTGGCACCACGAAGTCATATGACTGAAGGTACTGATTTACCCCTGGAATCGTCATCATAAATGCATCTCCTTTGCTACCTGGTAACTCCTCTGGATACATCATTACTAAAACATCACTGGTAGACTGGATATAGGATACTGTATTGTGAGTGAAATCAACATAATCCCTGGAATTCGACATTTTTGAAATTTTGTTGTTGTTATTTCTTATGAGAAGTGTAGTAGCATTAACGGTTAGTATACGAACTACACTCTTTGGTCGTGTTGATAAATGTGGAATAACATAAAGGTGGTCTAATTGATTGGTGGGAAGAATCATTTCCATGAACGGTTGACCGTCGGTACCGCTAACTTTGTTTGTTGAGACACGGTTTAGTGTATTTCCGCTTACGACAACAACAGGCATAGATCCTTTCACCAGGGTACCAGACAGATCTGAAGTATGTGATAACTGAAAAGTTTTATATTTGTTTAGTGATAGTTGAACTTTATCACCGTTCATGTAATTCTTACCGTCATATGTAACAGTACCACTCTGTATTTTGATGATTATTTCCACAATAGTGCTATCAAATAGCGGAGTAATAGCAATGACACTATACTCATAGTAAGTGGTGAACGAAGGTATGATAAATTCTGTTGATACGAAACGTTCAGGAATAACCATAAACCCTTCACTTACGTAGCTGTTTTGTTGAAAAAGTAGACCATACATTACGACACTGACATTAGAACGAACTTTAATGCCCGCATTATTCATTCCATCGTGCATCAATGCACTTTTGTCCAAAGTATGCTCCGGATCGTTTTTGTCAGCGATTACAGTTTGGTTTCTGTTGTCATGGAAATAAAAAACTGACAGATGCACAGGTCTTTCTGAAGCCACTAAAAGTTTCGGTTCAATATATGCAGATCCACCTCCACGCCATATCTCTTGGAAAATAACAACAAAGCTCGTGCCCTTTCCATCTGTTAAATAATTTTGAAGTTTATCAAATAATATTGATGTCATTGTAGTGAATTTCAAAACTAAAATAAAAGCACATCAGCTGTTTTTATAGTGTTTGTTGAATTATGGTTCCGCTATATGCAGTCGACGTTTACGCAAGATAAATAAAATGGTTAGTAAATGGATTTTATTTAAATGCAATATTTCTCACAAATTGACACGTATGGAAGTTTTGGGACCATTATATTTAATTGTTGTAAGTTCTAACGCCCTGGGTTCCCAGACCCCAGTATAAGCTAGTATAGTATTATATTTTTTTTCAACTTGTACAATGGCTTGTCTTCTTATTTCTGTAGCCGCTTCGGACAGACGATTCGGCGTCGTACTCGTCTGTCAATGAAATTAGTTTTAATTGGGATAGGAATTGGTGATTTTAAATGTCTAGTTAGAATTTATCTTTGTTGTGTTATACATCTTTTAAAAGATTCTGCTGCAGGATCTTGTCACAAAGGCATTGTCTTAGATGTATACTAAATTTTGTCTGCTTTGTTATTGTGCAATTTCTCGAACTATATTCCAGTTTTCTTACCGAATGGCAGGGGATTTTCTCCGGGTACTTCCTGCCCCAATAAACACTGCACGCCTTATATGCATGATATATAGCCGAAAATTGCTGATAATGGCGTTTAAATTTAAAATACACTTCATAATAGGGTGGCTTATACTTTGAAATTATTCAGTAATAATAATCATTCATCAACATATATTAATCTTACTCAAGACAAAAAAGACTACCTATAATTACCAATCATAAACGTGAATTCGAGTCTGTTGTCTAATAATAAGCTGAATAACTATACATTATTTATATTAAATCCTTTCTGCTGATGGTCGGGAGTTTTTCCCAGGTAGTCTGGATTCTTTTCCCCAATAAAAACTTTACGCCATGATATAGCGTAATACTTTTCTGAAAGCTAGCTAGCTTGCATACAGTTTTAGTTATCCCGTACGTTATATACCTGTACATTGACAGTCATCTAACCTTGTATACAGTTTTAGATATTCCATACGTTGTATACCTGTATATTGAAAGTCACCTAAGTTTGTATACAGTTTTAGTTATCCCTTACGTTGTATACCTGTATATTGAAAGTCACCTAAGCTTGTATTAAGTTTTAGTTATCCCGTACGTTATATACCTGTACATTGACAGTCACCTAAGCTTGAATACAGTTTTAGTTATCCCGTACGTTATATACCTGTATATTATTAATATTAGATATTTTCTTTATTTTGATTTGTCTAACGATACCACGTGGTCATTTTGTATTTCTTTGGGCACATATAATATACCTAAAAATAGAATTTTCCAACGATATTTTGTTATGCTGCATATCTATACAGCACGTTACTAAAAATAGATTTCAAAAATTCCAAAAGTTAAATCGGTATATCACATTATAAAAAATGGTTACAAGAAATGAGGAGTTTTATTCAACATCTTTATTATATGGTTAACAGTTTGGTTCTATTTTGGTAAATTTTATGTAGAAAAAGGGGTCTGTTGTGTTTTGTGATGTGGAATACTTGTCATAGAATTATACATTTATTATGTATGTAGACTCGTAATCATATTTCAATTTAAAAATCTGTCAAACAAATGGTGTGCACACAAAAAAGGAAATATTGTTCAACAATCTTGACAATAGGTTATATTAATAATATAACAATTATAGCTTAAGATTCGGTCAATACGAGAATATATCGACCAACAGATGAATATCGACCTCAGACTGCGTCCTCGGTCGATATTCAAATCTGTTTGGTCGATCTATTCTCGTATCGACCTCATACCAAAGCTATAATTGTATAATATTGACAGTCACCTAAGCTTGTATACAGTTTTAGTTATCCCATACGTTGTATACCTGTATATTGACAGTCACCTAAGCTTGTATACAGTTTTAATTATCCCATACGTTGTATACCTGTATATTGAAAGTCACCTAAGCTTGTATCCAGTTTAAGTTATCCCGTACGTTACATACCTGAATGTTGACAGTCAACTAAGCTTGTATATAGTTAGTTATCACATACGTTATATACCTGTATATCGACTGTCACCTAAGCTTGTATACAGTTTTAGTTAAACCGTACGTTATATACCTGTATATTGACAGTCACCTAAGCTTGTATACAGTTTTAGTTATCCCATACGTTGTATACCTGTATATCGAAAGTCACCTAAGCTTGTATCCAGTTTAAGTTATCCCGTACGTTATATACATTTACAGTGACAGTCACCTGACCTTGTATACAGTTTTAGTTATCACATACGCTATATACCTGTATATTGAAAGTCACCTAAGCTTGTATACAGTTTTAGTTATCCCGTACGTTATATACCTGTACATTGACAGTCACCTAACCTTGTATACAGTTTTAGTTATCCCATACGTTGTATACCTGTATATTGACAGTCACCTAAGCTTGTATACAGTTTAAGTTATCCCGTACCTTATATACCTGAATGTTGACAGTCACCTAAGCTTGTATACAATTGAAGTTATCCCATACGTAATGTACCTGTATATTGACAGTCACCTAAGCTTGTATACAGTTTTACTTATCCCGTACGTTATATACCTGTATATTGACAGTCACCTAAGCTTGTATACAGTTTTACTTATCCCGTACGTTATATACCTGTATATTGACAGTCACCTTTATTACCTTGTAAATAGTTTTAGTTATCACATACGCTATATACCTGTATATTCACAGTCACCTAAGCCTGTATACAGTTTAAGTTATCCCGTACGTTATATACCTGAATGTTGACAATCACCTAAGCTTGTATACAGTTTTAGTTATCACATATGTTATATACCTGTATATGACAGTCGCCTAAGCTTGTATACAGTTTTAGTTATCCCGTGCGATATTTATAGGTAATTTACGTTTTTTGAAACGAGATGCGTTTTCTCGTTCATATCTCATCGAAGGACGTCAGCCCTGAGATGAAATGACGAGAAAATGCAACGAGTTTCATAAAACGTAAATAATCTGTTTATCGCTGTTTTGTAACATTGTGACGTCATAATGTTACTTAACGACGTCTTGACAGCGAGCTGAGGTGGGCCCATCTCAAGCTTGTAGAGTGACATGGAATAATATCGCACACAAAGATCAAAGGAAAATACTGCAAAATAGCGATTAGTACCTTATATCGACAGTCGCCTAAGCTTGTATACAGTTTTAGTTATCCCGTACGTTATATACCTGTATATCGACAGTCACCTAAGCTTGTATACAGTTTTTGCTATCCCGTACGTAATATACCTGTATATCGACAGTTACCTAAGCTTGTATACAGTTTTAGTTATTCCGTTCGTTATATACCTGTATATCGACAGTCACCTAAGCTTGTATACAGTTTTAGTTCTCCCGTTCGTTATATACCTGTATATTGACAGTCACCTAACCGTGTATACAGTTTTAGTTATCCCATACGTTATATACTTGTATATTGACAGTCACCAAAGCTTGTACACAGTTTTAGTTATCCCTTACGTTGTTTACCTGTATATCGACAGTCATCTAAGCTTGTATACGTTTTAGTTAAACCGTACGTTATATACCTGTATATTGACAGTCACCTAAGCTTGTGTACAGTTTTAGTTATCCGTACGTTATATACCTGTATATTGACAGTCACCTAAGCTTGTGTACAGTTTTAGTTAAACCGTACGTTGTATACCTGTATATTGACAGTCACCTAAGCTTGTGTACAGTTTTAGTTATCCCGTACGTTATATACCTGTATATTGACAGTCACCAAAGCTTGTATACAGTTTTAGTTATCCCTTACGTTGTTTACCTGTATATCGACAGTCATCTAAGCTTGTATACGTTTTAGTTAAACCGTACGTTATATACCTGTATATTGACAGTCACCTAAGCTTGTGTACAGTTTTAGTTATCCGTACGTTATATACCTGTATATTGACAGTCACCTAAGCTTGTGTACAGTTTTAGTTAAACCGTACGTTGTATACCTGTATATTGACAGTCACCTAAGCTTGTGTACAGTTTTAGTTATCCCGTACGTTATATACCTGTATATTGACAGTCACCTAAGCTTGTGTACAGTTTTAGTTATCCCATACGTTGTATACCTGCATATCGACAGTCATCTAAGCTTGTATACAGTTTTAGCTATCCCGTACGTTATATACCTGTATATTGACAGTCACCGAAGCTTGTGTACAGTTTTAGTTAAACCGTACGTTGTATACCTGTATACTGACAGTCACCTAAGCTTGTGTACAGTTTTAGTTAAACCGTATGTTATATACCTGTATATTGACAGTCACCTAAGCTTGTGTACAGTTTTAGTTAAACCGTACGTTGTATACCTGTATATTGACAGTCACCTAAGCTTGTGTACAGTTTTAGTTAAACCGTACGTTGTATACCTGTATATCGACAGTCATCTAAGCTTGTATACAGTTTTAGTTAAACCGTACGTTATATACCTGTATATTGACAGTCACCTAAGCTTGTGTACAGTTTTAGTTATCCCATACGTTGTATACCTGTATATCGACAGTCATCTAAGCTTGTATACAGTTTTAGCTATCGCGTACGTTATATACCTGTATATTGACAGTCACCTAAGCTTGTGTACAGTTTTAGTTATCCCGTACGTTGTATACCTGTATACAGTACTTGCACCCGTAAACGCAACACTTTGACTGATTGATAACTGATTGGTGACGGATTTTGGAACGCTGACGGATCGCTGACTGATTGATGATGACTACATCCGTCCAAAATTATGAATTCGTCATTACCTTGGTAACCGTCAGCAATCAGTGCGATCAGTCCAATCAGTGCGATCCAGAATCCGTCATTTAATTATATGCATAAATCGGTTAGTTTATTGACGGATTCGTATAAATTAATAATTTAAAGATAAAACGGATTCTGCGTCATTTGTATATAATATATGCATTTATTATACCATTTTTATAATAAAATAATTTTTATCAGTCTACAGCATTTTAAATACAATTATAAAACTGTTGTGTACAACAATTGTTGAACTGTTAAACAATCATTGTCTATCAAAACGCATTGTTTACTGAACAAAAAGTTGTGTTGTAAAATATACAGCGATTCTTGTCGCAAGTTTATTGGACAGGCAATAAAAGTTGTTTAAAAAAGTATACATACAATTACGCTGGATTGTTCCATTTGTTTCACGGCGTCCATTTTTTATTGGGTGGGGTGGGAGAAAGCCGGAGTACAGGTTAAAACCGATAGTGTTTTGTCAACTTAAATGGAGTCGGACGCACCCTATCTGCAGTCGTTCGAAAATCCGCAACCTGTTGACAGGCATGTGATAACTAGTAGATGACTAATCAATCAGCCACCTAGGCCCCAATAACGCCGGGGAGAATTGTCTGCGAATACTAAAGTTAAGCCTAAAAATGTGTTACAGATAGACACGTGTTTCAGTACGAAATAGTAATTTTTTTAACAAAACGTCATTAATTCTTTAGGTCTTAACATTGTCATTACAGTGTCATATCGATGAAACAGAACCTTTTCAAAACTTGCCCTTTAAAAGAGTGTCATTCAATTTAAACAATAACTTATTGTATTGATTGATTGTTTGCTTTTCTTTCAGCGAGAGTATTTCAGCTTTATTCATGACGAGAATAAGTTAAAAATATATCAATTAGATTTGTTTGCTTGTTTAAATATTGTTTAATCCACTTTCAGCAATTTTTCATCTATATCATGGCGTCCAGTTTTTATTTGAGGAGGAAGCCGCAGTACCCGGATAAAACCCCGACCTCCAGTACGAAAACTGGCTCCCTTTCAATTAAGTCGAGTGCACCCTGCCCGCACTGAGATTCGAACCCGCAACCTCAGTGTTGACAGACCACGCGATCAATAGTTGATGAACTAACATCACCACTCGGCTCATTTAATCAATTAGAGAAAGATGGACAAAATGGCAATTTTGAATTCCACTTAAAAAATATGGGGTATGGGTTGGGGCGTAAGATTTACTTTTTTTTCGTGCAAGGAGCGTGACACTCTCTAAACATGTCACTATGGTTCGCGGCAATTTTAATATGACCTGAACCATTTCCCCCCCCCCTAAAAAAAAACGAAAAATAACGAGAGGACTTCCCATGTCCGCCAGCGCTGGACAGCTCTGTTAAATCTAGTAACTAATTTAAGTACTTCCGAATTTAAATGAAACCATTTATACTTATATATCATTAACTGTGGAATGACTTTAACAGACATCGTAAAATAAACAAACTGCGACGGCTAAAATGCGAAAGCAGAATTGATTTTCGTAATACGCTTACATGTTCGCATATTTAACTCATAAGCTTCGATATACAAACGCGGTTAGTAGTTTAATCTTTATTTGAGATTTAATTCTGTGTAAATTCATGTGACACAATGAGATAGTGAATAAAATATATAAATAGATGTTTTCGCTTTTGTCGTAAATCTTATTCAGTATTATACACCGGAATTCTTAGGAATTGTGGCACAGTAGATTATTATTTATTTGAGATTTAATTCTGTGTACATTCATGTGACACAAGGAGATAGTGAATAAAATATATAAATAGATGTTTTCGCTTTTGTCGTAAATCTTATTCAGTATTATACAGCGGATTTCTTAGGAACTGTGGCACATAAGTTTTTTTCTTTATTTAACGGTAAATTAATGTGACAATATGGGGTAGTTAATAAAATATATAAATAGATGTTTTCGCTTTTGTCGTAAATCTCATTCAGTATTATACACCGGAATTCATAGGAAGTGTGGCAAAGAAAAAAACTGATAAAACCACGACAAATGATCTTTTAAAGCGATTACAATAAAAAAAACCTCGACCTCGGAGGTTAAGGTAGCAGTAACCTATTATTGATCACCAAGTTGTCTGTTCGATCCTTACAGCGAGATGGTGTGCTCGACTCATCCCTATAAGTTTGCAAAGAGCACCAGTTTTCCTGTCGAAGGTTTGCTGTTTCGTTGGGTACTCCAGCTCTTCCCAATAAACACTCGACGTCATATTATATTAACTAATATAATTTTTTGAAAACAGTGTTAAACAAACTTCAAACATACATACAAAGCTAACTCGAAAAGGCGATGTGAAAAATGTTACGATTTCGCCTTCACGTTTTTCGTGTTTCTTGCTTTTTCCGTTTTAAACTTTTCGAAGACAAATACGAGATGTACGCCTTGGCATGCGAGGTCAAATATTTTTTGAATTTATTGTGTGTGTGGTTTTTTTTTCATTACTTTTTTAAATTATTTTTTTAATAAAATGACACTATGGGATGTTTATATTCCGTCAAAGATGCATTAGTGATAGATTTTTTTCGGACGGATTGGAGCGATCAGTCCAAATCAATCCGTCAGATCAGTCAAATCGTTCCAAATCCGTCAATTGACGGATGAAAGGATTGGGGATGATCTGACGGATTGGGAACTATTTGACTGATCTGACTGATTGATAACATGATTGGTGACGGATTTTGGAACGCTGACGGATCGCTGACAGATTGATAAAAGTGTTGCGTTTTCATTCTCAAGTACTGTATCGACAGTCACCTAAGCTTGTGTACAGTTTTAGTTATCCCGTACGTTATATACCTGTATATTGACGGTCACCTAAGCTTGTGTACAGTTTTAGTTAAACCGTACGTTGTATACCTGTATATTGACAGTCACCTAAGCTTGTGTACAGTTTTAGTTACTCCGTACGTTATATTCCTGTATATTGACAGTCGCCTAAGCTTGTATACAGTTTTGGGTATCCCGTTCGTTATATACCTGTATATCGACCGTCACCTAAGCTTGTATACAGTTTTAGTTATCCCGTACGTTATATACCTGTATATCGACATCCATCTCAGCTTGTATACAGTTTTAGTTTTCACATACGTTATGTACCTGTAAACTGATATTCATGTATTTACCTGTATATTGACAGTTCTCTCCAATGTATCCCTTGGTACATATACAGTGAAATGTACTGCTATTTGTCTGGCAGGTTCCTCCATTAAAGCACCTTTGCCTCTCTCTGCATAAATCTAAAATAAATACATCTATCGAATAATACAGCATCGACTTCAGAATAAAGTTTTAGACATTTTTTGTAAATAATAAAACGTTAAGGGGTATAGTTATTAGAAACATGTTTGTTAAATTGGTTGATAATTTTTGCCGGATTGGCATATGGTTATTCTGAAAATAGTCATGATTTTAAGGCTTTGGAATAGGCTTTCAAAATCTTCGGTGACGTCTCTTTGAAGGTGAACGCCGGAGAAGTCAGAGAAAACTCCGACCTGCGGTAGGAACACTGGCAATCCTTGTCCATGAAGATTGAAGTCGAGTACACCATGGCCGCAGTGAGACTGGAACTGTAACCTCGCCTTTAACAGACCACGTGATCAATAGTAGATGAGTATGAGAAATTAACCCATCAGGAAGAAAATTTGGCTACTACTGAAAAACTTTCAAGTAATGGGCATAAACGGATAATTTTTTGTAGCGGTTACAATGAGCGCTCTCCTTTTCAAAATCTCAAAAGGGGTCTTTACCGTTCAAAGAGCGTGACACGTCCAAACAAATTATCCACCACGGGTCGCTGTCATGCTCAACTGATTGTCATTGGACATCAAAAGACCTCCCTATCCACAACCTGGAGACACGCGTGCAGCTCTGGGGGTGGAGCACTGAGTACCCGCCAAGAACGGTCATTCAATAACTAGTATAAAGCTAATGGCTACAACATTAATTGATATTGTGACTGCACTCAGATATAAATATTAAAATATGTATAAAAATGTAAAAATGTGCTTAAATTATTTGTAGTCAAATTATTTATAGTTTGCGTTTTTTTGACTTTACAAAATGTAAAGTAATTTGGCGATTAACTTTCAGATGATAATTTTTTTTTTCAAGACTTACCTCACTCTATGTACTTGTTTGTTTGAATTCGTTTTAACGACATTTTAACCAATTTTCCAACTATATTATTGCGTCTAGTTTTTATTTAAAGAAGAAGCAGGGCCAATGCCCGGCCTTCGGCAGGGTAAGCGGCAATTATTATCAAAGGTTAGAATCAATCACAGGCTGCCCGTACTTAGGCTCGATCTCTCTATTTGAGTTTTATTTTATTTTTTCGATTTTGTTTTCAAAAGCCCACAAAAAGACTTTAAACAGCTTAAATAATTCATTCATGTAATAATTATTCAAGGCTTTATTTTATTTTTTGTTAATTATAAATATAATCACATGAACAACTTAACATGAAATAAGATATACAAATTATTCCAAAACAAGTGTTTTGAAGTTTGCATTCATTGTTTTACGAATTAAACAACTTACATGTACATGTAGCGGTAAATATATTATTCAAGTTAAACTATGTTTTTTGTTGTTATGATTATACAAAAGAGTGGTAGATAAAAAGAAATATTTCGGTCATTGAAGTTATGTGAATTAAGTAACTAATTTTTAGTTTCATTCGTCAAGATATAGATAGGAAAGTGTTTTCTCCATAAAATATTGAAGTGTGTGCCTTGTTTTAACCTTTTTTTCTGTTTCCAAAAACAATGTTTAATATTTTTGATCTGATCATTTGTATTGTACGGAGCCCGGATAGGGACATTCAAAGAAAAAAAATTATGTTGTGCGCACAATATATTATTTTGTGCGCACATTATATTTATTTTGTGCGCACATTATATTATTTTGTGCGCACATAATATTTATTTTGTGCGCACAATATAATATGATGTGCGCACAATATAATATGTTGTGCGCACAAAATAATATGTTTTGCGCTCAATATAATATGATGTGCGCACAATATAATATGATGTGCGCACAATATAATATCTTGTGCGCACAATATAACATGATGTGCGCACAAAATAATATATTGTGCGCACAAAATAAATATAATGTGCGCACAAAATAATATATTGTGCGCACAAAATAAATAAAATGTGCGCACGAAATAATATATTGCGGGCACAAAATAATATATTGTGCGCACAAAATAATATATTGTGCGCACAAAATAATATATTGTGCGCAACACATAATTTTTTTTCTTTGAATGTCCCTATCCGGGCTCCGTAGTATTGTGCTTAATGTTAACAACTCACATTTTCATGTAAATGACATTTTTTGATGCAAATATAATAGAAAAAAAATCCAGTAGTAAAATTAGTTCCTCGGAATTTTGTTACTAGTAAAATAAGTTCATATTTCTAAATTTCCCAGAAAAATAGCTCCTCGAACTTTTTTTCCTAGGTAGAATAGTCCTACCTTAGTAAAATACATGTAAGTCCGGTACTTTTTTCCTAAGAAAATCGATTCATTGACTTGTTAATTTACTGATTTATTGGTTTGGTTTGTAAACATAAAATGACGTTACATGCATGCAATTGATAATATTTAAAATTTGGTTATTGGTGTTAATTGCGACATAAATAAAAAAAAATCGAAGAATGTGTCCATTGGACACAGATGCCCCCGCTACATGAAGTCCCAAACAGGAAGTTGTTGTCCGACAGGTCTGAAAGTCGCTTAGGACGTACAACTTGTGATAATAGACCACCCTGCCAAATTTTAAATTGTTCTCATGTGCGGTTTCTGAGAAAAGCTTGACGGAAATTCGTACGGACGGACATATGTATGTACAAATGAAGTCCCAAACAGGAAGTAGTTGTCCGACAAGTCTGAAAGTCTCTGAGGACATATAACTTGTGATACTGAACCACCCTGGCAAATTTTAAATTGTTCTCGTGTACTGTTTCTAAGAAAAGCTTGACGGAACTTTTCATACTCGTGTTCACACATTTTCATATCGGCCCAGTCCCAAACAGGAAGAAGTTTTCCAACCCGCCTGAAAGTCGCTTATAACGTACAACTTGTGATACTGTGCCAAATTTCAAATTGTTCTCATGTACGGTTTCTGCGAAAGGCTTGAATAAAATTCGTACGGACGTACGTACGTACGGACAGACAGCCAGACGGACGGACATGAGTAAAACTTAATGCTCCCCGACATGTCTTCGCGGGGGCATAAAAACACTCTTCATAAAATTGATTATAATTTCACAGTAGTGAAAGTAAATTTAATATATTTAGCATATTAACTTGTTTGTTTGAATTCGTTTTAATGACACTAACCATTTATTTCAACTATATTATGATGAGGAAGCAGCAAAACAGAAATGTGTTTACTGTAATTATCATTTGAAAATATGAGATAAAATTTAAATTATAGTAGAAAATAGGAATGATTGCATAACATTGTTTTCTTCTTAATTGTAACCATTATTAGAGATAGGTTTGTCATTTTTAAGTATGGGCCTATCAAATCAATTCCAATTTTGATAATAATAATGTGAAATAAGTCTGGTAGTAAAATAAGTCCCCAAGTCTATTTTTGCTGTTCAAATATTTCTAGGCTTTAACACTAAAATTAGTCCGGTTGTAAATTAAGTCCCCAGGACTATTTTAACTAGTAAAATATTTCTTTTTCACAGATTTTATTAGTTAAATAGATCAACGACCTATTTTGATAATCTTCTTTCATTACCTTAATTTATATATTACTTTAAAGAGACAAAGTGTTCATCATGAACAAATCATTTTTAATGTTACTTAAATAAGTGAAAAGTAAAGTGTTTGCATTGAATAGAATTCGTTATATAAGAAAATTCAAGTCTGTTAATTGATGTTTTTCATCTACTTACTATACATAGAGTAAATAAGTGTGAAGTCTTTACGGCGAATAGAATTATTTTTATAAGATAATTGATAAATTTTTCTATTGACATGTTTATTATTCCTGGTATTTTCAGTACGTTACTTTAACTCCTAGATAATAAAAATATATTAAATACAAAGTAGATATATTTACAGACAATCAGTTATATCATGAGTTTATAAATATACAACAAAAGCAGGAAAATAACAAACAAAATCCATTTAGTAAGTTAACAAATCAATCAGACACAAAATACAAAGTGTTTAAACAGAAGTTAAAATGTTCTTATTCTTACCATTTAGATACGAAATCCACTGATGAAATTTCATGTCATCAAGTTAATCGTTTGTACAAGGCAGTCGATTTTATTATATGCACATAGCAGAGTGAGAGGAGGCTGTCAAGTTCAAACTCCGTAAATACAGTTACGGCACGTTTCCAAGATATTAAAGAAGAGTGTTTCACTACTGTTTCGAGAAAATTCAACATACAGATCGAGGTTGAAATTTTCAATGATTATATCTGATAATGTGTCGCATAAATGTTTTGTGCAAGAGCAGTCGCATGTTGCATGAACCATTACATCTGTAAATGCGTTTCCACATATAAGACAAATTTTCCTATTTTCTTCGGGAGTTGTAGTCCAAAGTTTAGCTATTGAGAAGGCTCTTTGTAGATCTATTGCTGATTAAGGATATTTCCATACGCATGCAATGTTAATTGAATTATGAAAACAATAGAACCTTGTGAAATCGTGGTCAGCACTCACACGAGAAGTTCAGCTCCCCGTTGTGTTATGTTAATAGCAGTTTTGACTATAATTGTTTCCATTCCTTTTTTCCTGGAAACTGTCCACAATTGACATAATTAGCAGCAGTGTCAAATAGTCTGTATTTAGGTTAGATATTAAACAGGTTAGGTATAAATCCCATATGACGTATCTTACCGGTATCAAGCAAATATGTCTATAGCCGAAAAAGAAAAAAAACTTTCTTTTAGTAAAATGTGACAATATAGGCTGCAAGTTAATCAAACCTGTTCGTGCGGTCTATGTCTGCCGCCATACAAGACGCATTAAAGTCGCCAGCTATAATAATATCACCATAATTTTCATAATAGCTACATACTGCATCAAGAGCATTTAACACCTCTCTATAGCTTTCAATTGAGGATTCAGATTCGCTATGGACAAATACCTATTATCTATACTATTGAAATACGGCAATGAAGTTAGTTTAAGTTTGTGTTCACTGATTATAACAATATCTGGACTTAACGAAGTAAGTAGGTTTGCAAGACACCAAGTAGAGGACATTATTCCTCTGGCTTCCAGCAAAACATTTTTATTTCAAAGGACAAATTTCCATACCATTAAGATACATAAAAGTAACCCTGCCATAAGCTTTATTTTGTTTTTTATACAACCCATTTTCGTTTGTTGGATTCGTCATCGTTACTTTTATTCCTAGATAGTTAAAATAGTCTGTATTATGAGTATTTTACTAGGAAAATCGATCCTAGGACTAGATTTACTAGACATGGACTTTTTAACGAGGAAAATTAAGAACCAGGAATATATATTTCTAGTAATATTGGTATGTCCGGATTAATTTTAAAAGGACTAATTTAACAGTTAACACAAACAAATATCCACGTGAATATTGAGAGACCGATATTATCTTTATTATTATGAAGCAGCAGTTGGAGCGAAATGAAATGCAAGTACAAAAATACATATTGAATATAACACACAATTGTGTAAGTAGAAGCAATGGTAAGTACTCTGATACTACCAAATGAGGAAACTATACATCTTTATAACTATACATGTATGTAGCAAGTATCTTTTTTGTAGAATATGGTGGCATGTATCTGCCACCGCATATCACTTAATTAAGTCGACATATTTTCGGAAATATGTCAACATGCTATATAATTAAGTCATCATTATCAGATTAGAAAAAAGAGGGAAAATGCGCAGATATATGCCACCATAGTAGAACTATAAATTGGGAGTTTAATTTTAAATTAGCATTTAAGCAAAAACAAATTTGTAAAGCATTACATTGGTATATTTTCTACATGTTGGGGAATGTCGATTTTTAAGATATCTTATAAATTCTAACTCTGTAAACCACCTTATCAAACCGGATTTCGGGACCTCGGTGGCCGAGTGGTTTATGTAGTTATCACAGAGGTTGCTGGTTCGAGTTTCACTGCAGGCAGGGTGCCGTCGACTCCAATCTTAATTTACAAGGATTGCCAGATATCTTGCCGAAGGTCAGAGTTTTCTTCGAGCACTGCAACTTCCTCCTCCCCCCCCCAAAAAAAAACAACAACAACAAAAACTGGACGAGATGATATAGCTTTAAAATTGCCCTAAGTGGGGTTAAATATCATTCAAACACACAAACAATCAAACCGGATTTTACTTATTCTATGTATAGTTTTTAGACATCTTCCGTATTAAGATATTTAATAACATTTAAATGATATTTTTTATTACTGCTTAGTTGTTTTTTTAACAATTGAGTTAAGAAGATAGCTTATTAAACGTTATCAATGTTATATACTTTATGAGAATCTTTTTAACGTTAACATTATTAGTTATATACGTTCATATCCGTAGATATAGAGATTTTTACACCTGAAGTTCCCAAGTACGCTCTGAGGCGGATATAACGGATATGAACGTATATAACGAATTTATCCCCGGTATTAGTTTGAAATAATGGACGTCATAATAGATCATAAAAGTGTGACGTCGTTGTTTCTTGAACTGCATATCTTTTGTTTCTTTTTCTTTTAAAAATAAAACACATTTGGACCTTTCGTTAAAGATTTCATCATCCTATATATGCAACAAACCAATTACTATTTATAATATAAACGCATCTTAAGTACTTTTGTGTAACTAACGGTAAGCATCACCAGGGTATATGACTTAGCAACGTCCCGGGTATATAGGTTTTGTAAAGACGTGTAACTGACCAATCAAATACCACGAATAATACCGATACCGGGGATAACATGTCTTATTCCATTTCAGTTGACACTTTTAAAGATATCTTGTATAGTTTATAGACGTCTCTTAAAAGATATAAGATACCGGAATCACTCAAATTTGTTATTAAGATCTTATAAATGATCTCTCATAATCGTTAATTAAAACAAAAGTGCTACTTTAGTTTATAAAAATATCTATTTAACACGATATGATCTCGTATTTTTACATAGATATATTAAAAGTATGTGTTTAATCGATATCTTTAAAAAAAAAACCACAAATTTAATAGCGGATACGAGCTATACGGTAGTCTGGTTCCCGGTCTATCATCTTTAATTTAATTTAAACATATTTTATTGTGTAAATAGATATATCATCGAACATACAGTTAATACAATACAAGGATTCGGAAACAAGCTAAGAAGCTTTTACAAATCCGTCTCCATTTATGAAATTACATATTTAACACAATGTAAGATACATGCTCTGACAGCTTGATAAATTTTATCATGAAGAATAGAGAGGAAAGAAAAAAATAAATTAATATATTTGATATGAAAAGGAAAGAAAGAAAGGGTTGATGAAATGCTTTAAGGTGTTTAATGTCTATGCATCTACAAAACGTTTACTTTTTAGAATATAGGATTGCAATTTAAAAAAGACTTCAGTATTCTGTTCCAATGTTAGAGCATCTGACCCATACAGGAATAGGTTTAAGTCGATTTGTACTTGAAAATTCAAAGCAAAACTAGTCTTTCGACGAAGATCGGAATATTTATGACAGTAAAGTAGGAAATGTCTGTTTGACTCTATCTGACTGCGCCTGAACAGATGCTCATTCAGACAGCTGCTATTCATGCGGATTCTGGCATGCAAGATTTGACCCATCCTACTGCCTGCATAATAAAATAATGGGCGTTTTTCATTTTGAGCTCCGATACGTGACTTGAATATGTTTAGCGATCCCGAATTCCGGATACCTATCGGCAGGTTATTCCACAATTTAATAGTTGACAGCAGAAAATAATTTGAATATAAAGACGTCCTAGTCCGAATATCAGTAATATTGTTAGATTGGCGTGTGAAATGACGATGAAAGGTAGACCTGATATTTGGTAATAAATTACTAAAATACTCAGGAGTATTCCCGTTCACCATTTTGTATATCATTACAAGTGTGTGTTTCTTTCTACGATCAGAAAGTTTTTCCCGTCCCGTTTCCTCGTATAATTTTTCGAGCGATGTTAATTTTGTGCCACCCGTTACGATTCGCATCGCTTCTTTCTGAACGCTTTCGATTTTATTAACTAATGTTTGAATCCCGTTGTCCCAAACGACGTCACTATATTTTAAAATTTGTCTGATATATGAAAAATACATTTTTGCTAGGGTAAATCGATCTAAAACTAAGCGTACACGTCGTAAGATATTGACTCTTAAAAATGCCTTTTCTTACAATGTAATCGATATGTTCATGTCATGAGCCATCATCCGAGAAGTAGACGCCCAAGTGTTTGTGACTAGATACTTCCTGATGATAAATATTGTTCATCCGTAATAGAGGGGGTACTTGTCAAGTAGTTTTACGCGATACAAGCATCGTCTCGGTCTTCTGGGGATTACAACCCACGAGCCACTGCGAAGCCCAGCGGTGAATTTTGTCGATATCACTATTCAAAATTTTCGCCGCATTATCTGGAGTATCAACAATGACATAAAGATTAGTGTCGTCGGCAAATAATTTTATACATGCGTTTATATTGTCGACGATATCGTTAATAAAAATTAGAAAAAGAAGAGGACCGAGTATTGATCCTTGTTGAACACTGGCACTTACCGGCTTCCAGTCAGAGAAACAGCCGTTAAGTGCGACACGTTGGACTCGCCCAGATAGATGACTGTCTAACCAACTCAGAAGGCGTCCCGTTATACCATATTTTTTTCAGTTTAAATAATAGACCTCTGTGCCAAACTCGATCGAAGGCCTTGGAAATGTCACAGAACACTACTCGTATTTCTTTGCCATAGTCCAAAGCCCTACCGAACGAGTTTGAGATGTCAATCAAGTGATTGATTGCTGAGTCACCTTGTGTGAACCCAGACTGATGAGTAGTTATTACCTTATTATCTAAAAGAAAATTGTTGACATGTTTATAGAGCGTTCCAGGCACTTTGAAATTATACAGAGCAATGAAATCGGACGATAAGTTTTAACTTCTCCAGTGTTCCCATTTTTAAAGACAGGCGTTACATTTGCTTTCTTCCGTGTAGTAGGGTAGAACGATTTTGTAAGCGATAAGTTAAAGAGTGTACATAGCGGTGTATTAAGTTGTGAGCTGGCCATTTTTAAAAGTCTATCATTGATAAGATCTGGACCAGATGCCTTATTGATATTTAGATTCTTTAGAACGTCCTCGACCTCGGATTCATTTATTACGATATTTGATATTTCATCTTTCGGATGAAAGTCCGGTATAGGCTTATTTTCGATTTCAATATGGCGATCGGGTAAGCATGCGCATTAACCAAAATGATCATGTTAGTAGGACCACCAAATACCAGGAACCAGTCCAGAGGTTGTACGTAAAAGTAGTACTATTCAACAGACAGGTTCACTATTTCCTCATATAGAATTTGAACCGCACATGATACCAGAATAAATTTGTTATTTTTGGAAAGCTGAATATTCCAGAAAACTTGAGGATAAAGTTTTATTGGTTTTAAATGAACATAAAAATGTTGAGAGTCAATTAGGGACAAGCTCTATTTTTGGACTGAAATAGAAAGTGAAAGTAGATTTTTAGACCACGTGGACTTCAGGTTGATTGTTCGTTCCTATATGCAATGAAGCATATTGTGAAATTTTGACAGAATGTTCAGCCAGTGCATTGTTATAGGGGACAGACGTGTCACCTTATTTGAAACAAAGGTAAATTTTCTAGGATAAGTCAAAATTATCAAATTTTAATATAGCCGAAGAGTAAAAAAACAATGTGGTCCTACACCTGTATATTCCGAAGGCATACCGAATATTACGTCGGGAACCAACCCAGCTATACGGTTACATGCGTGTGTGTAAAAAAAGTCACGTGATCCATAAGAACAAATCCATTTCAGATGGTAGCTGAGCTATCCGAAGAAAATATTGTAGACGAACAAAAAATATATATTATAAAAGTAGACAAAAATAATTTTGACATCGATAAAATTAAAGTGTTTATTTTTTCAATTACTACAAAAATGCCAAACAATTTTTTTTTCAATCTGAAACGCTGTATTTGAAATTGAGTTTTGTGACGTCAGCAACACAACATTAGAGTAAGACGTTATGTCATCAATGGAATGTAGAGGCTCTGTTAGGGGGCTCTGAAGTAACGACATGAATAATGTGCGATGCTCAAATTTAGGCTACGCCTACATTCATATTATATGATAGAGTTGATAAGTTATCTTGTTTATGAAATGAATATCTAAATAGCAGGGCACAGACAATGTGTATATTTTACATACGCAGAAAACATGTTTGCATGCATTTTCTACTTGAAAAAAAGGAATTGCTATGATTATATATATGTATGAAGGAAACACGAATAGTTTAATCAATGAAATTAATTTTTATATTATCAAACAAGAGTGTTTCAAATTCTTATGTTTTCATAGTTCGTATTAATTTTTATCGCAAATATTCAATACGGAAAGAATAATATTTAGGCAAAAACTAAAATATCAACGCTTCAGATTAAAATAATAACTACCAAATTTTAAAAAACGTCAACAGTTCATTGTGTATTAGAAAATAGAATAATCATGATGCATTCTTAATGTAGTTCTCTACTATTGATCATGTGGTCTGTTAACACTGAGATTGCGGCTTCGAGTCAGGTTAGCCAGTTGTACATGTCCTACCGACGGTTGGAGGTTTTCTCCGGGAACTTTAACTGCATTCTCCAATAAAAACTGGACGCCATGATATAGATGGAAAATTGCTGAAACTGGCGTTAAACAATATTCAAACAAAAACAAAGTTAACATACTTTATTTTCGTATTTTATGTTTCTTTGTTTGTTATGTTTAAAATAAATGGATTTCAAAAATTTACATTTTATCTTCTTGGCAGATTGTAATATATTTTGGGCACATTGTTTTTAGCTGTTTGCTGCATTGAACAGGGGAACGGAAATTTAAGTTAAAAGAAGCGCAACAATAACACAGTAATTATATGGGGAAAATAATGCAAAATGTCGCGCTTTCAATGTTCCTATCGTTATTTTTATACGATACAAAATTAGCTTTTTCTGAACGATAATTTTGTGAAAAGCTTAATATTAAATATCAAAATCGGTGTATGTTTCTGTGTTACAATAACGCTTTAAAATGTATAAAATGTTTTTGCTCTATGGTGTATAAACGATAGACTCCTTTATATATTTTAAAGTTTCAATTTATCTGTAATGGGGAAAGATGTGTTCGCCTCCCTCTGAATCTGCGCCTGGTGTAATTATATAAGCAGAAGGAGCTTACATATATAACAATTAAATGAATCTGACAGAATATTTTGCATATCACTAACCTTTTTCTTGTGTTGAAGTTAAATTACTTTTTAATTCCTCAAAATACGATTTCAATTCGCTGTCTTTTATTAACGGTCGTTTCCAATCCTCGATATTCTTAATGTTGTGTTTTAGTTCCTTATTTTTGTTTTTTAAAAAGTATTCGATCAATTTATTCTGCACTGTAAATCTTCGAAGTAAAGCATCAACTTGCACGTCACATGCGTGCTCTGTTTGGTTTAAACAGTTTAAAAAGTCTTCCGTCATTTCGGATTTCAATTCTGATACTTTTTCGTTCACTACTGTTTTTATTTTCCCGTCACTAGTTTGATTAACTTGTTTCTCAACCTGAACATCAATGTATTCTTTAAGTTCGTTTTTAACGCCTGTTATATCAAGTTCTGCTACTAGTGGTGCATGCACAGCATCCACCAGTGGCACTCGGGCTTTGGACGAAGACTCGCACAAAACGGTAGAAACTGTAAGTATAACGATTAGATATTCCATGATTTATCAAACCCAATAACAATATAACAACGCACGTCGTTCTAAAATGTCTATGTACCAAACGGTTTTGTGAATAAATATAAGCACAAGGCAACTCTTCAGATGAACATGGTAGCCTACACTACAGTTAAATTATTCGCTACAAGTTTAAATAAGACATTTACGCTATTACTCTATTACTTATTCATCCGAATAGACTAGGATATATTATTCATCACTAGATAACGGTATATATTATACTACAGTAACTGTAATATTAAATCATATAGTTTTTTTTCAGTAACAGGTGCTTACTGCTTCCTTCTAAATTTTGAATCAGCTGCTCTCAGTAGGAATCACAAGATAAAACATTTACTTTCAATGTTAAACCAATATTTTTTTGTTAATACGTGATTAACATACATATTCCTAGTAGAATGAACTCGTTTCATGTTAGAGCCCTACTACTACATTTTATTAGAGATGCATTAATACTCTTAGCACTACATCAACTTCAAATTGATCGGAGGTTAAACAAACTTACAAAAGATATTTCTGAAAATATTTCTGGCAAAACTTGATGTATATTTTGAGGATTTTTTTGCAAAAAGTAGTGGGTCATCGATCTTCTAAGTAACAATACATCTTTGAAAATTATAAATAACATTAAAGTTAGACTACTGTGATATGTACTTGAATAAATTATTTGTATCGAAAACAGAAATAAAATAAGAAAAAATGTTACCGACTTATCTTTTCAAACAAGTTAAAGAAAATTACCTCCCTTCGTTAAAATTCATATATTCTGTTACAGGCATTATGTTCTAAATAGCAAATCACTGATTAAAATCATTGCTTATTTTAAAAATGTCATGCAATTTTATAACTTAATTGAACTAATAAGGTTATAATTGGGAAATACAAATCGTGAAAGACACCCCAATCTACCTTAACAAATTAATATAAAACTTGCAACCTTTTTTATTCCGCGTTAGTACCACCATGGTATACCGTATTGGTTCTAATTTTGCTTTGCTGTGGCTGCTGAGTTATAGAGGGAATTATCCTTTGTTAAAATAATGATTATGTAAAGAAACAACGAAATGTTATATCTTATGTAATGAAATTCAATGTTTAATGTTGCCGGAAAAAAACATTCTCGTGAGAAACTGATAGCGGTATTTTTCCCTCCGACCATTGTTGCCGTTCTGCTGCCAAGCCGAAAGCATAACGTATATTTAAATGTATAAAATGCTATTAAAATCAAATCGTGAACATATTCCCCTAAATTCGCTTTATATTTAAAAAAATCTTAAAGTAAAGGTACCTCCAGAAATTGTTGCAATAGTTGAGTAACGTCTAATGTATTTATTACTTGTTCAAATTATAATCAATCTAGCATGTTACAATAATTCTATTTAGGGGCCGGCGGCCGTATGGTTAAGATAATAAGTCATACCCATTTATCAGGTAGCCTGTGACAACTGAGGTTGCGGGTTCGAGTCCTATTGTGTGCAAGATGTTCTCTCGTCTCATACCTTGATTGACAAGGATTGGCAATTTTCCTGTCGAATGTCGGGGGTTTTCAACGGATAGCTCTGCTTCCTTCCCCAACCCCCCCCCCCAAAAAAAAAAAAAAAAACTGGATGCAATGATATAGATAAACACTTCCTGAAAGTGGCTTAAACTCCTTTTAAACAAACATATAATTTCATTAGGGAAGACAGGCGTTATATTTATATGTGTAAATTTGCGTCTGAAATAAAATATAGCAATATCTCTTAGTTCCACAGAACAGCGTGAAAGCATATCAAATATAAAAATTGTTAGTTGTTTCTCATTGGCCAATAATCAAAAATCAAATTACAAAAGTGACAGCAATTCTAATGAAGCCATATGAAGACATATATTTTTATTGCATGCATTTCGCGGTTGAAATGTCATCCGACAGTTCGGTCGTATCAAATATTCATCCGTGTTTGTTGAAAGGACGTCATTGTACAAAGCGCTAGAACTGCTTGGCCCAGTTATTATGCTGGAATTCAGTTTGGTTTCCAAATTGATGATGAATTCTAATATGACGTCCTTCAAACGCTTTGGAAACACACCTCTATTTAAATATTCAACAAAATACGGCTGTTCCAGCCATTTCAAAAACCCCCGTGTGTTGATGTTTTTGCTTTAAAATTTATTTTATTTTGTACCTTTGTAAGAAAATCCAATAGATAACATGTTTTCACGATAGCAAGTCCGTTTTCTATTCTATGCTTTTATTGTTTACATTGACTTTAGCTACGTTGTGTTTTCGAGGGACGCTGCGTTGTTTACAATGACGTTCAATGCAAACCGCGAGACTTTTCCCGCCCCCACCACAAACGAATTTACCGTTACGTATCAAAATGAAAACGCAACCGAATTTCAAAATGTTGATTAATTGTGGAAAATAACTGTCGATTTAAATTTGCACCATTGTGGATCTAAAACAGGAGCATAAGATCGACCAAATGCGGTAAGCGGTTTTCATTTCTCACGCAAACACAGCAACACATGAACAGTCCCAGACACGCCACACGGCGACTGATGTAATGAAGCATTTAATTTTGTCGTTCTTTGTTTTGATTGTTAAATTTTATTTTAAATGTTAATAAATATGTTTGTTTGTTTTTAATTTATATTTCTTCGTTTTTTTTTCTACTAAGTTTTACACGAGAAATATAATAATTTCGAAACAAGGGAGGTTCTCGGAAATTGGAACAGCCAAAATAAACCTTTACCTAGGTAGTCGCGAAATGTAAAATTTCTGTATTTTCATATCAGAATCGAAATAATTCATGGCTGCCCCAATTTTATGGATTATTTAAATATGGGTAAGCATTATATTCATGATATTTAACCATTCGCTAACGCTCATGGCAAAATATTCATGAATATAATGCCTACCCATATTTAAATAATCGATAAAATTGGGGCAGCCGTGAATTATTTCTTAATTAGCTGAAGCGGTTAATACAAGAAACGAGGCAGAGGGTATGAAATTGACGTAACGCAAGGGCAAACGATGGCAAATCCGGAAGGTTTCCAAGTATAAATGATGAAGGAAGGGAAATGTTTTAAGGAATACGGAAAGCTTAGCTACCAAAAGGCATACCAAATATGGTGTCAATATTTTCAGGCGTAGGTATCAACATTAAGAAGACTCGCACTATGTATGATCTGTACAGCATATTCCCCATCCCTTTCTAAATTCTAAATAATATATATCAGTTCAAAATACTTATTGTATCTTTAATCATTTCAATTCTTTTTTTGCATAAATAAATGAAAAATCTATATCATCCTTGTAAAATATTTGTAACATAAAATAAGCTTAAGGGGTAATCGAACCCCCATACACAACCGTTGTTACAAAAAGTAACATTACAATTTTTTATCATTCACATATATTTTACTTCAAACGTCTAACTATTGCATTTTATTACATAATATATATTTTTGCCTTTTTCCTATTGGCCTAAACCAATACACGTGACTTTCCATTTCATATCATATTGGTTTGCAAAAAACTCATTCTACTCAATAAAAAACCATATTGCACTCTCGTGAGAAATTTATGAATGAGAATACCTAGCACGTGCTGTTTCCCCAAACGGAAATACGATAGCCAATCAAATCTTCTTTCTTTAATCCCCTAAACCAATCAAAATTATCGTTCTAACTGATGCTCGGATTATATTGTTGTTTGTGAACATGGTAACGTTGTAACGTCATCGAGTGAACGTAATGCGGATAGTTCTGGTGCTAATAAGCGAAGATTTGCAGATATTACTAACTTGGAAATTAATGAAATCATTAAGAAAAGAGATGCTGTCAACACTTGCAAATCGAAAGAGCAAGCGATTATTTTTTTTCCAAATATTTACGTGAAACGGATATGTCAGTTAGTTTGGAAATGGCGGACCCTCGGGTATTAGACTCAAATCTTTGTAAATCTTATGCAGAAGCAAGGTCTGAGGATGGGACATTATACAAGAAATAATCACTGCAAACATTTCGTCATGGATTATGTCGATATTTTACCGATTTTTGAGAAATAAATATTATGAAAGACAGTCACTTTCGGGAATAAAAAAAACTTGTATATTCCATTTATTGACTCAATAAATTATGTAATAAAACAATTACTACACTCGAACTCGATCAATATGAGGTTTTATGGAGCAGGGTAGAATAATATTGAACTCGGCTTTGCCTCGTTCAATATTATTCTACCCTGCTCCATAAAACCTCATATTGATCTCGTTTAAGTGCAGTAATTGTATAAGATTTTTTCCTGGAATCAATTAATGTCATTGTTCTGTCACACGTTTTGTGTTTCATTTGTTATAGATATTTTATATAGAAATTTTCTTCATCACCTGTGAAATCGTCAATGATGGATTTATTTCGTTTCCTATACTTGTTAGGACATTCGAAACTTCACTGGATTTTTCATCTCTTCAATTAAAGATTAGTACGATTTATAATAGTGTTACTCTCCCCTCTGTTCTCCGCGCGTCCCATGCAAAACGATGGACAAACTAGACATTCACTGATTTGTGGCAATCCACGACCTGAGTACTAAATAAATGTAACAATCAGTGTTTGTTTGTTTGTTTGAATGGTGTTTTAACGCCACTTTCAGCAATTTTTCAGCTATTTCATGGCGTCCAGTTTTTATTGGGGGAGGAAGCCGGAGTACCCGGAGAGAACCCCCGACCAACAATCAGTGTGTTTAATTGATGATCTAACATATTTTCCATCGAAATGTGAATTTATTCCGTTTTGGATCTTATCTAAATTTAGCCGGACATGGACAATAAAAACTGCAACAGACGAAGGGAATTTCCCGTTTATTTATAGGCAATATTTAGACCTTATAACTTTTCATACATTGTGTTATATGAATGAATAATTACTATCCTCTATACTGTTTTCTCTATGAACTTTTTCTATGTACTTTGTAATTTTATTGTATCCCCGTTTTTCAGTATTTTACCATTATATCCAATACTGCTGCTAAAAATAAACAACTTGTCAGCGGTTCATCTATCCAGGAGATCCATAATAGTAAAATAGCGGCATTTACAGAAGTGCCACTGCAGTTTACGCCAGTGGACGTCCTCAGAAGACCATTAAATACTTTTATATAGATGAAAGTAAATACACGTCTACTTCACGTACAAAATCACACATCCAGTTAGTTTCAAACAGCTTGTACAATAACGTCTGTGATACGTTATTTTGTACAAACCTAGCTAAAAGTAAAACAAATAGATAGCATGGTCCATCACACATTCGAGATTTTCTCGTAACAAGAAAGTAATTGCGACATGATTAGTGACGCAGGCGACGATGTCGCCATACCGCCAACTTGGTCAGCTCAACACTCGGATGTACGATCCGACAGAAAAAAATGTAAGAACTCAAAACAAAAAAGGCATGAACGTCTACATTAAAAGACGCGAGAAATATTCTCATGACATAGAGCTGTTATGGAGCATGTTAAATGCCTTTTTACGGGAGGTTGATAACAATCCAGACAATGTACAAGGTTGCCTCTTTTACAAGAAAAGATAGCCCAAACTGCTAATAGATACGAACGTCACGTTGACTCATTTATGAACGACATAAAGGCAGAGGAAAGCAACCGAGACCTCAAGGCTTTCATTACCTTTGCTGATATTAGACAGCAAACATTAAACACAGCAATGTCAAATCTACGGGGCGCCATCAAGGCATTTGGTCCCGCATCACCAGCAATACATCAGCCACAAGGGCAAACCACCACAAATCAATAGAGTAATGCTGAGCCAGAAAGACCACATGGGTTCGTAAAACAAGAAAATCCTTGAGCGGCTCTAAATCCCACAGTTCGTCATGCGCGTCAAGTAATAAGCGTGCTAAAGCAGAAGCTCAAAAGGCCAAGATAGCCTTTTAAGCCGAACAAGCCGCCATAACAAAACAAGCTCTTCTCGAAGAACACGAGTTGCATCGTAAAGCTTGTCAGAAAGCTGAAATGAAACACAGATCGAACAGCGTAGGATTGAGTATGAACGAGCTCAGGCCCTTGAAGCAGCGACAGTCACACGCATGAAAATGGACTTCCAAGCCAACAAAACTCTGCTAGAAGCTCACATGGACGAAGCTATGACGGGGCCGAGGCAAGAGCGTTTGAGGACAACGACTATCAAGATATCGACGACGATAACAGTAGTACTCATGCTATGGACGAAAATCCAGCCTACGTCCGGACAAACGCATATCCATCGCACTCCGATAACGCAAGAATAGTCACGGTTTTCATACCTCCTGCTACAACAGAACCATCTAGGCAGTTAAGACCACGATATATGGCGTCGAGACTCTTCCGACGGGCGACCGACGACGTCGACATCACTTACAATACTTATGGCCTCGATCGGGATGCTCCCGTTTTTGTTCCATTCGCTCAGCATCGACATCCCTTACCGACAACGTCTGTTGCGACGCAGGAACACCATGTCGGCAAAAAAGGATTTAACGTCCTACGAATTGACTAAATTCCTACTGAGAAAGGACCTGCTACTCTTCCGTCTTACCCATGTCGACGACAAATCAGAGTCATACGCCGTTTGGAAAGGCGAATTCAAGCGTGTTGTGGACGAGGTAGGGATATCCAATTCCGAAGAACTAATTCTCAAGAAATACGCCAAAAACAGCAAGGCATCGACTTCGATGATGCGACATGTGGTCTAGAGTGTTTTTGGGGAACGCCTAGACCAACTATGGTGCGTTACAGTTAACATAGCCCGCATTGAGGCAAAATTAAGAAAACCTCCTTAAAATGACAAAGACACCAACCGTCTGTATGACTTGTATGATCCCGTCTCCCACATCCAAAGCCTGAAACGCAACTAAACTTTCGAGATCTGTTAGGGTACTTCGACACGTTACCAAAACAATTGACTATAGTTGCAAAATTGCCATTTGGACTCAATGGAAAAGTGGACTTTGAAAGCCTCAAAATACATTAGCCAACGAAGTTATCGGATTTTATCCGTGAAATTGCAAAAATCAAAAACAATCCTTTTTCAATTTTGATTCCAGTAGTCAGCCAACTACTAAGCCATATTCCCAGACTGGAAATGGGAAGATTAGTGCATACACGACGTGTACAACGGACGGAACATGGTATGGCTCTGCAGACATGTCTATCGACAGGCCCAGTAAAGAAAATAGCAGACCAATCAACCTGAAGAAGCGTTGCATCATACACAAGGGAAAGCAGGCGCGTAGCTCCCATACGAGCAAAAAATCCCTTGCTTGCACATCAGATTGTAAAAAAACTGAAAAAAACGAAAAAACCCCACCCGGGACGTTGATCGATGCATTAGCTTGATATTGTATACTGGTTCCCTTTAATTAACATTATTTCAATAGTATCTGTCGAAAAGTTTGTTTGCCGCACCAGTACAAAATGAAAAATATAGACTCTTATTTTCAAAAGAAAGTCACAGACGTGCATGTGGACAGCCAGTCGTCGAAAATTGACAGTACTTGTGTGGAAATTGACGTTCAACCAGGAACAAGTTCTCAAGATGTTTCAAGAAAGGAAACGAAAAAGTCTTTTCATCCTCCTTATCCAGATGTCTGTGTTTGTTGTCTTGTCCGTCTTCATAAATTTGTTATGGTCCGTTCATGTTCCCATTAGTTCGTTGGTTCATCAGTCATATCTTAAACTTAAATATTACTGGTGTATAGTAAATGTATCTTTAAATTAGATTAAAAAAAATCTTTGTTTTATATGAGATCCATTTGTCAAGAATAATGCTATACATAAAAAAGGGAAAAAAAAACGTTCGTTTTGTCATTTACAATTTATGTATAGATTAAACTCTTTAAAACCCTCAAATGCAGGAGCTTCCGGGGGGGGGGCTTCGCCAACTGGTCCCGTTGGGAACCTAAAGCGGTCCCCAGACCCTCGCCTAATTAAATTTGTTGCACATGGCACACAGGTCAGCTACTCCCCTGGAAATCACTTGTTAAATGAATGTAACGATTTCAGAGCAAAACCGATTGTGGAGCGCATTCCATTGTAAACTGCTAAAGGAACACAGCGTATGCTTCAAATGCTGTGAATCCGACTCGCACATTAAGGCCAATTGTAAGGAAAGAGTCGTTTGCAAGGAATATGAAAGCACAGTAATCTGACAGCTCTCCACATCTCCAACTCCGACCAGCGACAAACGAGTTTTGCTCGTGAATCCTCACAAGACAATAGCGGGGAGCGAAAAGGTCTAAAGGTAAACACTGTTAATGACACCTTAAAGGTCACATTCACCAAACGATGCTGTCCAATTTACAGCGCCACATCATGTGCAACGATTTTGCCAGTTGACGTGTTTCACAAAGACGAGAGATTCACTGTACATCACATGTACGCCATAATAGATGACCAAAGCAGTCATACATTGGCTACAACATAATTCTTTGATATGCTCAACGTCAAAGGACCCTACCGGAATTTCAATCTTTCAACCTGTTAAGGGCTCACACTGATGTCAGGAAGGAGAGCAAACGACCTTATGGTTAGGTCAATTGAGAACGATTTCAAGACAGATCTACCGGCAGTACATCACACTCTCGATCAAAGATTAGGATCTCACTTTTAACCATTCGCACAGAAGTTGCCGTTCGGTTGGGTCATTATAGTCGAAACTTGTCTTGACCGACAACATGAACCACTTGATATCGATGTGAAGAAAACGTTCATTCTACCGAATGGCCGACCTTAGATTATGCGACCATGTCCGAACCATTTTCACGTAACCGAATATCGTGATAAAGTACCTGGCGATTAGAATGATTCTGGCTTGAATGGGTTAGACATCTCGAAAAAACACATGATGACGATTAATCAGGATTATCCCAGGAAGACCGACAGTTTGTTTAACAATTGGACATAGAATTCAAACGAATCGAAACCGTTTCGATCGTCACGAAGACCATTGCTAAAAAACAAGGAACAGGCAACCCATCGTGCTAAGATACTCGACAGAAGTCTGAAGAAAAATCCTGAGAAATGGAAGCACTTCCAAGTCTTCATGGCCAAAATATTGGACAACAACCACGCGTAAATGGCCCTTCAGTTACACAAGGGTGAAGAATCCTGGTATTTGCCTTTGTTTGGAGTCTATCATCCCGTCTCCTGCAGACAATCGAGATTTATACAGAATCGAGTGGTAACGGGTTCAAGCTTTGGCCAGCATGTTTTGGACTCGCTGGAAAAGGGAATATTTACCGCTCTTACAACGAAGCAAAAATGGACAGAAGTGCGGATAGACCTCCATTTAAGTTTTATGTAGTTCTTGTTAAGGACAATAGTTTATGTAGGACGCAATAATCGCCAACGCCGTACAAGGGTCAGACGACCACGTT
The DNA here is from genome assembly GCA_944474755.1 of Limnoperna fortunei. Taxonomy (NCBI): domain Eukaryota; kingdom Metazoa; phylum Mollusca; class Bivalvia; order Mytilida; family Modiolidae; genus Limnoperna; species Limnoperna fortunei. Next base: position 71,440,978 of record OX104118.1, read on the forward strand.
CGAAAGATTGAAGTGCGTATTATGGTAGACGGGAAACAGACACCCGATCGATTACCGAAGCGGACGAAACCTAGAGAATTGAAGTTATTTGCAAATTGTGCTAACTGTATACATTTGTTAATATATCGCAACAAATGTAAACCTGCTTTGGATACTATTTCCTGTCATCATCGATACTTCGATGATACTCGATTCTAGAAAATCGCTGTTCCTCACCACGCCGTACCACTGGAAGCCAAACAACGATGGAGCTGCCTCAAGATCCATGCCAAGAAGACCTTCCGTGAGTGAACTGTACATTTGTATTTACCTTTTATATGATTCTTAAATGACATTGGGATTGTTATGAGAATAATAGGGATATTCGCCTGGATATCAGACGTGGAGTGTTCTGTCTTACGTTTTGTGTTTCATTTTTTTGTAGATATTTTAGACATCTTCTTCATCACCTGTGAAATCGTGAATGAAGGATTAATTACCGTCGCCAATGAGAGACGGTATACATAATCAAATGACGAACTGTCTACGGAGTAAATGACAATCTGTTTCTTGATTTGGTGGTTCACTAAATCTATAAATATATTTGTCATATCATTGGTTTACGTCAGGATTGCAATAAGTATTTCCGTGTGGTAATGTTACGTTCCACATATTGACTTCTATTTTATTCAGTGCATTAGTCAGTGAACAATATAAAGGTAAATATTGAACCAAAATCTCCCTACTTTTTAAAGCTGTTTGGGAAAAATTGATATTTTCTTTACTCTTTATTTTCGTTCTGATATTATTGCAAATAATACAACTTATATTTTTATCACAATTTTGAACACTTGTTAAGGGAGTCAATTTTTGATTATTTTTCAAAAAGCACGTGTGAAGTGACGACATCTCTCAAGCACCATTGGTTAATAACTGTACGTATTAAATATACATATAAATTACAAACAACAGATACTTTTATAAATCCCATAAAATGGAAATGCAGCTAAGAGACGGTTATCTTTTTAGAAAAGCTTAACTTGTTTCGTTTCCTATACTTGTTTGGTATTCGATACTTCACTGGATTTTTCATCTCTTCAATTGTAGATTCGTACGATTTTTAATCGTGTTACTCTCACTCCTCTGTTCTCCCCGTCCCATGCAAAACGATGAACAAACTAGACGTTCACTGTGATTTGTGGCAATCCACAGCATGAGTACCACATAAATGTAACAATAAGTGTTTTTAATTAATTAATGATCTAACATATTTTCCATTGAAATGTGAATTTATTCCGTTTGAATCTAATCTAAATTTAGCCGGACGTGGAAAATGAAAACTGGAACAGACGAATGGAATATTAATTTATTTGCAACGTTTAGATTTTATAACTTTTCATTGTGCTTATATGAATGTTTAATTTTAAAATACTTAATAACGATCCTTTTTCTATTTTCTCTATTAACTTTAACGTTTTTCCATGTAGTTTGTAATTGTATTGTATCCCCCTTTTATAGTATTTTACCACTACATCTGACTGTCTGTTGCTGCTTGAAATAAACAACTTGTAAGCGGTTCATCTATCCTGGAGAGCCGGAATAATGATCATTGGAAATTTAATTTAGTAGACCACACATCAGCAAAGCCAGTAAATGATATTTCTATGCAATTTAAAATGCTGATAGAAGAAATTTTATCATGAAAGGGCATTTTAAGTTAAAAATAATGGAGCTAAATTGATAAAATGATATATTAAACAAATATTGTATTGACAAAATGTATTTGATGTTAACAAAACCAAAATGCTAAATATAGTTTTAAGTGATGAAAATGGTATCAGGAGCAATATTACGCTAATAACACAGATTGATATCAGACACCCTTTAAAAGTAAACAAGTGTGCACACAGCAAAACGTTTCTACTCTATTCCGCATCAGTAACGAAACAAAATACGTCATTAGCATTACGCAAATAGCATTAAATTGTTATCATTTAAAATATACCCTTCATGGTTACAGAGAAACAGACCTAATCCAAAAACTTTAACTTACTCACTGAACCATGAAATTGAGGTTATGTTCAGTTTAAACCTCCGAGACACTCATGTACTAATCATTACCAAACTGTCATCCTACCATGCATGGTAACAGAAGAACTGCTCTAATCCAAAAACTTTAACGTAGTCGCTGGACCGTGAAATTGAGGTCAAGGTCAGGTGACACCTACCCGACAGTCATGTACTATTAATCAGCAACCTACGTACCAAATATTGTCATCCTACCATGCGTTAAAAGAAACAAAAAGAGATGTTAATTTGAAGAATTTTATAACAAACAAAATAGACTAATACCTTAGAAATTTGTAAGAATAGGTCTGGAATGCTAATGGCCAGCTGTTCGTAAAAAGTACCTTTGTTGGTATAAGAGTACTAAAGTTCTACCTTCTGACAATGTCTGGTACACAAATCATCCCATTGGCGAAAGGATACTAAATGATATGATGAAAATCATATCCAAAGATACCAATTTGTTTAGAATATATACACAAATCGTTGTGTTCGCGCGACAACAGTAAATGTTTTATCACTTTCTGGTGTTTCTGATCGCAAAATAATGAGAATTACTGGCCACAGGTGCGAGGCAAGTGTAGGCTCGTACAACGCAGATTCGACTATTTAACAAGGCGTAAATTTAGATTCAAATTTAGATTAGTCAAATAGTAGAAATGCTGGTTCTCCCGTGCTTCTCTCTAAGAAAAACCACAACTACTGTGCCGCCAGTGCTTACAAAATCATCTCCCGCCATATCGCTCTCTTGACAAACGAATAGCATTAATATTGTGCAACAAATCAACAACTTGACAGTTGCTCCATTGTACATCAAACAATTCTACCGTCCATGCGCTCAATTACCATATATCTCACCCACCAAATGAGTAGAAATGTCAAAACTTCGAAACGTTACATGGACGATATGATAAGATTGATCAATCTTGAGCTAACAGATGGAACTACTTATTAGTTTTTTTGTTTCTGCACTCTTAGATTTTTTGTTTCTGCACTCTATCAGCTGATCTTTGTAATTTGAACAAAAATACAAATTTAACATTATATTAAGTTAGACCTACATTAAATGTAAATAATGGAGATAAATGTATTGTATTGAAGATGATTTGAAATGCAGTATCAACAAATGTAGAGAGTTTTAAGTTTCTCAGATAAATCAGTTTGACACTGACTGATTTAATATATAGTTTTTCTTTAAAAACGTATCTACATTTCATTAATAAGTGATTTTGACAATGGCACTGATTTATTAAGCGTTTTCCGCTAAATACTTATCTAAATTTTACATATGAGTTACATAACAACTAATACATCAGATATTTGCGATCCGACGATAATTTTCTTGTTTTTTTTTAATTTGTTATTAGTTTTAGCAGCTTCTGACATAGCCACTGCATACGATAAATATCTGAAAAATTTAAAGTTTATGTAATAATTAAATCAAGTATAGAATTATCTGCGTGAAACATTTCTGCAGGGATACGATCTAACAATATTTGGCATACATCTTTATGATTCTGGACATTAAATTAGATTTTAATATACACAGAGAATTTGTACTCTTTGTCACTAAAACCATTATATACACATGATTTACTGATGCATCCATTTCTTAGTAAAAGACTAATGTTTTATTGATTAGAACTGGAAAATAACTTAACCAGTCTGTTTTATACATAAAGATGCAGTTTATCATATCGATGTTTGAAAAATATTTGACTTTTCCCTAGAAATGACAATGAGTAACTCGATGGGTGTCTTATTAGAGACAGGCACCTCTAACTCGTCCGGAGCACATGAGTGCACCCATGGTTTTATTGGGTTCGGGTTACTCTCTTTCTGTTTTTTGTATTTTTGGTTTTTGTGTTGCGTTTGTCTATATCCGGATTGTAACTGTCCCTTGACTTTTGGCTCTTATTGTTCGGTCGGTTTTCTTTGCCATTTTTCTTATTATTATACAATTTTGTACCAGTAAAGTTAAACAATATTTAGCAGTGTAACTGAAATTGTGTTTATAACACTGTCCTTAAAAAGGGTTCAAGATGAAAATTAAAAAGTACCGGTAAATATTATGGAATAAAATTATTTCTGTCAATAAGATATTTATCAAACAATAACCACTAATATCTTTAAAACAAAAAAAACTCAATTGCAAGTTTCAATAATAAGATCCTTTCTTATTATCTTTTTTAAAATAAGCCTGTATTTTAAAAGATGGGTTAAAATGCCGAAAGACAATAACAGTTAAATCTTCGTTCCACATAGTTATGGATTTGTTTGTTTTGTTTGAATGATGTATTATGCCACTTTCAGCAATGTTAGGGCTATTGCATGGCGTCCAGTTTTTATTGGTGAGGAAGCCGGAGTACCCAGAGAGAACCCCTGACCTCCATAGTTATGGACCAAACCACAGCAAATGTTATGGAACTGTATAGCACTGCAAGTCAAATGAGTATAAAAATAATATGTCACTATATTTGTGCAGATCTAATATTCTCTAAAATAATTATAAAAAACATTTTGAACTTTTTGTAAATAAATAAATCTTTATTTGAAGTCCGATTTTTGCAAGGCGTGCTCGACTAGTTCAATAAACAAGGATTGCCATTTTACCTGCCAAATACCGGGATTCTTATTGTGAACTCACGCTTTCCTCTTTAATTAAACTTTACACTGTTATAATAACTACAATTTATAAATTGGCGTAAAATAACATTAAAGAAACAATGAAATAGTTTGTCAAATAATAGCATATGCAATAAAACACAATCAAAAGTCACAATATACATGTAGGCTTCTATATTGCAGATTGTAACACTTGGGCCATACTTGTAAGGCTTCCAGTAGTCAACCCAACCACACAGCTTCCCAGCGCGTTTAACGGATAAACCTTCTTGTTAAGGGTTGTCAGGTTAAAACCGGAAAGTCTCATCACAGACCGTAGTGGGTGACGTGTTTGAAGACTTTCACGCTCATTGCTCTATAAAGACCCGTTTTGTAGATTTCGAGAAAGAGTAGGCTCATTGTAGCCGCAACAAAAGGCTAAATACTCAGCCCCTACCCATACCACACGGCAGTCCCTATGTCCCATCCCCTTTCCCGTTGATTTATTGTTTGCTAACTTGGTATCGTCCTCAATATAGCTGAAATATTGCTCGCTGGATTTAAAACATACACACAAGCTACCAAGCAGATTGTAATAGTTAGCTTTTGTTATCAAATAAACGCTAAATTGTATTTAAATGATAAATGAAGCTATAAGTTTAGCTGTAATTAGCCATAGACTATTGTCAAAAGAGACCAAACGTAACATGTTTTATTAAAAATTGTTTAAATGCATAGTGAGTTGTTCTATATAAATACATAATTACCTACTAAAATTTACATATTTGTAATTGTTCGTGTGTGCCTTGTTTTGTTGAATGGACCACGCGGCATCATGTGATTGACACACACCAACTACGACCTGGCTTTCTCGTTTATAAGTAAGTAAATTTTATTTAGAGTCGGATATATGTACATAGTAACAAACATATAACATGATCTGTTTTGAGCTTTTGACTTGTTTTTTAACAAACAAAACAAATAACAAAACATATCATGACAAAACAAAATTAGCATACATGTTAAGGTACATTTAGACAAAGTATATAAAGCAGGATAGCATTAAAGATTAACAGAACAATAATATATGCATTTTAAAACATATTTGAAATAGATTCATTTAACAAATGTGAGCACAAATTTTAAACGTACAAAGCACTAAACTTAAAAGCAGGCAGCAATAGATACATGTACTTTAAAGCATATATTTTAAATATATTCATCAACCAGAAAAAACAGCACTAAAAACAGAGAACAAATAAAAGGTAAGCATACCCAGTATATAAAAAGCATGATTAGCATGTGCAACATAAAAATAATTGCACTAAAACATATATTAAAATAGACTATTTTAAAAACTGAGCAGATAAACACCAAAGAATTTTAAAAAGGCATTTAAAGTACTAATAAAGCTAAAAAATTAAGCAAGACTATTAGATTCAACTGTAGCAAAGCTAACATGAAAGACCCGTACTGGTGTGAAGTCACACAGACTGTGATTTACATGCAGTACACAAGTTAGTTTTTTTTATTTTTGCCTCCCACTCCAGCTGGCAATATAACTTTTGAACTGCCCAAGGTCTAGTTCTTGCCTCATTTGCCAGTGTATTTCACTGTCTGGCAGCCTCATACCTGAACGACTTTTTCCCATACCAAGTAGTTCTAGGTATTGGAAAATATGCAGTATTTGAATAACTATAAGAATTATTTTTTTTAAAACATAAAAATCTTGCAAAAATATAGAACTTTCTTGTTAATTATTTTTGGTCGCCAAGGCAATTGTTATAGGCCTTGCTTTTAGAGAGGGCAGTTTTGATCGTTCTAAAAGGTCATCATAGAGGTTCACTGAATGATTATGACCTGACTATCCCCTCTGTAGACGCGCAGTACACTCTATAAGATGAGCATTATGACCCAAACTATGGTCCATGGACATAATAGAACGTTTACAAGGTAACAGCATACGATCGGTATTTTTTTTCAGGTCTCAGTTTTTCAAATTTATGATTCTATAGATGACGTCCTTTCAATTAAAACCTAGTTTGGTGTGTTTTGTACATTATGTACAGAGTCATCATGCGAAGTCAGGGGTTTCGAGCCACGTGCTAGTCGAAATATAGCCATTTGCTTCTAATCAGAGTTTGGCTAAAAAAAACAATGGAAATTCTCAAATACAGTTTACATATAATGAGATAATATCAGCGCCACCGTTTATTGATCTTTCACGAAATGTAGGAAAGGTTCTAACAGATTAACAAAGTTATATGAACCAGTTATTTTTTAATAAAAATTGCAACAACAAATCATTGGCATAGGGTGCAATACATGCATGTATTACACATTAAATGACAATTTAATCGAAATAATAAAAACAGTTCGAATACGTATTCGGTATTTATGTTACAATTCGTACGACTGGAAATAGAGAAAGGTGGATAAAGTTACCCAACTCTCATACCACATTTGCTTCATCAAAACGTACAATAAGGAGGTTTTTTTTAACTTAGTTCAGAAATGACATAAGAGTGTCAATTTTTAAATATTGTAAACAAAGCAGGAGTGAAGAAAATATTGAATCATATTATATGTGATTTGAATGCACAACAAATTAAATTTGTCGCTCTGTCTAAGTGTAAGAATGTATGGATGGATGGATGGACGGATGACGGGATGTTATTTGTAAATCTACAGTTCTCAGTTACAACAGTAATCAAGTCCAACATGACCTTCAATTTAACAACACTAGACACTGCAATCACCGTTATTATGTTTTATTATATTGATATGTATGTTACCCATCATGGCGCAAGACAAACAATGACGCTAGTTTACCAATGCTACTCAAGAGTAAATCTACTAACAGCACTTTTAAGTATGTTTAGTACGTTTTGGTTAATTTATGTTATATTTGGTCCCGTTACAGGTATAATAACAATAGTGTTGTCAACTTTCGGAAACGTCTCATCCGGTTTCGGACAAAATGGAGGACGCTGGTTGGACAAAATTACTGACACTATTTTTGATTGCCATTCATAAGAAATCGGCAAATGCTATGATAATAAGTTAGCAAATATTAAGGAACTTTAACATATTCTTCATTTCTGGAGGAACAAATAGCCAAATTTTAGTAGTCACGTAGAGTTGAAATCGAAATACTGGAGGCTATGTGACTCAATATTCGCAAAACAAACTTGCGAATTTTGCACTGAATGCATATTTCATTCGTTATTCATAGAAAGGTATAGTCCCTTGAAGGACCACGACCCTATACATTTACTTAATTTAAATGAAACTAAAACGATAATATATTTATAGTATATTTTATATTATATATATATATATATATATATATATATATATATATATATATATATATAAAGTCTAAAGAAGCTACCAACCAATACACTTACTAAGTATCGGATCGCCAATATGACGATACAGCATAAACAAAAACATAATATATAAGTCTAGAGAATTATGCAACGATACAAATTTAAAGATGTTTCTACTAAAAAATGATTCTATTACTAAATATGACAAAATTTTCGACCAACTGATGGCCTTCTTCAGTGTCAATATCAATCTATAATAAACGATAAAATTTGGATACTGGTACATCAGCATCCTGTAGTGATGTGATCGGATCTGATTTTATTGATCTTGAACTTTCTCGAATCACATCTATCAGTCTTTACATAAGGGAATACTGTACAGTTATATAAACCATCTTATCTTTAACTTCTTGATATTCATGAATTTATTGTTTATATTTTGAATGATATTTATTGTTTTTTGTTTATTCCATTGGGGTGTACAGAGCAGAGCTCTTTGATCCAGAATTTTTCTCGGGCCTCCCGTTCAGAGTCTCGCCACTTGCAGTTCTGCTCGATAACTAGGATTTTTATGTGATCAAAATCCTTTGGAGTGTGGTCGGGCAGTCTGAAGTGTTGGCTTACGGGCAGAAACTGTTTCTTAGTAAGGTCACTTCTGTGACCATTCAGTCGTTTGTGGAATGGCTGTTTGGACTCGCCGACATATTGTAAGCCACAGATGGGGCACTCAAGAATGTAAATAACATTCGAGCTTTTGCAGTTAACAATAGTAAATATTTTGTACTGTTTACCTGTGACTTTGCTGTTAAATGTAGACGAGAGTTCCATATGTTTGCAACATTTGCAGCGTTTGTCACCACAAGACTGACTTCTGCCAGCGGCAGTGCTGGGCTTTGCAATCTCTGCTCGTACCAATAAGTTGCGGAGACTGTTGGGTTGTTTAAACGCAACCATGGGGGGCTCTGGAAATATTCTTGACAATCTGGGATTTTTTTCAATCGATTTCCAATGTTCACGAATGGTGCTAATTGTGTTTTTCAAACAAGGGTGGTAAGTTAGTACGCAGGGAACTCTATTGCATTTCGTTTTTGCTTTATATTGAAGAAGGGTACTCCTCGATGTCTGCTGTGCTTTTTCAAAATTCTTTTTGATGTTATTATTCTTGTACCCCCTTCTTCTAAGGTGTCCTTTTAATTTCCCTAGTCTCTTTTTAAACGAATCGTCGGTGGAACAGATTCGTCGGAGTCTAAGAGCTTGACTATAAGGAATGCTCTTTGTCACATGAGGAGGATGACAGCTACTAGGTAAAAGGTATTGGTTGGTGTCTGTTGGTTTGGAATACAGGTCAGTAGACAACTCACCATTTGCGGATAAGGAGCTGGAAGTATCGAGGAAAGATATACTAGATTTTGAGATTTCATAAGTAAATTTGATAGAGGGATGGATGTTATTGGCACGTGTGATAAAGTTTTGCAATCCCTCATCAGTATGTATCCACTTCATATCAACATCATCAATAAACCTGTACCAAGACAGTGGTCTTTCAATAGACGATTGGAGAAGTTCTTTTTCTAATTTACCCATAAATATGTTGGCATATGATGGAGCCATTTTAGTTCCCATAGCTGTTCCATTTATTTGCAAGAAATGGTCTCCATTAAAAGTGAAGTTGTTCTTTTTTAGCACCAATGTCAGCATTGCGACTAAACATTCAGTCGGAGGATCTTTGACTGAACGACTTTCCCAGACCTCTCTGCATGCTTCTATGCCATCAGCATGAGGAATGTTGGTATAGAGAGAGGTGACATCCATAGTGACCAGAGTGGTACCCGGTGGAAGGGGATTCAGGGCTGCCATCTTTTGTAGATAGTCGGTGGTGTCCTTCACAAATGATGGGAGTGATTCAACATGTGGTCGAAGATGGTAATCTACAAATTCAGATATTTTTTCTGTCGGGTGGCCGTTAGCTGATACGATAGGTCTACCGGGGTTGTTAGGTTTGTGAATTTTAGGTAGAAGGTAGAATCTGCCGGCTTTTGGATTGTCTGGTGTTAGGTATTCGAGAGTTTTATCATCAATATAGCCTAGAGTGTTCATTTTGGTTAATTCCTTAGTTATTTCATCACTGAATTTCTCTGTGGGGTCCGCTTCTAATTTCATATAAAACCGGTCATCATTCAGTTGACGTTCAGCCTCTCGAATATAAGCAAATTTGTCCATAACCACAACCGCACTACCCTTGTCTGCTGGTTTGATGACTATTTCTACATTTGATCTTAAGTTTCTTAAGGCAGTGCGTTCGTCAGAAGAGAGATTGTCAAAATTGTTTGTATAAGATTCAACTGTGCTAATTATTTCTGTTTTGACGTTGTCTATAAATGACTCTAAAGTTGTATTCTTACTAGGTTTGGGGACCCATTCACTTTTTTTGACAAATCTATATTTGGTATCTCCTTCTATGTCACTACTGGAGTTCACCTCATAATCTTCCTCTTTCTTCGAAGCAAAATATTCTTTAATTCTTAAGCTTCTGGCAAAATAATCCAATTCCTGGGATAGTTTAGTGCTGTTGATAGGACCAGGAACTGGACAGAAATTTAAACCCTTTGCTAGTAGAGATGTTTCACTCTCTGTAAGATGGTGACTAGAGAGGTTTACAACAGTGTTGGAATCGTTGTTGGTTGAAAGGGATTTCCGTTTGAAGTGTCTATTGCGTCTCTTTATCTGCGATGGTAATGTGGTATTCTGTTGGTTAGGAATACCGTCGCGATTAAATTTCCGCCGTTGACGTTTAGAGAGGGTGCAACTTTGGATGGTGGCGATGTCATTTAGACGCTTAAGAATGTTTTCATATTCTCTTATCTGTAATTTTTTCTTACATATTATCATGAGGTTTTCAAGATCAGACGATAGTTTTATTAGATGTTCTTCGCAGTGATTTTTCATAAGGGTCAGCAGGCGTTTTGAACAGTGAAACAGAGTCTGATCCCATTTTCTATAAAAGGTGTTAGAATCACTGCCAGGTGTTTGAGGTAAGAGTTTGATCTGTAAACCCTTAGGTATAACACCTCGTACTATATAGTTATTGATATTAGATAGGTGATGTTGAGTTTTCACTTGTTTTTGTTTAAGTACTCTCAGATGTTTGAAGTATTCTTCATATGACATTATAAAAAATGACCGTAATGTTCTTCATATGACATTATAAAAGATGGAATAATGTAAGTCCACTGGGATCGTGTAAATACACAATACAGATAGTACAAAATATAATATATAAAGTCTAAAGAAGCTACCAACCAATACACTTACTAAGTATCGGATCGCCAATATGACGATACAGCATAAACAAAAACATAATATATAAGTCTAGAGAATTATGCAACGATACAAATTTAAAGATGTTTCTACTAAAAAATGATTCTATTACTAAATATGACAAAATTTTCGACCAACTGATGGCCTTCTTCAGTGTCAATATCAATCTATAATAAACGATAAAATTTGGATACTGGTACATCAGCATCCTGTAGTGATGTGATCGGATCTGATTTTATTGATCTTGAACTTTCTCGAATCACATCTATCAGTCTTTACATAAGGGAATACTGTACAGTTATATAAACCATCTTATCTTTAACTTCTTGATATTCATGAATTTATTGTTTATATTTTGAATGATATTTATTGTTTTTTGTTTATTCCATTGGGGTGTACAGAGCAGAGCTCTTTGATCCAGAATTTTTCTCGGGCCTCCCGTTCAGAGTCTCGCCACTTGCAGTTCTGCTCGATAACTAGGATTTTTATGTGATCAAAATCCTTTGGAGTGTGGTCGGGCAGTCTGAAGTGTTGGCTTACGGGCAGAAACTGTTTCTTAGTAAGGTCACTTCTGTGACCATTCAGTCGTTTGTGGAATGGCTGTTTGGACTCGCCGACATATTGTAAGCCACAGATGGGGCACTCAAGAATGTAAATAACATTCGAGCTTTTGCAGTTAACAGTAGTAAATATTTTGTACTGTTTACCTGTGACTTTGCTGTTAAATGTAGACGAGAGTTCCATATGTTTGCAACATTTGCAGCGTTTGTCACCACAAGACTGACTTCTGCCAGCGGCAGTGCTGGGCTTTGCAATCTCTGCTCGTACCAATAAGTTGCGGAGACTGTTGGGTTGTTTAAACGCAACCATGGGGGGCTCTGGAAATATTCTTGACAATCTGGGATTTTTTTCAATCGATTTCCAATGTTCACGAATGGTGCTAATTGTGTTTTTCAAACAAGGGTGGTAAGTTAGTACGCAGGGAACTCTATTGCATTTCGTTTTTGCTTTATATTGAAGAAGGGTACTCCTCGATGTCTGCTGTGCTTTTTCAAAATTCTTTTTGATGTTATTATTCTTGTACCCCCTTCTTCTAAGGTGTCCTTTTAATTTCCCTAGTCTCTTTTTAAACGAATCGTCGGTGGAACAGATTCGCCGGAGTCTAAGAGCTTGACTATAAGGAATGCTCTTTGTCACATGAGGAGGATGACAGCTACTAGGTAAAAGGTATTGGTTGGTGTCTGTTGGTTTGGAATACAGGTCAGTAGACAACTCACCATTTGCGGATAAGGAGCTGGAAGTATCGAGGAAAGATATACTAGATTTTGAGATTTCATAAGTAAATTTGATAGAGGGATGGATGTTATTGGCACGTGTGATAAAGTTTTGCAATCCCTCATCAGTATGTATCCACTTCATATCAACATCATCAATAAACCTGTACCAAGACAGTGGTCTTTCAATAGACGATTGGAGAAGTTCTTTTTCTAATTTACCCATAAATATGTTGGCATATGATGGAGCCATTTTAGTTCCCATAGCTGTTCCATTTATTTGCAAGAAATGGTCTCCATTAAAAGTGAAGTTGTTCTTTTTTAGCACCAATGTCAGCATTGCGACTAAACATTCAGTCGGAGGATCTTTGACTGAACGACTTTCCCAGACCTCTCTGCATGCTTCTATGCCATCAGCATGAGGAATGTTGGTATAGAGAGAGGTGACATCCATAGTGACCAGAGTGGTACCCGGTGGAAGGGGATTCAGGGCTGCCATCTTTTGCAGATAGTCGGTGGTGTCCTTCACAAATGATGGGAGTGATTCAACATGTGGTCGAAGATGGTAATCTACAAATTCAGATATTTTTTCTGTCGGGTGGCTATGGACAAATTTGCTTATATTCGAGAGGCTGAACGTCAACTGAATGATGACCGGTTTTATATGAAATTAGAAGCGGACCCCACAGAGAAATTCAGTGATGAAATAACTAAGGAATTAACCAAAATGAACACTCTAGGCTATATTGATGATAAAACTCTCGAATACCTAACACCAGACAATCCAAAAGCCGGCAGATTCTACCTTCTACCTAAAATTCACAAACCTAACAACCCCGGTAGACCTATCGTATCAGCTAACGGCCACCCGACAGAAAAAATATCTGAATTTGTAGATTACCATCTTCGACCACATGTTGAATCACTCCCATCATTTGTGAAGGACACCACCGACTATCTACAAAAGATGGCAGCCCTGAATCCCCTTCCACCGGGTACCACTCTGGTCACTATGGATGTCACCTCTCTCTATACCAACATTCCTCATGCTGATGGCATAGAAGCATGCAGAGAGGTCTGGGAAAGTCGTTCAGTCAAAGATCCTCCGACTGAATGTTTAGTCGCAATGCTGACATTGGTGCTAAAAAAGAACAACTTCACTTTTAATGGAGACCATTTCTTGCAAATAAATGGAACAGCTATGGGAACTAAAATGGCTCCATCATATGCCAACATATTTATGGGTAAATTAGAAAAAGAACTTCTCCAATCGTCTATTGAAAGACCACTGTCTTGGTACAGGTTTATTGATGATGTTGATATGAAGTGGATACATACTGATGAGGGATTGCAAAACTTTATCACACGTGCCAATAACATCCATCCCTCTATCAAATTTACTTATGAAATATCAAAATCTAGTATATCTTTCCTCGATACTTCCAGCTCCTTATCCGCAAATGGTGAGTTGTCTACTGACCTGTATTCCAAACCAACAGACACCAACCAATACCTTTTACCTAGTAGCTGTCATCCTCCTCATGTGACAAAGAGCATTCCTTATAGTCAAGCTCTTAGACTCCGACGAATCTGTTCCACCGACGATTCGTTTAAAAAGAGACTAGGGAAATTAAAAGGACACCTTAGAAGAAGGGGGTACAAGAATAATAACATCAAAAAGAATTTTGAAAAAGCACAGCAGACATTGAGGAGTACCCTTCTTCAATATAAAGAAAAAACGAAATGCAATAGAGTTCCCTGCGTACTAACTTACCACCCTTGTTTGAAAAACACAATTAGCACCATTCGTGAACATTGGAGATCGATTGAAAAAAATCCCAGATTGTCAAGAATATTTCCAGAGCCCCCCATGGTTGCGTTTAAACAACCCAACAGTCTCCGCAACTTATTGGTACGAGCAGAGATTGCAAAGCCCAGCACTGCCGCTGGCAGAAGTCAGTCTTGTGGTGACAAACGCTGCAAATGTTGCAAACATATGGAACTCTCGTCTACATTTAACAGCAAAGTCACAGGTAAACAGTACAAAATATTTACTACTGTTAACTGCAAAAGCTCGAATGTTATTTACATTCTTGAGTGCCCCATCTGTGGCTTACAATATGTCGGCGAGTCCAAACAGCCATTCCACAAACGACTGAATGGTCACAGAAGTGACCTTACTAAGAAACAGTTTCTGCCCGTAAGCCAACACTTCAGACTGCCCGACCACACTCCAAAGGATTTTGATCACATAAAAATCCTAGTTATCGAGCAGAACTGCAAGTGGCGAGACTCTGAACGGGAGGCCCGAGAAAAATTCTGGATCAAAGAGCTCTGCTCTGTACACCCCAATGGAATAAACAAAAAACAATAAATATCATTCAAAATATAAACAATAAATTCATGAATATCAAGAAGTTAAAGATAAGATGGTTTATATAACTGTACAGTATTCCCTTATGTAAAGACTGATAGATGTGATTCGAGAAAGTTCAAGATCAATAAAATCAGATCCGATCACATCACTACAGGATGCTGATGTACCAGTATCCAAATTTTATCGTTTATTATAGATTGATATTGACACTGAAGAAGGCCATCAGTTGGTCGAAAATTTTGTCATATTTAGTAATAGAATCATTTTTTAGTAGAAACATCTTTAAATTTGTATCGTTGCATAATTCTCTAGACTTATATATTATGTTTTTGTTTATGCTGTATCGTCATATTGGCGATCCGATACTTAGTAAGTGTATTGGTTGGTAGCTTCTTTAGACTTTATATATTATATTTTGTACTACCTGTATTGTGTATTTACACGATCCCAGTGGACTTACATTATTCCATCTTTTATAATGTCATATGAAGAACATTACGG
Organism: Limnoperna fortunei; assembly: GCA_944474755.1. NCBI lineage: Eukaryota > Metazoa > Mollusca > Bivalvia > Mytilida > Modiolidae > Limnoperna > Limnoperna fortunei. The sequence continues at coordinate 71,456,430 of OX104118.1, forward strand.
TCATTTTTTATAATGTCATATGAAGAATACTTCAAACATCTGAGAGTACTTAAACAAAAACAAGTGAAAACTCAACATCACCTATCTAATATCAATAACTATATAGTACGAGGTGTTATACCTAAGGGTTTACAGATCAAACTCTTACCTCAAACACCTGGCAGTGATTCTAACACCTTTTATAGAAAATGGGATCAGACTCTGTTTCACTGTTCAAAACGCCTGCTGACCCTTATGAAAAATCACTGCGAAGAACATCTAATAAAACTATCGTCTGATCTTGAAAACCTCATGATAATATGTAAGAAAAAATTACAGATAAGAGAATATGAAAACATTCTTAAGCGTCTAAATGACATCGCCACCATCCAAAGTTGCACCCTCTCTAAACGTCAACGGCGGAAATTTAATCGCGACGGTATTCCTAACCAACAGAATACCACATTACCATCGCAGATAAAGAGACGCAATAGACACTTCAAACGGAAATCCCTTTCAACCAACAACGATTCCAACACTGTTGTAAACCTCTCTAGTCACCATCTTACAGAGAGTGAAACATCTCTACTAGCAAAGGGTTTAAATTTCTGTCCAGTTCCTGGTCCTATCAACAGCACTAAACTATCCCAGGAATTGGATTATTTTGCCAGAAGCTTAAGAATTAAAGAATATTTTGCTTCGAAGAAAGAGGAAGATTATGAGGTGAACTCCAGTAGTGACATAGAAGGAGATACCAAATATAGATTTGTCAAAAAAAGTGAATGGGTCCCCAAACCTAGTAAGAATACAACTTTAGAGTCATTTATAGACAACGTCAAAACAGAAATAATTAGCACAGTTGAATCTTATACAAACAATTTTGACAATCTCTCTTCTGACGAACGCACTGCCTTAAGAAACTTAAGATCAAATGTAGAAATAGTCATCAAACCAGCAGACAAGGGTAGTGCGGTTGTGGTTATGGACAAATTTGCTTATATTCGAGAGGCTGAACGTCAACTGAATGATGACCGGTTTTATATGAAATTAGAAGCGGACCCCACAGAGAAATTCAGTGATGAAATAACTAAGGAATTAACCAAAATGAACACTCTAGGCTATATTGATGATAAAACTCTCGAATACCTAACACCAGACAATCCAAAAGCCGGCAGATTCTACCTTCTACCTAAAATTCACAAACCTAACAACCCCGGTAGACCTATCGTATCAGCTAACGGCCACCCGACAGAAAAAATATCTGAATTTGTAGATTACCATCTTCGACCACATGTTGAATCACTCCCATCATTTGTGAAGGACACCACCGACTATCTACAAAAGATGGCAGCCCTGAATCCCCTTCCACCGGGTACCACTCTGGTCACTATGGATGTCACCTCTCTCTATACCAACATTCCTCATGCTGATGGCATAGAAGCATGCAGAGAGGTCTGGGAAAGTCGTTCAGTCAAAGATCCTCCGACTGAATGTTTAGTCGCAATGCTGACATTGGTGCTAAAAAAGAACAACTTCACTTTTAATGGAGATCATTTCTTGCAAATAAATGGAACAGCTATGGGAACTAAAATGGCTCCATCATATGCCAACATATTTATGGGTAAATTAGAAAAAGAACTTCTCCAATCGTCTATTGAAAGACCACTGTCTTGGTACAGGTTTATTGATGATGTTGATATGAAGTGGATACATACTGATGAGGGATTGCAAAACTTTATCACACGTGCCAATAACATCCATCCCTCTATCAAATTTACTTATGAAATCTCAAAATCTAGTATATCTTTCCTCGATACTTCCAGCTCCTTATCCGCAAATGGTGAGTTGTCTACTGACCTGTATTCCAAACCAACAGACACCAACCAATACCTTTTACCTAGTAGCTGTCATCCTCCTCATGTGACAAAGAGCATTCCTTATAGTCAAGCTCTTAGACTCCGACGAATCTGTTCCACCGACGATTCGTTTAAAAAGAGACTAGGGAAATTAAAAGGACACCTTAGAAGAAGGGGGTACAAGAATAATAACATCAAAAAGAATTTTGAAAAAGCACAGCAGACATCGAGGAGTACCCTTCTTCAATATAAAGAAAAAACGAAATGCAATAGAGTTCCCTGCGTACTAACTTACCACCCTTGTTTGAAAAACACAATTAGCACCATTCGTGAACATTGGAAATCGATTGAAAAAAATCCCAGATTGTCAAGAATATTTCCAGAGCCCCCCATGGTTGCGTTTAAACAACCCAACAGTCTCCGCAACTTATTGGTACGAGCAGAGATTGCAAAGCCCAGCACTGCCGCTGGCAGAAGTCAGTCTTGTGGTGACAAACGCTGCAAATGTTGCAAACATATGGAACTCTCGTCTACATTTAACAGCAAAGCCACAGGTAAACAGTACAAAATATTTACTACTGTTAACTGCAAAAGCTCGAATGTTATTTACATTCTTGAGTGCCCCATCTGTGGCTTACAATATGTCGGCGAGTCCAAACAGCCATTCCACAAACGACTGAATGGTCACAGAAGTGACCTTACTAAGAAACAGTTTCTGCCCGTAAGCCAACACTTCAGACTGCCCGACCACACTCCAAAGGATTTTGATCACATAAAAATCCTAGTTATCGAGCAGAACTGCAAGTGGCGAGACTCTGAACGGGAGGCCCGAGAAAAATTCTGGATCAAAGAGCTCTGCTCTGTACACCCCAATGGAATAAACAAAAAACAATAAATATCATTCAAAATATAAACAATAAATTCATGAATATCAAGAAGTTAAAGATAAGATGGTTTATATAACTGTACAGTATTCCCTTATGTAAAGACTGATAGATGTGATTCGAGAAAGTTCAAGATCAATAAAATCAGATCCGATCACATCACTACAGGATGCTGATGTACCAGTATCCAAATTTTATCGTTTATTATAGATTGATATTGACACTGAAGAAGGCCATCAGTTGGTCGAAAATTTTGTCATATTTAGTAATAGAATCATTTTTTAGTAGAAACATCTTTAAATTTGTATCGTTGCATAATTCTCTAGACTTATATATATATATATATATATATATATATATATATATATATATATATATATATATATACTTATATATAGTATAGTCTTTATTGGTCCACCCTAAAATGCACATGTAAACTAAGTAGTCCATGGATTGTTGTGCTCTTTGGTGTTTGTTGCTTGATAAGAATACTGACAGGTGTAATAGACCTTTGTCATATGGCCAAGGGAATAAGTTAAAAACTTATAAAAAATGTTTTATTCTTCTTTATGTTCCAAACAATATTTGTTGCAAAGCTAACTATTCGCCATCGAAGTTCATATGCTTAGTTCTGATGTGGAGTAGCACCTTTAAAAATTGAAACGGACCGTTATTTACGATTAGAAATAAATAACTGAGACTATGTTTTAACTGTAATACACTTAAAAATGCAAACCATGTTTTGTGAAGATGTCCATTATATGAAGATTTAGGACAATCATTACTTTTTGACATATTGAATCAAGATTAAACATTTTTTACCCTTACAAGATGATGAACGATTTGTATATTTTTTCAACAATGAAAATGTTTGTAATTCTGTTGCCAGAACCTGCCGTATAATAACTTAATAAGCAAAACAGTATTTAATATCATTAAATGTTTATATTTGATAGGTCTCTTCTTTTAAATATTAAATGTTCATGTACTTCTCTTATGTGAAATGCTTTGTAAATAATATGTTCATTAATATAATTGCACTGTAACAGGTAATTGAATGCGATGAACTTTAATGCACAGTTGAAGACATGTCGACATGCACTTTAGCAGTTATTAATAAAAACAAATCATTGTCTTGTCTGTTGTGAGAAGGTATGGAATAAATACTTTAATCTAAAGATTGCATCAGTGTTTTGTTCAATTTACAAATATTGTATAGATGGTAATTATATGTTTGCATTAAATTTTATAGCTGTGTATTGTTTATTATTACTGATGTAATTGCTTGAGAACAATTTGAATAACACGTTTTGTACCTTCGAGTTCTTGTGTAATTTTTGCATTCTCTCAATTTTATTTACATGTATTTTATAGTTATTTGTTGATTTATATTCAAGCAGATGATCCTTTGTGAAATAAAAAAAAATCCTTTTTATTACTGCTCAATATGCTGCATTTATATGCAGTCAAGTGGAACCGATTCAGCGTTTTTTTTTTATTAGTATAAATAATTTCATATTTATAAGCTAGAGGATATACTTTTTTCATTAAAAGGACATATAATTAGAGGATCTACAGTCTGTTGTTTACATGTATGGATAAAAAGGCACTATTTCTGTAATAAATGTCTCTTTGTCCAATTAAACATTCAATATACCACAGTAGTTGAGATTCCAACTGTCAAATTTCCCCAGTTGTTAATATTTTAGAGTCAGAGTTTTGGTGTCAGGTTTTCATTCCTAAATATTTTTGGACCATTTAACAAAATATTTAATTTCAGAGCAAACATTAAGATTAATGTTATCAATGTTAAACGTTATAATATGAATAGAACAAATGTTTACAAGATTTGATTGTTTGTTTGAATGGGATTTTATTTAAGCAAACATTTAGCGATCTTTCAGTTTTTATTGTTGGTTAATGCCAGAGAACCTGATGAAAACCGTTGAAAAAACTGGCAATTCTTGTCATATAACGGTGAAGCCTAACAAACACTGCACACTGTTGAGCAGCATTACAACCTCTGTCAAAATCAACATGTTCAGAAATATCGGTTATCATGTTTGTCAGTGTCGATCATTTACACTATGACAAGATCATTATCTACATTCTTTTCAGAAAAAAAATCAATCTCTTAGGAGTTATTGTCCTTGAAATGTCTAATTTTAATAGGTTTACAATGTTATGCTAATAATTGTAAAACTGTTGAAAACAGTCAAACGATGTGCTGTGCAAACACGACCAGCATCAGAAGGTCAATTGGGTCCCGATTTTTAAAAAAATATTAGTAAACCTTTCTTTGCAGTACTGATTTTTAAATATTTATATTCTTTTATCTTTGAGACTAATAGAAAATACAATAACATCGTAATCACAACCAGCTAAATTTTTACCAACATTTTCAGGAAATATGTCAACTTTCATAGGATTTAATGTCTTTGAACCTCTTTGGGTTTTGTTAAGCTACTTGTATAATCTTGAAAACAATTGCAGTTAGTTAAAAGTGTAAAATGAATAGATAATCATAATAAGATTTATCTATTTTGAAAAATACAACTACCTGTTTTAAGCATACACTCAACAAAATGGCCATGTGGGCTATTGTTAAAACTTTGCCTCTATCGTTGTCCTGCGTCATCTGCAAACGTTTTACGTTTCAGTTTTCTCTGAAAACAGTGGGCCAACTGAAGCCACATTGGTCAAAATATGAATAGATAGAGCTTTACACAGTTTTTATTCAATTTAAATCAAAGGCCAAAATGACCTGAACCGCAGCCCTCAGTTTAAAATATGACCCTAGAGAAAAATGAGGTCTTCTGGAACTATTAACCAACTGAAATAAAACTTATCAGAAATTTTTTAGGATGGTCTTCTGTTTCTTTTTTTCAATTGGAAATTAAAAATGACCACAACTGCAGAACTTATAGTTTAACATAGGCCACAGTTTATAAAGGCTTCTTCTATTAATAACATTAACTTATTGAAACAAAACATCCCCAGTAATGATTGTATTGTCATCTAAGTTTATATGTTTTGCCAATCTGGAATTCAAACTACTGGCCAACCACAGAGTTCAGTTCAACATACATGTAGGACCCCAATTTAACATACATGAAGGACGCAATTGGGAACAGTTTTAACAGGCGTCTTCTCTGGGCTGTGTGCCTGAATGCCAGCGGCTGTGTGCTTGAATGCAACATTTAACTAAAATGTCTTTATGGAACATAAAATAATTTATGATCACTCAAAATATGGTAATTAAACATTTGGCGTTATTCTCGGGATAGTTTCATTATTTTATACTTTTGCCTACATCATACTTTTTTCTAACCAATCAAGTTTCTTTTGGATCAGCTTGCCAACAAACTGGTAGAAAATATTTGCAGCAGGACATTTTTTCAATTTACTTTAATTTTTATCCGAGGTTATGGTTTGGTTTATATTACGATGTTAAATATCTGTTGTTTTATCAGTTTTTTCTGATTAATGTGTTTTGGCACGTGTGTTATTTATAATTAAGTAGGTTTATACTGCTGTAAAATTCCACACGCGCGGTTGACCTATTTCTGCTATCTGTTTCGTATCAGATGTACGTAAACAAAATTAAACTGTGCCTAAGAGGATTGTTATAATGGGTCACTAATTTATTAAACGTCTTTTGGCTTTCAACAGGCTTCATACTCATCCATCGGTAGATCTAAATATGGGTTTTAGCTCCCAACTGAGGAAGTTTTATACTGGGGGTACCCAGGGGGGCATTTGCATCATATCAAAACATAAGACAATTCTGTTATGAGTGTCGCTAGAGGCATAATTGAGATAGCTTTGCTCCTTCGTTATAAATATAGTATAGAAAAGGTGGTGATATGCCAAATACTTCATCGCATCCCCAAAACAGAAAATTAAATACTATGTAGATTCCGAATGGTTTAACCAAAGGTGTGATGAAAATGTGGAAAATGTAAGGTTTTGGAGGCATTCATGTTTCTGGTCGGAAAATAGTAAGAAGACAGTGTACTGTGTGGATGGAGTAAATTTAAATAATGAATTTGGTTATTTAAAGTATTTTCGTAGTTAACGAGCTGCGCTGGTAACTATATTGAAATAATGAAAGACAAACATTAATAGTTTTTTAAGTAGTTTGCATTTATTATGGGCCTAATTTAAAATAAATTCCAGGTTGTTATTATTGGTTACTGATATGTACTCTAAAGGTTGAGCATCTTGTTATACAAATACTCTAAAGGTTGAGCATCTTGTTATACAAATGCTCTAAAGGTTGAGCATTCTTGTTATACAAATGCTCTAAAGGTTGAGCAATCTTATACAAATGCTCTAAAGGTTGAGCATTCTTGTTATACAAATGCTCTAAAGGTTGAGCATTCTTGTTATACAAATGCTCTAAAGGTTGAGCAATCTTATTATACAAATGCTCTAAAGGTTGAGCATTCTTGTTATACAAATGCTCTAAAGGTTGAGCAATCTTATTATACAAATGCTCTAAAGGTTGAGCATTCTTGTTATACAAATGCTCTAAAGGTTGAGCATTCTCGTTATACAAATGCTCTAAAGGTTGAGCATTCTTGTTATACAAATGCTCTAAAGATTGAGCATTCTTGTTATACAAATGCTCTAAAGGTTGAGCATTCTTGTTATACAAATGCTCTAAAGGTTGAGCATTCTTGTTATACAAATGCTCTAAAGGTTGAGCATTCTTGTTATACAAATGCTCTAAAGGTTGAGCATTCTTGTTATACAAATGCTCTAAAGGTTGAGCATTCTTGTTATACAAATGCTCTAAAGGTTCAGCATTCTTGTTATACAAATGCTCTAAAGATTGAGCATTTCAAATATATGTATATATTAATGAAATGTGCGTGCTCTAAAGGTTGAGCATTAAAGTTTTAAATAGCAAATATTTCAATACATGCTCTCAACGTTGAGCAGTATATACATATTATGCTCAAATAATTGAGCAGTCTAGTTGGTACAGTACTATATTAGCTCTAACAGTGCACTGTAACGGTCGAGCAATTTCGACTTGCCATATATTTAGCTCTAATGGTTGAGCATTATATTTTTATACTAGAGGCGCGTTAATGTTTGAGTGTTGAGTGATTTGTATAAGCTTTAAAACATTTAAAGCTTTTGTGACTTTAATGGCTGAGCCATACATTGCATTGATTCCAGATGCTCTAATAGTTGAGCATTTGACACAGCTTTTGATATAAGTTGATTTCAGTAATCAATTTTGTGCATTTATCTTGATTTAATTGATTGATTACATTGAATCGCACATTGACAATTTTTCTTCATAAACGCGTCATAAGTGCGGAGTTACATCATAGTTTTATTGTTGGCAGATGGTTGCCATCAATCGTTAATTATATTGGTTAACGTTTAAGTAAATCAATCTAATTTCAAAACTATGCCAAAAACAAAGCCAGGGGAGTCTCGGAAAGGTATAAACTGGGGACAACAAATGCGGATCAAGGGGATCTAAATGCAGAACTAATTCAAACTATAACAAGGAATGTGTTATAGGCTTTGTCTAAAGAAAAAAAAAGAAGAAGGCAAATCCCAATTTCTGCAATTTCAACAAACTTGTGGTGTTTTTAGAGCAAACATAGCTCCATTTGCCTCTTACATGAAGTGATCATAAATATGAATAATTATTCAATTTACCTTTAAAAATAACATAGTTATAATAAGTTTTGAATACCTGTGATGGTAAATTCCTGAAACAAAATCTAATTTAAAGACTTTTTTTTTTAAATTCACCCTTTTCTGTAAAAAAAGAAATCTCACATAAGCTCAGTTATTTTACTCATTTTATTTTTCTGCTGGAATAACTGCACATTTGTATGATTATACCCATTTCAATAAGAAGAATTATGTGATTTTAAAATTGTTGGCAATCGGGGAACACAGCCTTCTCTGAAAACCATTTACCCGATTAAATTAAAACTTAGAAACAATATTGTTAGGATGGTTCTCTATACAGTTTATAATTTTTCTTTCAGTTTGAAATTCAAAATGGCTGTCACCGCAAGACTAACTTAAAAAAATAGGACCTTATGGGGAAAAAGTATTCAAATGCCTTCAAAGAAATTTTTAAGCTACTTGAAGCCATATTTTATGTGCATGTTTTAATGAAGGTCCTCTAAAAGTTTGTGTTTTTGTCTCCACTGCGACAAAAGTCGATGGAGACGAGACATGTATGGTAATTCGGCGGCGGCGTCGTTGTAAACACTTGGAAATATTGCTTCATATCTTTGGTTTAGTGATAGCTTATGATGAGTACTTGCCAGTCAGTCTCCTGTCACCGTCACATGACCTTGACCTCAATTTTACGGTCCAGCGACAACGTTAAAGTTTTTGGATTACGGCAGTTTCTCTGTAACCATGCATGGTAGGATGATTATATTTGATATATAGGTTGCTGATGTGTAGGACATGGCTGTCCGGTAGGTCTCATTTGACCTTGACCTCAATTTCATGGACCAGAGACTACGTTAAAGTTTTTGTATTAGGGCATTTCCTCTGTAACTATGCATGGTATGATAACATTATTTGGTCCAGCGACTACCTTAAAGTTTTTTTATTACGGCAATTCCTTTGTAACCATGCATGGTTCTATGATTATATTTGGTATATAGGTTGCTGATGAGAAGTACATGGCTGTCTGGTAGGTGCCATCAGATCTTGACCTCAATTTCACGGTCCACCAACTACGTTAAAGTTTTTTTATTAAGGCAGTTCCTATGTAACCATGCAAGGTAGGATGATAATAATTGGTATATAGGTTGCTGATGACTAGTACATGACTGTCCGGTAGGTCTCATTCGACCTTGACCTCAATTTCATGGACCAGAGACTATGTTAAAGTTTTTGTATTAGGGCATTTCCTCTGTAACTATGCATGGTATGATAACATTATTTGGTATAGGCTAATGATGAAGAGTACATTACTGTCTGGTAGGTGTCACCTGACCTTGACCTCAATTTCACGATCCAGCGACTACGTTAACATTTTTGTATTAGGACAGTTCCTCCGTAACTATGCATCGTATGGTGACAATATTTGGTATGCAGGTTGCTGCTGAAGAGAACATGACTGTCTGGCAGGTGTCACCTGACCTTGACCTCAATTTCACGGTGCAGCATCTATGATAAAGTTTTTGTATTAGGGCACTTCCTCCGTAACCATGCATGGTACTATGATTAATCAATTTCATATCTTTACTACTGCTTATCAAGTAAGTTGTAGAATGGTAAAGGTATATAATGATTTCGGGTGTGTGGGATATTTTGTTTGATTTATTGGATGTTTGCTTTACGTCTAGTAAGCAGTTTTTTAATAACATTCTGGGCGGAAACAAATAAAAATTAATTTAGGAAAGATGGACCAAAAGAAAAATATTGAATGACACTGGAAAAGTATAGTTATTGGTTGGTTTAGAAAATTTAGTCTTTTCTAGCGACAACAAAGAGCCTAACGAATGTTTATTAGTTGTTCTCTTAAAGGTTTATGTTTTTTTGGAAATCCAAGAGGAATTACTTTAAGGCAGAAAACTATGGGAAAAGGGTTCGTCCTTTTCAATTTTGAACATTGAAAAAAGTATGGACTACCCCAAAAATCCACATAGAACTATAAAATAGCACAAAAATCGTACAAATTCGTTACAGTCAGTTACAAGGGAATGTAAAAAATTCAAGAAAAATTACTTGTTTCGGAGGTCGGCCTTCGCCTCCACTGATAATTATTTAATGCATTGCATACATGTATATCCGTATCCCTTGTAACTGACTGTATAACATTAATATTATCCCGTCTTAATAACTAATATTCATTTTCTTCGACAAAATACACATACAATAAGGCTGTTTCGCGAAGCAAGGATTACGTTAATTTTCTAAGTTAATGGAAAGAAAATTTAATTGCCGGAATACATTCACTATAGTCAGCTACATGGGGATGTATGGAATTCGTGAAAAATGATTCGTTTCGGTGCTCGGCTTTCGCCTCCACTGAAATTTGTTTCATGCATAATATGTATTTCCGTATCCGTATCGCTTGTAACTGACTGTATAACTATAATAGTATCTCGTCACAATGACTAATAAACTCTTTTCTTGAAGCAACGTGCCTTTTTGCCGAAAATTGCACTATGCTAGATCTGTTTCTCAAAGTAAGTATAACATTGCTGTTCTAAGGACGGGCTCGTGTTAACTGAATTACACTTTATCGATTGGATAAATTCGGTGTATGAAAAATTCATAGTGTCTCGCGCGAATGCGCTTTCGTATAATTTCGTATCTTCCTGTAACTGACTGTAAGGGTCATGAAACTAAAGGGGACCAATCAAATATAGAATATACAAACCAAGAATTTCTAACAAAAAGTGCTATTTTGAGAGTGGGCTTTACATCGGAAACTGATAATTTTTTAGAAAGCCTTAAAGTAGTGATGAGATTTCGATATAACGTAGGCCTGTCATGTACGATTCTGGATATATCTGGTGTCGGTCAAGTAAAAGAAATAACACATTTAGTAGAAAATGTTAAAGAATTGAATTAGTTTTTTTCACACCTGTAATACACAAGCACCATTTTTGATATGCCCTCCCTTAGCCTGAAAACGGTTGAGAATGAACGATTTTAACCCATTAACTCATTTAAATGCATATTTGGGTGAGAAAAAATGGTATCGTCAAATTTCAGCCTAAAAGTGATATTATGTAACATTTTGAATTTTTCAAAAACTTATTTTCTGCCTAGAACAATGTGTTTGGAGTTAAAAAAAATAACGCTTCAATGTTTGTCAGTGGCAAGGAAGTCAGACAATATAAATATTAAGTCACAAAGATACGACGGCTTATTCGTGCCAAACAACAAATAGAAAAAAAAATCTTATTTCGTTTGAACGGTTTATTTAATCGTTCCAACGGTTCAATAAATCGTTTCAACGATTTAATAAATCGTTACAATGATTTATTAAATCGTTTGAACAGTTTATTAAATCGTAACAACAATTTATTAAATCGTTACAACGATTTATTAAATCGTTACAACGATTTATTAAATCGTTACAACGATTTATTAAATCGTTTGAACAGTTTATTAAATCGTTACAACGATTTATTAAATCGTTTGAATAGTTTATTAAATCGTTACAACGATTTATTAAATCGTTACAACGGTTTATTAAATCGTTTGAACAGTTTATTAAATCGTTTGAACAGTTTATTAAATCGTTACAACGATTTATTAAATCGTTTGAATAGTTTATTAAATCGTTACAACGATTTATTAAATCGTTACAACGGTTTATTAAATCGTTTGAACAGTTTATTAAATCGTTTGAACAGTTTATTAAATCGTTACAACGGTTAATTAAATCTTTACAACGATTTATTTAATAAACTGTTCAAACGATTTAATAAATCGTTGTAACGATTTAATAAATCGTTGTAACGATTTAATAAATCGCTGTAACGATTTAATAAATCGTTGTAACGATTTAATAAATCGTTGTAACGATTTAATAAATCGTTGTAACGATTTAATAAACTGTTCAAACGATTTAATAAATCGTTACAACGGTTAATAAAATCTTAACAACGATTTATTTAATAAACTGTTCAAACGATTTAATAAATCGTTGTAACGATTTAATAAACTGTTCAAACGATTTAATAAACCATTTAAACGATTTAATAAATCGTTGTAACGATTTAATAAACTGTTCAAACGATTAAATAAACCGTTGAAACGATTTAATAAACGGTTATAACGATTTAATAAATCGTTGTAACGATTTAATAAACTGTTCAAACGATTTAATAAACTTTTGTAACGATTAAATAAATCGTTGTAACGATTTAATTAACTGTTCAAACGATTTAATAAACCGTTGAAACGATTTAATAAACGGTTATAACGATTTAATAAATCGTTGTAACGATTTAATAAACTGTTCAAACGATTTAATAAACTTTTGTAACGATTAAATAAATCGTTGTAACGATTTCATAAATCGTTGTAATGATTTAATAAATCGTTGTAACGATTTAATAAACTGATAAAACGATTCAATAAATAGTTGAAACGATTTATTAAATCGTTGAAACGATTTATTAAACCGTTGGAACGATTTAATAAACCGTTCACACGAAATAAGATTTTTTTTCTATTTGTTGTTTGGCACGAATAAGCCGTCGTACAAAGACACCTATGTTACCACAAATATTTAATAGGATGCCTATTTTTAATTGTTTAGATGCAAATTTTGTCAGTTGATAGTATAGGACAGAGTAATACTAAAATTGCACTTTTTGGAATTTTATTATTTGTTGAAGTCTTTTCAGTTACAAGAAATATGAAATGGTATAGTAGGAATGTTACTGATATTAAAAGTTTATGAGATCAAAAATACAATAAATGATTTTCTTAGTATTCTGTATGTTTTATTATAGTGTTAATGTGTGATATATCTTGAAATTTACATCTGTACTTAGGAAATTGAATATATTTCAAATAATGCATTACTTGATCTGCATACACAGTTTGTGCTGACAAAGTCTGTGCTAGGTCAATGAATCTTTTTTTTAAGATTCTCCAAAAATGTTGTATAGAATGCAAAGAAATTATAGGGTGTTGGTTCGATATAATAAGGCTATAAATAGGCGAAATTTTGAACAATTTGATGGACAAATATAGTTTCCTTATGGGTCTTGACACTAAAGGGGACCAAACTAAACTAATTTAGAACATATAAGAAAATAGTACCTAAAACAAAATCGTCCTGTTTATCAGTGTATTTTAAAAAAAACTGCTAAATGGATTTTAATGAAGGAAAGTTTTTCTGAAAGGTGAATATATTGTGACAATTTTGAGTTCTATTTTGCTTTGTTCTAATGGTAGGATGTTTTATGTCACATGTATTACATGACTTATAAACCAAGATTTTCTGAAAAGAAAGTGCTATTTTTAGAGTGGGGTTTGCGCCCCGGAAGCTGGTTTTCTATAAGAAGGCTTTAAAGTAGTGATGCGATTTTAGAAAGTCTTAAATTGAAGTTGTTTTTTCACACCTGTATAACAAAATTTCCAGTAATGTTATAATTATCTGTATCAGAATTTATAAAAAATGATTCACAATAATGCTCTGCTTAACTTTTCTTGAAAAACAGTATTTATTGCAACGTTCATCTTATGACTACTGTTTAAATATCTATGGAACAAATAAGTATAAACGTATTGATCCCGGCGAAAATTCAAGGTGTATTCTCTTATATAACTATAACCATCGGGAACTTAAAAGTCATGTAAAACGCAACAAACTTAAAAATTACGTGAAGGTTGAGAATTTCAAGGACGACGCCAATAAGGTCATTGAAAAAGACCTTGCAAATTTTTAGCTATTGAAAAGTTGATAAAAAGATACAGAAATGGAATTAAAAAAAATTAAAGTACGAAAGTCGTTTATAATGAAATCTTAAGAAAGCACACACACAAATAAGCAACAATAATTAACCCTTCTGAACCGAGTGTTCATATTGTGAACATATCAATACAAAAGTGACATATCCGTCAACATCTTTGTGCCATACACGATATCGATCAGCCAATTCATTATGTATCATTATGAAAATTACAGGTTTTTTGTATAGATACCGCGAGCAGGTATCTCTTGTCAAGGAAATAATTTAGGAATATGTTGGGTTGTAATTAGTCAAATACACAACATGGTATCTATCGGCCATTCTGTAATCAGATTCATATGTTACATGTAGGTCGCTAAAATGTTTATGACATTACCAAACAATGAACATGATAAACCCTTGCACGCAAAAGAAAACAAGAGAACAAAATCCAGTTCAGTCAAGAGTTTGTTATGTCAACTTGAAACTTATGTAAAACCTGTACCTGTAAAACTATAAACAAAATTACCTATGCAAATATGGGCATAGTGAAATTAATAAGATTGTGACGTGAAAAAAAGCAAAACTATTATAAAAAAAATCAAACCAATAAACTCGTGGCATCGTTTGAAAACCATTTTAGGTAGTCATGCTGTGTCAAATCGGACAAGTTTATGCGTACAAGATTGACTGGACAAGTTTCAGATACAAATAAGCCACGATTCGGTTAAATGGAATTGGACAGCAATATTTTGCGATGACTTACATCAACTGGACACATATCAGGAGAAGGACATGTTTGGGAAATCTCTTCCCAGAGAAGCGGTAATGAAACCAAACACAAACTACAATTACACTATAATGTAACAAAAATACAAAAGTAGATGTTGCATGTATAACTTTCCGGTATCTTGTTCAGGTGTCAAAAATAATGACTAAAACAACATTGATGAAATGCTTTCAGGAGAAATAATGCTATTTTTAATGGCCAGCAAAAGATAATTAAATGGAAGTTGAAAACATTTTTTATTTTAAATTTGGTTTTGAACTTGAAACAAACAACTGAAGTGTACCGACTCGGAGAATTCCATCAGTTATCAATTTACCCTAAATATTAAGTGCATGAAAACAAAATCGTGCAGTCTGAATTAAAACTTTTTGCTGCAGATAGAATCTTGCATTTTTTCTACATGACATTCTTGTTTTATAAAAATTTCTTGCCAAGAAAAATATTAAAAGTTAATCTCATTCCCAAATGGGGTAATTCAACTAAGGAAATATTTGAGTCAAGCTTGAAAACAGATATCATTTTTGTTATCTGAGCTTAGTTTTATGGTTGTGCGGGTTTCAAGAGATATTGTACATGTATACACAATACCATAAAATAAAACAAGTTACAATTATTGTAATTTGTTTTTAGGTTTTATATTAGTACATGGCACTGTACTATTAAGTATTAAATCTAAAATCAGCGTTTTAAATTTACTTGATAATTTGTACGATTTGATAACCAAAGGAAAAAACTTTAAAAAATCATTGTTGCTGTTAGGTCATCACTATTGCGTACTTGTTAAAAATAAAAAAATATATAATTAAAAACTTTGCGCTTTGTGCAGATTGATGCTTTTTGGTTAGAGGGCCTTCACTCTTGATGTACTGAGAGTATGGCTAGCTTTCTAGATCTTTCATTAAATTTGTTTTTCGAAAAAAAAATATCCAAGATCTATTGCCGTATTTAATTAGACAAATTAATTCTTGCCACGTGAGACATTTATTCGCATTGAACTAATATAATAATATTCGTTTAAACAAATGCACAAGTCTAGAAGATTATGCAACGATACAAAGACGGTGTTTCTCGTCAAAAATATAGACACAGACTGCCCAACGAATGGCCTTCGTCATTGAGTGTCAATATAAATAAATAACGTAAACAAGTTATAACATATTGATCTTAAACTTTCTCACTCCAACTGAACCCAAAACTTTTATATAGTTGCTTGCCCGTCCGCCATCCGCGGACGCGCTGTTACTTGGCTTTGCTCAAATATTCCAACAAGATGTAATAAAAACTACCAAGGTGACAAATTCATTACGCCAGTCGCGCGTTTCGTCTACTTAAGACTCATCAGTGGCGTTTAACTATAAAATGCTTAAAGTTTTTTTTTGATTTGGAGATGGAATAATATAAGTCCACTGGGATCGTGTAAATACACAAAACAGGTAGTTCAAAATATTATATAATTGTCTGAAGAAAGTACCAACCAGTAAACTTATTAAGTATCGGATCGACAAACATGACGATACAGCATAAACAAAACATAATATACAAGTCTAGAAGATTATGAAACGATACAGATGACGGTGTTTCTTGTCAAAAATATAGACACAGACCGCCCAACGAATGGCCTTCGTCATTGAGTGTAAATATAAATAAATAACGCAAACAAGTTATAACATATTAATTTTAAACTTTCTCACTCCAACTGAACACAAAAATTTATATAGTTCCTTGCCCGTCCGCCACCCGCGGACGCTCTGTTACTTGGCTTTCCTCAAATATTCCAACAATATGTAATAAAAATTACCACGGTGACATATTCATTACGCCAGACGCGCGTTTCGTCTACAGTGGCGTTTAACTCTTAATGCCTAAAGCATTTGAAAATGGAATAATATAAATCCCCTGGAATCGTGTAAATACACAATACAGGTAGTTCAAAATATTATATAAAAAGAATGCTTATGCATAACTTATGTAGAAACAAAATATGTTTCGACTGAAGACTTAAATCAAATTTTTAAGTTTAGTTCTATATTCATATTACGATTTTTTGTAGGTATGAGTAACATATAAATCAAAGTGAGTTGCAATGACATGCTAATAAAAAAGTTCAAAACAATGTTTAAACTCACATGTTGTCCATTAATTATCTAAATTTGAAGCAACATAAATAAAAACAATTAATAGGTTATAAATAACGTTAATTAAAATTGTTGATTCTGGTTCCATTTAGATGTGATGATTTTTTAACCGTCAGAAAATTACCGTAACAATTTTGGTGAAAATATTTACTCTATAACAATTGTCTGTACACATGCTGAGAGATGAAATTAGGGTAAAATCCATGTGGTTAGTATTTAGCTGACAAATGACGAATTCGTAAAAAAACATTACTTTTGTACAGCCATCGTTTCATCATGAATTTTAGTAAACTTTTTAATAACGCTTGATGTTTGTGGCCTGAGAAACGTCTCTTAAAACCAAAAAGTTATTGAACATTGATAAGTCTGCTGTGTGCTGGTTACAAAGTAACGTCTCTTGAATCTAAAAAGCTATTGGATAAGTCTGCTATGTGCTTGTCAGAGTTTTTTTGTGACTCCCATTTTTTTAAATTTGACGTTACTGATGTACCATTCAATGTAGAAATGTGCGTATAAAGAGCATGCATGTTATAACAATATCTTAATAAATAATTTATAGTAGAAATTAATTCCAATATAGTTTAGCCTTTTTGTCTGAAATAATCACTGCAGCTATGCCTGCGTATTGGGATGGACGCTTACTACCTATATAGTTATTGTACATATCGTGTTAATTTTTGAAGCCTATTGACAAGAAGTTAATTATGTTGGGCCGGGACAGTATAATCATACTTTTTCATTGAAACTAGGGCAACATTACGCTTCATTTTCCTGTAACTTTAGAAACGTTTTGCAGATGCATAAACCTGACATTAATAAATTATGAATGTTGGGTTTTCAAGGATTAAATTATTAATGGGTTCATATTTTCAACATAATATAAAAAAACTAATGTCAGAATTACTTATTCAATTGAATAGTTACTTACAAGTTTACTTACAATCATACAAAAATCAAGTCTTTGCTATAAGACCAACCAAAGACAAAGTGTAAGCATATAAGAGCTCATCCATGAACTGATGTTGACTAAACAGTCTTCTAGTTGTTTTGATATATTTAACCAGTTGTTCTGAGGTTCGAACACCAGGCACATCTGGGTGTCGTCCGCGTAACACTGATATGACATGCTATGACGACTGCAAATTTCAGCTATTGCCTTGGAAAATATGCAATAAAGCTCGGATCAAGAACTGAACCCGGTGGAACGCCACACTGTAGCCGTAATTGCTCTGAATGAACGGAACCTATAGCTATACGTTGAGTCCTATCTTGTAGATAAGAAAGTAGCCATTGCAATGCTGATCCTGAAATTCGAATTCGATCGTGGGATCTATCACATCGAAGGTCTAACATTAGTAAGACTGCGCACTTGTTTTTGTCAAGAGCACACGTAATGTCATGGTGCACACGAAGTAGTTTTGTTTCCGTTGAGTGTCCAGTACGATACGCTGATTGGGCAGGGTCATGCAAACTGTTGGATACGAGGTGATCTTCGAGGCGAATTTCAATAACTTTGTTAAGGACCTTTCATACAAATGGAAGGATCGAGAGCGGACTACAGTTTTTAAGTATTTCACTGTTGAGAACTGGCTTCTTCGACAAGGGTCTAACGATAGCCTCTTAAAACGATGATGTTACCACAGATGTTGAGAGTGAAATGTTAATTATTGTCGTAATTCTATTGGCAACAATGTCCACACATATTTTCAAAAGCGAAGTATGAATTGGGTCGAGTTCGCAAGACTTGCTAGGTGCTTTCAAAATTATTTTCTTCACTTCATCTACAGACGCATGGGAAAAATCAGTAAGTGGGCAACCTTTGAAACGCAAGTCCGCTCGTAGTGGATCACTGTCATTGTTTGTTTCCCTTGTAGCATTTAGATTTTTCCTTATTGATCTATTTTATCAAAGAAAAGTTTACCACAGCGATTAGACAGTTCGTATTCACTTTGATGAGTTGGTAGACTAATTTTGTTTTTGTTTCCCAGTAAACCGTTGGTTAAATTGAAAAATTTCTTATGATTATTTCCAGTATCCGCAATTTTGTTGGAATAGTAATCAACTTTGCATTGCACATGTAGTTTGCTCGACTGAATGCATTGTTCTTTGTAAAAACTTGCCTACGGACCTCAAGTTTCGTTTTTCGCATTGTTCTGTCGGCATTTCTACGTTGAATTTTAACTTGACGGAGCTCATCAGAGTACCACTCAGTACCTGGTCGCATAGTGATGGGTTTTGTCGGAACATGTGCAGGATATCCAAAATTGATTTGAAACCCGCTTCTACTATGTTTTTCAGCCATTACGATATCTTGATTCTGACCAAAATCTTTGTTGATATCAGCTTTAAAAACTACAGAATCTATGTAATTGGTCTTTCGAACTGTCAATGACTTGTTTCCGTGATGGTTTAGAAAGGTTGAGTCTAGTATTTATTGCTAGATTATCAAGAGACGCACTACTCTTATGTGGGTGGCTACGATTTACGGTGTTTCAGTCATAAGTAATCTATTTTCCCGGGTTATTATGACATTAAGTGTACGACCTTTAAACCCCGATCATGAAGTGTCTCAAGGAATTTACGCCCGTCAGCGTTCTCTTTGTTGTTGAGATGGAAGTTTAAATCCCCCGATAATGATAATTTCGCCAGAAAAGTCCAAAATATCGTCTAAGAATTCCAACCATTTCTAGAAAATTGCTGTTGTTTCAAATTTAAGAACCTTTACATTAAAAACAAATAGGTGCACGTATTTCTATATGTAAAATTTAGCGTTCCTACAAAAATAAATGGATGTCTTCTGATATAAACACTCTTTGTAATATTTTGTTACCAAAGTTCTTTGGTAAAAAGGATTTTGGAAGGAGGGCCCATTCTCCAACTATCCATACGAATATGATAAAGTTTCTATCTGTTTATTCTAACTATTAAAAATATTTACATCCAATTTACATAGCAAACTTGAAAACGTAATTTATTTTTACTTTAACGATGTACGATATTCACACTTCGACCAATACGACCAATACACTATGTGTCCACTATTTCACGATAACGTTTTACGACAACTCCTCACTTCTCTAATGCTACTATCCGACTGAACTTTTCACACAAAACCATACAAATGTATTACCCTTAACATATTATGTAAAATTTCTGTCTAGCCAAAACACTGTAACTTTTATCTAATTAACCATGTCCATATAATTAGCCATAAGGAATGGACACTACAGATTTATACTAGAGAACAAATTAACCTTTAAACTCTACAGACACAACAAATTATGCATTTTATTGCTAAACTGACCAGCTGTTCTTATCACTTAACTAAAATAAAAGTATTTAAAGAGCCAGTTGCTATAAGAGAAAATAATAACAAAATTACTAATTAAAATTATTTGTAAAGTCGAAGATTGTAATCTTCCCTTATTGTATTGGATACCAAAATTTCACAAAAATCCATACAAACAGCGTTTTATAGCAGGATCGTCTAAGTGTACTACCAAAACACTATCGCAATTTCTGACCACTATTTTAACAACAGTAAAAATGGGGCTTCAAAAATATAGCGACACTTTTTACTCCAGGAGTGGAATAAATGAAATGTGGATATTAAAAAATTCAAAATACCTGATAGACATTTTGAGATCTGGATCTCTTTCCCATTGTAACAGCATTAAAACATTTGATTTTTCGACACACTATACGGCCATCCCTCACATCCAGCTTAAAACTAGGCTAAAAGATCTTATAAAACGCTGCTTTTTCAAGAAAAACGGAAAGAGACGATACAAATTCCTAGTAATTAGTCATGACAGAACTTACTTCGTCATTAATGACTCTAAATCTACTACTAAATATACTGAAGACCAAATCTGTCATATGTTAGATTTTCTGATTGACAATATATTCGTCATTTTTGGAGGACATGTTTTTCAACAGACTGTTGGTATTCCAATGGGTACTAATTGTGCTCCTCTCCTCGCCGACCTGTTTTTGTACTCTTATGAGGCTGAGTTCCTAGAAGGCCTGCTGAAGAAGATAGAAAAGACACTGGCCCAGACCTTTAATTTAACATTCCGCTATATTGATGATGTTTTGTCCCTCAACAATGCTAAATTTGGTGACTATTTACATTCAATTTACCCTAGCGGGCTTGAAATTTAAGACACCACCAATACACTAAGCTCAGCCTCTTACTTAGACCTACTTCTAGAAATAGACTCAGGAAGACTACAAACTAGACTCTACGACAAACGTGATGACTTCAACTTTCCAATTGTCAACTTCCCGTTCATCGACAGCAACATTCCAGCAGCTCCAGCGTATGGTGTGTACATTTCACAACTTATACGATATTCTAGATCCTGCGATCGGTATTCCGATTTTCTAGACCTATCCCTGTTGTTGACTGCTAAACTACTCAAACAAGGGTTTGTTGCACCTAGGTTGATGTTATCTCTCCAGAAATTCTATGGTCGTCACCATGACTTAATTGATCGTTATGGGAAATCAGTGTCTCAAATACGATCTGACATGTTTGCTGAGTCATAGGTATTGATTCCTATTCCTGGATTTGACTTTTCCCTAGACATGACAATGAGCAACTCGACGGGTGTCTAATTAGAAACAGGCACTACTTACTCGTCCGAGCACCTGAGTGCACCCATGGTTTTTATTGGGTTCGGGTTACTCTCTTTCTGTTTTTTGTGTTGCGTTTTGTCTATATCCGGATTTGTAACTGTAACTTGACTTTTGGCTCTTGTTGTTCGATCGGTTTTCTTTGCTATTTTTCTTGTAAATACTACTCTCTTCACACCATTCTTGATATTTCCCCCTTTCTATATCATTGTTATTCCATGCATGATAAAAAGTCACACGTAAGCCTGTACGCACCGTAACTCAGCAATTAAACACTTTTCAAAAATGATGTCTAAATTTTAAAATTCGTCTGATTAATTTTATAAGCAGTTTTTCAGGTCCTGGGCATTTCAACAGTGCTCTATTCAACTGTTTTTCCTTCTTCATTGAGAACATTTAAGATATCCAATTGAAATAACGACTAAACGACTCGACAATTATATTCCATTAATAATGCAACACAGTTATTAGATAATAAGGTTTCGTAGATGCGAGAACATGCAAAATGTATAATTAAAGAGAGTAACATGGGAAATTAAAGTCTTATTACACGTAATTGTGAAGAATATCGTTGTAAGTATAAATGCCGTTTGAGTACATTCGAACTAGAGAATAGAAATGGCGGATAGACAGTACACAGGTGTAAGAGGAGCTCACAATAAAATGGATTTTGACATTTCCGAGTGTGTATTGACTGTTCATTTGTTTGACAAGTGAACAAATAATGACATTCTTCACCCTTAATTCGTTTTGTGAGCAGATTTTAATGTAACATTAAAAAAAGGCACCAATCCGGAACACCAGGTTTGACCCCGCCAAAGAAAATAACAAATTCAATACGATTCTTGGTACATGCACTATACATTGTGATGTCAAAAAATCGATGAAACCCAAATAATTAATTAATACTGATACTGAATTTAATTCTCGTAAACTACATACATAGTTACAGAGATGAGAAAATACTATATAAGAAATACAAATAATAGTAACACATGAGTGAAAACATGTTTTTTTACAAACAATGGTATTATATCGATGAGTAACAGTTATTTAATTGTCATTGTGCATTATTAATAACATGCCATCTGTAAAAGCAACTCATTTATTGAATAAACTATAAATGCTCATGTACTTATGTTTAGTGCTTCCCAACGAACCACTCATTTCCAAATAAAAACTTGACATCATGATCTATACGGATCTATTTCATAAAAAAAATATTTTTCCCAGTTTGATTACTGATGGATAATTTATGTTACCTCTTGGTCGATTTTGAGAACATTTTTATATTTTGCGTCAGAACACAAACCTTTGGGTATATTTGAGTTTTAAGCCGCGGATTATTACAATTATACAATTATATCCCTTGAAGAAGTAAGAAACATAAGAAACCCAATTTTTTCTACAAGGATTATTACAGGTATGCCCTGGAAAAAAACGTGAACACGTTCTTATAAGGCAGCTTTCCATATAATTTTTAGACAGTTTTAATAAATGTGACTAGCTTTATTTAGAAAATATCTAGCACAAAATAAAACAAACCAAAATATCTCGTATAATGTTCAACAACCAGACATTTTGTGCTCGGGATGCATGCACAGTTTTATGAATTTGCAGTACTATAGTGGATAAAAAATCCTATATAATAAGAATGAGAACTATATATGTACTGATATATTTTAACTTGTATTTTTTAAATGTGCCTCCCCACCAACCCACTTTTCAATTTTGCCAATTACTAAGACAAGCACATCGTTATTGCCCCGTATTTTTTTTTGGGGGGGGGGGGGGGAGAGAGGGGGTATAAGATCGCCATAGGGTATACTAATTTAATTGAGTCACGGATTAATAGCTGAAGCTTACGTGTCCAACTATTACTGTTATAGAGTTTCAAGAAAACATTTAAACATGTCATTTATTCGCCGTATTTAGAATCGATCGACCAAAAGGTAGAAAATGCCCTAATGGTCATAGTATTGTATTCACCCTACGTCAAGTCAATATTTAAATAAAATATAATATTACAAATGAAGATTAAAAATCAGACTTATTTCAACAATAAAATGTTTAAATGAACAAATCTTACATAAAATGTTAGACATTGTAATCTGTCCTTTATTCACGTAAAGAGTTTTATAAACTTCTTACATAAATTTACCTTAAGTGAGCTATTATACGACTGGAGTTGTTAATTGGTTAAGTTTTACTAACGTTTGGATATCAAATTTTAAAATACTGCCCGTAAACTACAATGAAATGTCATTGCTAGATGAAGTTAATATTGTCTTTTTTTCTTGACTGAGCTTTCAAGATCTTGAAACATGGCTATCACTCAATCCTTGTTTTTGTAATCATATTTGAGCAGGTTAGGAACAAAACCTGTAGCTTAGACCCGTTATCGCTAGTTAAAATACATATATATTTAATTCGTAAAAATCTGAAAAAAGGATAAGACCCAACGTATGGAGTCTTCTCCCACAATAGCCATTATTTTACATAATACATATAATATGTTGAGCATGCTAAAATAGTATACAGTTTGAAAAGGTATAAATTTTGTAACGATAAAATATTGGTGCGTGCTGGTGAATAATACTATCAGGTATCTTTTTTGACCCTGTAATATATAAAAAGCTATCTTCTAAATTATCAATCCTTCATTTGTCTCGCTTTCTGCATTTTCTGCATATATAGTGGAGTTTTACTAAAATACAGAGTTACTTCCCATTTGCAAGAGTTGTATATCGGTTTTCCTCTTTATAATTTATGTTGTCCGATTGTTCCAGTGCAATTAAAATACACTGCCGAATTAGTTAACGCATCATAATTAATTTTACGAGAGGCACTGCTGTATGTGAATTAAAAATATTGCAGCAAAACCAACTGTTTACCCACAGTAGGTAGGATAAAGTACCTGCTCTAAAGAACATAACTGTTACCGCATGTAGACAATACATGTGAATGTACTTTTAAATAAATGCATAGTTTTATGGGTCTTTTTAGAATTATATTTTACATTTTAATGTCATTTTTAAATATATCTCAAATTTATTCAATTCAACAAGTGACTAAAGCTCTTTCCAATGATTTATTATAGTTATCGACTTGTTGTTTCAAAATGAAAACAAATAATGTATTTAACTTCAGTGTATAAACTATGGTTTCTTTTAAGACAGGAGACTGTATATGAAGATGCATTCTGGTTCAAGACATAAATTTCAGTTTTATTGAAGGAATAATTGTTCCAACTTAACAAATAATAAATCAGCTTTCAAAAAGGGCAGTAAATTTTATTGCAGGAGACAAGTTCAGTAGAAAAAAATCATTTTGAAGCTTGGCAATCTCGACATAGGCAATGTATTATACAATAATCAAAACTTCATTGGTTGAAGAAGTTTGCCCATAGAGGATGGGATTTGTCGCATGAAGCAGTGCGAACTAAAACGTCCTATTGAATTAGATGCACCCCATTGCATCCGTAAATGTCTGACATTTTGTTACCCAGTTTTAACTATTTATATTTATATAAACTATAAGAATCTTTTGAAATAAAGAATGGGTTTAGTATGCAAGTCGATCATCTAACACAATTTCAAAGAAATTAGTAATACAAATATAAATATACTCCAGAACAAATTATTGTACTTATCTTAAATCAAGACAACAAATGAACAAGAACGTTTCGAAAAACAAGCACCACGAAGCTTTAACGAGATCAGCACAATATACACATATTTATATGTCCTGGCCATATTTGGTTTTCACAATTATTTTAATTGTTCAAAACTTAAGTTAAAAGGAGGTATAATTTTGTACATTTGGTTTTATTTGATCACCGATTATGTTCAGTTTCTGACCAGGATAATTATAATGTCCCTGAGTTCTGAGTATTTTCACAAATATTGGCATTGATTCGTGTATGAGGGGAAGATGTTAAAGTGTTAATTTTCACAATTCTGACAACTTAAAAACTATTCAACTGTTAAATGTTTTTCTATTATTAGCTGGTCTGTTTTCTTAAGAAATGACTCTCGTTGTATATTAGACAACTTACGGAAATGAAACTGCAACAATTTTTATTAACAAAACAATGAACATTTTAACAAGGATTTCAATAACTGGCGTCAAGGTCGGCGTGTCTACAGGGTAATTTGTGTCTAATAAACACACACCATTACATCAATATTTATGTATTAAACATTGACATGGATGTAAAAGAAAGATGAAAAATTAAGTGACAGAAAACAGAACAAATATGTTAAACAGTTAAGATTATTTTGTTTCATTTTCAGTTTACAACATGTCCATTTTAAAGAAAACATATTACATTGTATCTCCAGTTATTTCACTATCCTGTTATTAAATAAACTTTTTTCATTTATGACCTGTACTACAACATCACAGATTTTACATTGTATGGGGAAGAATGTATTGGATATAAATAAAGTGTTACAAGACAGGACTGGATAACAAATGAAACCTGGAAAGAAGTTGAGAGCATTAGCATAGCTAAAATAAAAGTAAACAACTCAAAATCAGACGGAATACATCAAAATGTTAAACAGTTGATCAAGAAAATAAAATGAAATAAAATACATAGAAAATTTGGCTGAAATTCCTGAAGAAGCAGCAAGAACAACACGATGAGGAAATTTTTATTAATCAACAAGACAGATATGTGGTAAATGCAACCCAAATATACCAGTCAAAGATAAAGACGATAAAGTAATAACCATATTTTCATTCTTAGAAATATAATAGAACTATGTAACGAATGTCAATGACAACTCCACATAAAGTATGTAGCCTTTGAGAAAGCTTTTGACAGCATTCAGAAGTGGCTTGTGGAAAAATGTACGATCTTATGGTATCCCAACTTACCTCATCAATCTTTTTGTGTAAACTTCGAATGTTCTGTTGGAAATTCTTATCTCTACTTCCAAGTAAAACCAGTGTGAGACAAGGATGTGCAACACTCTTTACAATTTCAATGGTTTATGCGCCAGACCACAAATATACCACGAGGCATCAGATGGGAAACCTTCACACTTTAGATCTAGATTTTGCGGAAAATTTAGCACTACTTTCTCACACTCACTAAAATCATTAAGGCAACAAAACTTTTCAGGACAAATTGGACGAAAACTACGTAAGTAATGGTACTAAATAACAACAGTGATACATAAATACAAGTCATTGAAAATAGAAAAAAATTAAAGTCAGAAATATATATAACATACTTAAGAAGTACACTAAAAAACGATGGAGATGCAGAAACAAATATAAATAAAAGACTAGCATAGGCACGAGCAGTTTTTAACACGCTAAAAAAAAGTCAGGAAATCTGACCAATACACCAAAAGAACAAAATTAAATCTTTACAACAGTTACCAACATTATTATATGGATCATAAAGATGGCGAATGACAACAAATTGCCAACAAAAGCTGTCAACATTCCACACAAAGAATCTTATATAAGAATAATGATAATCTTTTGGCCAGACAAGATCACTAATGAAGAATTTCTCAGGCGGTGCCAGTATGAAGACATTAAAACAACAATAAGAAAGATACGATTGGGTTGAATAAGTCATGTAATCCGAAAAGATAAAGAACACAAACAAAAGCTGCCTTACAATGGACACCAGAAGGAAAACGACACAGAGGAAGACCAAAGTCAACATAAAGGCCTAGAGAAGAAGCTGATATGAACAATTTACACCAAACCTGCGGAAGTCTACAGAAACTGGCAAAAGACAGACAGAAGTGGAAAGACTTCGTTACTGCCCAACATGCCAGAAGGCGTAATTTGAAGTAAGTAAGTTATACTTGAAAATACAGTTGTGTAGTAACTGACATCATTAGTTCATGTTTGGGAAGACCAAATAGATATCATTCGGACATGATTAGGGAATGGGTTTTAAGCTAGCAATACTTTGGTTTTGCCACACCTAGATATTTCAAGATATTATTGTCAATGCATTGCAGGTATATATAAAACATGCAGAAGTCAGTAAATATAGTAAAGATTTCCTTATTGTTTTGCTCTTCTTACTTCCAGGTTTGCTAGCAGGGATATTCCTTTTTATGACCGTCTATTAATACCAAGATTCAGTAGTTATCATGCACGATTTTTAAGTTTAAAGGTACTTTTAGATTGGATATTGAGATAATAGAAAAACTTACTAACTATAACTTTGTTTGTTCATTGAAGTATTGCGATAATGTTTAAAATTGATATTTTAAGTACCATTGAATTTGGCAGTGGAATGCAGTTCAAAAGAACAAGAAGAGGAGAATGGTTTGGCATGTTTTTTATCTCAATTTTGTATTACATTAAAATAATTATTTTCATAAAAATGTTGTTGTCATCTGTTATAAATATTTGTATTTATTTTGAAACACAAATTGACTGTGGCATCCATTGATTTCCCTTTGTGTACGGGAAAAATGGTAATAGGTATTTTAATTTCCAATTTATCTCTATGAAGCTGTATCGAGTCATTTACCATTTTATTTGAAATAAATGAGTATTATTTAAACAAATTACAGGAGTATTGATTTTGGATGTTCACATC
The DNA here is from genome assembly GCA_944474755.1 of Limnoperna fortunei. Taxonomy (NCBI): domain Eukaryota; kingdom Metazoa; phylum Mollusca; class Bivalvia; order Mytilida; family Modiolidae; genus Limnoperna; species Limnoperna fortunei. Next base: position 71,484,718 of record OX104118.1, read on the forward strand.
TAGGCTTCTTAACTAAAATATGTGTTTCGTTGTTCTAGGATTTGTTTGGTAACTGAACTTTACAGGGGACAGACTGATAAATACTTATCATAAGCTACCAGGTCTGGCCCATTGTCTTTTCGTTCTTCTTTAGCAGGCCTTGTAGCAACTTAGCTTCATAAGAGTACAAAAACAGGTCGCACATGATAATAATATATTATTATTTAGCGTCATTGATGACGACATGATATCTGTCATTGCTTATTACCAGGTATTTATATCGTCTCCTTCCTTTTTTCTTGAAAAAGCAGCGTTTAAAAAGATCTTTAAGCCTGGTATTATTCTGCATATGAGGGTGTCGAAAAATAAAACGTTTTAATGCTATTACATTGAGGGAAGAGATCCAGACCTCAAGATGTATACCAGTTCTTTTTGGACTTTTTAATAGCCAAATTTCATTTATGCCACTCCTGGAGTAGAAAGTGTCACTGTATAGATTCTAAACAATTCTGACATAGAACCAGGTTTCAGATAAATTTAATTTTCAAAACATTTTCTGCAGATGGTTCATGGTTGCATCTTGATCATCATATGAAGGAATATCAATATTTGGTTCATCAACCGCAATCCCAATATCTTGGCAGAGAATTCCAGTATTGTGAAGGACACAGCAAGCAACTGTAATTATACTTGATTTCTCATGATTCATTCCCAAACCTCTTTGCAGACAAGGAAATCTGCGTTTCAAAATACCATTTGTTTGTTCTATAACCACTCTAGATTTACACAAGGCTTTATTAAACTTTTCTTGCCTTCTTGTCGGTGCAACACTGTATGGTGTCATTAGGTATGTTTTTGCATAGATAGGCAGAGTCTCCATGATAAGTGAGGGATATAAACTTTAAATTTATTAAATTATCACTTATGAATTTGAACCTAAATCATTAAATATTATATCAGTATATGTTTACTATTTTGGTCATCTGTGTATTTGTATTTTACAAAGAATACAATAATAATAATAGTTTATAATATAGTGTGATTTTATATACAAGCCTGGTTTTATTCTTTATTTTCTGGGCAGCACACTATGCCTTAACTGATTTTAAAAAGACATACTAATTACATAATTTATAAATATATACATAGGAAATAATTGAATTTAAAGATTTGCCCACATAGTTATTTATTTGATGGTCTCAAATTGAGGTAAATGATGATGTGTAAGCATACATTTTATCAATTGCGAAAGTGATGGCATGTAATTATTCATTTGAATTTAAATAAGTTTGAAAGGTTTACTTTTTAAAATTAATTTTTCAAGAAAAAAGGTTTAACAGTTTAATTCTGCAGTAAACAAGGTTCAATAGTTGACTTTTTATAATTAATTTTTATAATAAACATAAAGAAAACTTATGGATGTGTCTTTTTTGGGAAAGGTAACACAAGTTTTAAATATACGAATACAATTTTTAAGTTTTCTTTTCAATTCATCAGTCCTAAATATTCTAGCATCATTAAATGATCCAGGCCATTTTGCAGAAATACTAGTTTTAAAAAATTTCCATTGCATCTAATCTAAAAAATCCTTAAGTGTTCAGGCGCATTAAAAATGTATAAATTGGAAGTTTCCAATATGGTAATGAGACTAAATTTTCCCATTCACAAAATAATATCAATTTTATATTTATAATCATACGCATGAGTATTATGTGAACACAACCCGTGTTTTTGCAATTTTTTAAATGAATGCACATTGAAACCTTGCTGAACATGTTATATTTTCTTATTTGCTTTCCATGTATTAGAATCAAATAGTGTTTTCAAAGATACCAACCTACGGTAAAACATCTTTTACATAAGCAACATCCATTCTATAGAACAGTCTACTTCCTCATTTCAGGACTGAACAGTTTTTTTACATTTCAACAGTTTAAATACAGTCGTGGAATAATTCAACATGCTATAGTTCTGCATGCAAATACTCTTCTTTTAAATTCTTAAACTAATTCCATTTTATCTTAACAGCTTTAAATTCTATTAATAAAACTGTAACCTTTGAAAGTATTATCTGTTTTAGTTCTAATTAAGTCGCCGACCACGAAGTGTCGGGCGACTTATTGTTTTTACTCCGTTTCTTATTAAGTCGCCGACCACGAAGTGTCGGGCGACTTATTGTTTTTACTCCGTTTCTTATTAAGTCGCCGACCACGAAGTGTCGGGCGACTTATTGTTTTTACTCAGTTTCTTATTATTATTAAGTCGCCGACCACGAAGTGTCGGGCGACTTATTGTTTTTACTCCGTTTCTTATTATTATTATTATTATTATTATTTTCATATTTCTTATGTTTTCCCCTCGCAATGTTGTCCGCTCGTTTTCTCGCTCATCTTTTAACCGATCGAAATGAAACTTTGGGAACATGTTAAGGGTGACCTGAAGTTGTGCAATCCACTTTTGAAATTTTCAAAATGGCCGCCATTTTCAAAATGGCCGCCGTTAAACAAAATGACGGCCGTTGTCAGATCTCAGTAATTGCCAAAGCAATTTCAATGAAAATTGGTATACTGGTACAGCTAACTATCCCGAGCATTTTTGCAAAAAAAAATTTGACGCGGCCGACATTTCAAAATGGCCGCCATCCGAACACCACCCCCCTAAAAATGTAAAAGTTTAAACGTCATCCGATTTAGACGAAATTTGGTATACAGGTAGCGTATGATACCCTAAGTGTGCCACTATTTAAAAATGTTTTGTCCGACTTCCGGTTTCAAAATGGTGGCCGTTTTAAAGTTTTACAAAATGGCGGCCCGTTGTCAGATCTCAGTTATGGCCAGAGCAATTTCAATGAAAATTGGTATACTGATACAGCTAACTATCCTGAGCATTTTTGCAAAAAAAATTTTTTGTCCGACTTCCGGTTTCAAAATGGCGGCCGTTTTAAAGTTTGCTCGTTTTATAGCTCATCTTTTAACCGATCGAAATGAAACTTGGCCAACTGAAAGCTCATGTTATGAAGTTGTGCTCTTGACTTTTAGTTCCCTCTACTCGGTCAAAAGTGCGGAACGGGAGGCGACTTCAACGTTTCGGGAAACGTAAATTTTAATTTTTAATTATTATTATGTTTTCCTTTTTCCCCTCGCAATGTTGTCCGCTCGTTTTCTCGCTCATCTTTTAACCGATCGAAATGAAACTTTGGGAACATCTTAAGGGTGACCTGAAGGTGTGCAATCCACTTTTGAAATTTTCAAAATGGCCGCCATTTTTTAAATGGCCGCCGTTGAAAAAAAATGACGGCCGTTGTCAGATCTCAGTAATTGCCAAAGCAATTTCAATGAAAATTGGTATACTGGTACAGCTCACTATCCCGAGCATTTTTGCAAAAAAAAATTTGACGCGGCCGACATTTCAAAATGGCCGCCATCCGAACACCACCCCCCTAAAAATGTAAAAATTTAAACGTCATCCGATTTAGACGAAATTTGGTATACAGGTAGCTTATGATACCCTGAGTGTGCCACTATTTTCAAAATTTTTGTCCGACTTCCGGTTTCAAAATGGCGGCCGTTTTAAAGTTTTACAAAATGGCGGCCGTTGTCAGATCTCAGTTATGGCCAGAGCAATTTCAATGAAAATTGCTTATAACTGCAAAGTTCCCTCTACTCGGTCAAAAGTGCGGAACGGGAGGCGACTTCAACGTTTCGTGAAACGTAAATTTTAATTATTATTATGGCTCCCAAACGAAAGTTTGGGAGACATATTGTTTTTGCTCCGTTTCTTATTATGGCTCCCAAACGAAAGTTTGGGAGACATATTGTTTTTGCTCCGTTTCTTATTATTAAGTCGCCGACCACGAAGTGTCGGGCGACTTATTAAGTCGCCGACCACGAAGTGTCGGGCGACTTATTGTTTTTACTCCGTTTCTTATTATTATTATTTTCATATTTCTTATGTTTTCCCCTCGCAATGTTGTCCGCTCGTTTTCTCGCTCATCTTTTAACCGATCAAAATGAAACTTTGGGAACATGTTAAGGGTTACCTGAAGTTGTGCAATCCACTTTTGAAATTTTCAAAATGGCCGCCGTTGAAAAAAATGACGGCCGTTGTCAGATCTCAGTAATTGCCAAAGCAATTTCAATGAAAATTGGTATACTGTTACAGCTAACTATCCCGAGCATTTTTGCAAAAAAAAATTTGACGCGACCGACATTTCAAAATGGCCGCCATCCGAACACCACCCCCCTAAAAATGTAAAAATTTAAACGTCATCCGATTTAGACGAAATTTGGTATACAGGTAGCTTATGATACCCTGAGTGTGCCACTATTTTTAAAATTTTTGTCCGACTTCCGGTTTCAAAATGGCGGCCGTTTTAAAGTTTTACAAAATGGCGGCCGTTGTCAGATCTCAGTTATGGCCAGAGCAATTTCAATGATAATTGGTATACTGATACAGCTAACTATCCTGAGCATTTTTGCAAAAAAAAATTTTTGTCCGACTTCCGGTTTCAAAATGGCGGCCGTTTTAAAGTTTGCTTGTTTTCTCGCTCATCTTTTAACCGATCGAAATGAAACTTGGCCAACTGAAAGCTCATGTTATGAAGTTGTGCTCTTGACTTTTAGTTCCCTCTACTCGGTCAAAAGTGCGGAACGGGAGGCGACTTCAACGTTTCGGGAAACGTAAATTTTAATTGTTTTTACTCCGTTTCTTATTAAATCCCCGACCACGAAGTGTCGGGGATTTATTGTTTTTGCACCGTTTCTTATTATTATTATTCTTCTTCTTCTTCTTCTTCTTCTTCTTCTTCTTCTTCTTCTTCTTCTTCTTCTTCTTCTTCTTCTTCTTCTCCTTCTTCTTCTTCTTCTGGACCTAACTTTGTCCGTAGGATTTCTCGAAGACGAAAAGACATAGGTCAATGAAACTTACCAGAAAGATAGGTCACCACTAGGAAATGTTGTTTCCGATTTCGAAATTTTGAAAATGGCGGCCATCTTGGATTGGCGGCCATTTTGAATTTGAAAAAAATACAAAATTAATCATAAAAAATCACAAACAATATGGATATGAACCAAAATAGGTTTATAGGTCAATATTAAGGTCCCGGACAATATGGGACCATTTTCCGAAAAATCCAAGATGGCCACCATATTCAAAATGGCCGCCAAAGTGCGAAAATTGAAAAGTTGTCCGATTTCAACGAAAATTGGCATTTAGGTCAATATTGATATTACGAACAACATGGTGACATGTTCGAACAAATCAAAGATGGCCGCCAAAGTCCAAGATGGCCGCCATATTCAAAATGGCCTCCAAAGTGCGAAAATTGAAAAGTTGTCCGATTTCAACGAAAATTGGCATTTAGGTGAATATTGATATTACGAACAACATGGTGACATGTTTGAACAAATCCAAGATGGCCGCCAAAGTCCAAGATGGCCGCCATATTCAAAATGGCCGCCAAAGTGCGAAAATTGAAAAGTTGTCCGATTTCAACGAAAATTGGCATTTAGGTCAATATTGATATTACGAACAACATGGCGACACTTTCGAACAAATCCAAGATGGCTGTCATATTCAAAATGGCTGCCAAAGTGCGAATATTGAAAAGTTGTCTGATTTCAACAAAAATTGGCATTTAGGTCAATATTGATATTACGAACAACATGTCGAACAAATCCAAGATGGCTGCCAAAGTCCAAGATGGCCGCCATATTCAAAATGGCCGCCAAAGTGCGAAAATTGAAAAGTTGTCCGAATTGTGACAAAAGTGGGCACGGGAGGGGATTTTTTTGTGACTTGCTTGCAATCACAATCAGCACTTGTTATTATTATTTTCATATTTCTTATGTTTTCCCCTCGCAATGTTGTCCGCTCGTTTTCTCGCTCATCTTTTAACCGATCGAAATGAAACTTTGGGAACATGTTAAGGGTGACCTGAAGTTGTGCAATCCACTTTTGAAATTTTCAAAATGGCCGCCATTTTCAAAATGGCCGCCGTTGAAAAAAATGACGGCCGTTGTCAGATCTCAGTAATTGCCAAAGCAATTTCAATGAAAATTGGTATACTGGTACAGCTAACTATCCCGAGCATTTTTGCAAAAAAAAATTTGACGCGGCCGACATTTCAAAATGGCCGCCATCCGAACACCACCCCCCTAAAAATGTAAAAATTTAAACGTCATCCGATTTAGACGAAATTTGGTATACAGGTAGCTTATGATACCCTAAGTGTGCCACTGTTTAAAAATGTTTTGTCCGACTTCCGGTTTCAAAATGGCGGCCGTTTTAAAGTTTTACAAAATGGCGGCCGTTGTCAGATCTCAGTTATGGCCAGAGCAATTTCAATGAAAATTGGTATACTGATACAGCTAACTATCCTGAGCATTTTTGCAAAAAAAATTTTTTGTCCGACTTCCGGTTTCAAAATGGCGGCCGTTTTAAAGTTTGCTCGTTTTCTCGCTCATCTTTTAACCGATCGAAATGAAACTTGGCCAACTGAAAGCTCATGTTATGAAGTTGTGCTCTTGACTTTTAGTTCCCTCTACTCGGTCAAAAGTGCGGAACGGGAGGCGACTTCAACGTTTCGGGAAACGTAAATTTTTTTTTTTTTTTTCTTCCACTTTCCGCCTGAATTTTGTCCGGCTGTTTTCTCGGAGACCGTAAATGGGATCCAAATGAAACTTCACACAAAAATAGGTCATGATGTGGAATTGTGCCTTTCAGGTTTAAAATTTTGAAAATGGCGGCCATCTTGAAATGGCGGCCATTTTAAAAATGAAAAAAATCCTTAAAAATCCAAAAGTTAACGTATTTCGATGAAAATTGGAATATAAGTAGAGTGTGTTATACCTTACCATATAACGCACATGTTGACTTTTTATGGCGACCATTTTGAATCCAAGATGGCCGCCAAAAATTCAAAATGCTCGGAATCGCACGAAACTTGGTTTTTAGGAAGATAACCGTGTTGCGATCAGATGTTAGTCATCAAAATTTGAATTTGAACACGGCGGCCATCTTAAAATGGCTGCCATTTTAAAAATGAAAAAAATCCTTAAAAATCCAAAAGTTAACGTATTTCGATGAAAATTGGAATATAAGTAGAGTATGTTATACCTTACCATATAACGCACATGTTGACTTTTTATGGCGGCCATTTTGAATCCAAGATGGCCGCCAAAAATTCAAAATGCTCGGAATCGCACGAAACTTGGTTTTTAGGAAGATAACCGTGTTGCGATCAGATGTTAGTCATCAAAATTTGAATTTGAACACGGCGGCCATCTTAAAATGGCGGCCATTTTGAAAATGAAAATAAATCCTTAAAAATCCAAAAGTTAACGGATTTCAATGAAAATTGGAATATAAGTAGAGTATGTTATACCGCACCATATGACGCACATGTTGGACTTTCTATGGCGGCCATTTTGAATCCAAGAGGGCCGACAAAATTGAAAAATGCTCCGATTTGCACGAAACTTGGTTTCATGGTAGATAAAGTTGCTGTGAATGGATGTCTGAACTCCAGTGTCCACGGGGGTCGTTTGGGAGCCAGTTATGATCCATAAGATCATAATCATGTTTAATTATTATTAAGTCGCCGACCACGAAGTGTCGGGCGACTTATTGTTTTTACTCCGTTTCTTATTAAATCCCCGACCACGAAGTGTCGGGGATTTATTGTTTTTGCACCGTTTCTTATTATTATTATTATTCTTCTTCTTCTTCTTCTTCTTCTGGACCTAACTTTGTCCGTAGGATTTCTCGAAGACGAAAAGACATAGGTCAATGAAACTTACCAGAAAGATAGGTCACCACTAGGAAATGTTCTTTCCGATTTCGAAATTTTGAAAATGGCGGCCATCTTGGATTGGCGGCCATTTTGAATTTGAAAAAAATACAAAATTAATCATAAAAAATCACAAACAATATGGATATGAACCAAAATAGGTTTATAGGTCAATATTAAGGTCCCGGACAATATGGGACCATTTTCCGAAAAATCCAAGATGGCCACCATATTCAAAATGGCCGCCAAAGTGCGAAAATTGAAAAGTTGTCCGATTTCAACGAAAATTGGCATTTAGGTCAATATTGATATTACGAACAACATGGCGACACTTTCGAACAAATCCAAGATGGCTGTCATATTCAAAATGGCCGCCAAAGTGCGAAAATTGAAAAGTTGTCCGATTTCAACGAAAATTGGCATTTAGGTGAATATTGATATTACGAACAACATGGTGACATGTTTGAACAAATCCAAGATGGCCACAAAAGTCCAAGATGGCCGCCATATTCAAAATGGCCGCCAAAGTGCAAAAATTGAAAAGTTGTCCGATTTCAACGAAAATTGGCATTTAGGTCAATATTGATATTACGAACAACATGGCGACACTTTCGAACAAATCCAAGATGGCTGTCATATTCAAAATGGCTGCCAAAGTGCGAATATTGAAAAGTTGTCTGATTTCAACAAAAATTGGCATTTAGGTCAATATTGATATTACGAACAACATGTCGAACAAATCCAAGATGGCTGCCAAAGTCCAAGATGGCCGCCATATTCAAAATGGCCGCCAAAGTGCGAAAATTGAAAAGTTGTCCGAATTGTGACAAAAGTGGGCACGGGAGGGGATTTTTTTGTGACTTGCTTGCAATCACAATCAGCACTTGTTATTATTATTATTATTATTTTCATATTTCTTATGTTTTCCCCTCGCAATGTTGTCCGCTCGTTTTCTCGCTCATCTTTTATCCGATCGAAATGAAACTTTGGGAACATGTTAAGGGTGACCTGAAGTTGTGCAATCCACTTTTGAAATTTTCAAAATGGCCGCCATTTTTAAAATGGCCGCCGTTGAAAAAAAATTACGGCCGTTGTCAGATCTCAGTAATTGCCAAAGCAATTTCAATGAAAATTAGTATACTGGTACAGCTAACTATCACGAGCATTTTTGCAAAAAAAAATTTGACGCGGCCGACATTTCAAAATGGCCGCCATCCGAACACCACCCCCCTAAAAATGTAAAAATTTAAACGTCATCCGATTTAGACGAAATTTGGTATACAGGTAGCTTGTGATACCCTGAGTGTGCCACTATTTTCAAAATTTTTGTCCGACTTCCGGTTTCAAAATGGCGGCCGTTTTAAAGTTTTACAAAATGGCGGCCGTTGTCTTATCTCAGTTATGGCCAGAGCAATTTCAATGAAAATTGGTATACTGATACAGCTAACTATCCTGAGCATTTTTGCAAAAAAAATTTTTTGTCCGACTTCCGGTTTCAAAATGGCGGCCGTTTTAAAGTTTGCTCGTTTTCTCGCTCATCTTTTAACCGATCGAAATGAAACTTGGCCAACTGAAAGCTCATGTTATGAAGTTGTGCTCTTGACTTTTAGTTCCCTCTACTCGGTCAAAAGTGCGGAACGGGAGGCGACTTCAACGTTTCGGGAAACGTAAATTTTAATTATTAAGTCTCCCAAACGAAGTTTGGAGACTTATTGTTTTTACTCTGTTTCTTATTAAGTCTCCCAAACGAAGTTTGGAGACTTATTGTTTTTACTCTGTTTCTTATTATTATTATTATTCTTCTTCTGGTTTCCCCGTAGAGATTTCCGACACTTTTCTCAGAAACCGTAAATGGGATCAATTTGAAACTTGGTAGGATGTTAGACCCTATTGGCTAGATGTGCAATCATCTTTCGGAATTTCCAAGATGGCCGCCACTTTCAAAATGGCCGCCATTTAAGTTTTCCCGCCAAAATGCAGTTCCCGGAGAACCGCCAGATGGATTTCGATGAAACTTGGTATGTAGGTTCAGCATAGTGGTCTTGATTTATTTTTGGCAAAAAATCGCGCGCGAACCGGCCGCCATTTTCAAAATGGCCGCCGAATCGCCAAAAATTCAAGTTTGTCGGATTTCAACGAAAATGGGTTTTAACAGTAAATTTGGTATGCCGAGTCCAATGGTCAACTCAGAATTTTTATACGACGCGCCATTTTTTGTAAAATGGCCGCCAAAGTTGCCAAATGGGCAAAAATTCAACATTGTCATAATTCAACGAAAATAGGTTCTAAAAGTAAATTTGGTATGCCGAGTTCAACGGTACACTCAGATTTTTTATACGACCCGCCATTTTTTTAAAAATGGCCACCAAAGTCGCCAAATCGGCAAAAATTCAACATTGTCGGAACTCAATGAAAATTGGTTCCTAAAGTAAATTTAGTATTTCGAGTTCAATGGTCAACTCAGAATTTTTATATGACGCGCTATTTTTTGTAAAATGGCCGCCGAAGTTGCCAAATCGGCAAAAAATCAACAACGTTGGAATTCAATGAAATTGGGTTCTTAAAGTAAATTTGTTATGGCGAGTTGAATGGTGCAATCAGAATTTTCTTACACTATTTCTTCGTTTTCCCCTTCTTATTATTATTAAGCCCTCTGAATGTTATCAACTTAATTATAACTTGAAAAAGGTAAAGTCAAATATAAGGTGATTCACAGGCTGCACAGGACTATCAGTAACTTCGTTTGGGAGACTTCACGTTTCGCGAAACGTAAATTTTAATTATTATTATTCTTCTTCTTCTGGTTTCCCCGTAGAGATTTCCGACACTTTTCTCAGAAACCGTAAATGGGATCAATTTGAAACTTGGTAGGATGTTAGACCCTATTGGCTAGATGTGCAATCATCTTTCGGAATTTCCAAGATGGCCGCCACTTTCAAAATGGCCGCCATTTAAGTTTTCCCGCCAAAATGCAGTTCCCGGAGAACCGCCAGATGGATTTCGATGAAACTTGGTATGTAGGTTCAGCATAGTGGTCTTGATTTATTTTTGGCAAAAAATCGCGCGCGAACCGGCCGCCATTTTCAAAATGGCCGCCGAATCGCCAAAAATTCAAGTTTGTCGGATTTCAACGAAAATGGGTATTAACAGTAAATTTGGTATGCCGAGTCCAATGGTCAACTCAGAATTTTTATACGACGCGCCATTTTTTGTAAAATGGCCGCCAAAGTTGCCAAATGGGCAAAAATTCAACATTGTCATAATTCAACGAAAATAGGTTCTAAAAGTAAATTTGGTATGCCGAGTTCAACGGTACACTCAGATTTTTTATACGACCCGCCATTTTTTTAAAAATAGCCACCAAAGTCGCCAAATCGGCAAAAATTCAACATTGTCGGAACTCAATGAAAATTGGTTCCTAAAGTAAATTTAGTATGTCGAGTTCAATGGTCAACTCAGAATTTTTATATGACGCGCTATTTTCTGTAAAATAGGTGAATAGCAACCTGTAAAGTCAAATATAAGGTGATTCACAGGCTGCACAGGACTATCAGTAACTTCGTTTGGGAGACTTCACGTTTCGCGAAACGTAAATTTTGATTAAGTCGCCGACCACGAAGTGTCGGGCGACTTATTGTTTTTACTCCGTTTCTTATTATTATTAAGTCGCCGACCACGAAGTGTCGGGCGACTTATTGTTTTTACTCCGTTTCTTATTATTACTATTTTCATATTTCTTATGTTTTCCCCTCGCAATGTTGTCCGCTCGTTTTCTCGCTCATCTTTTAACCGATCAAAATGAAACTTTGGGAACATGTTAAGGGTGACCTGAAGTTGTGCAATCCACTTTTGAAATTTTCAAAATGGCCGCCATTTTCAAAATGGCCGCCGTTGAAAAAAATGACGGCCGTTGTCAGATCTCAGTAATTGCCAAAGCAATTTCAATGAAAATTGGTATACTGGTACAGCTAACTATCCCGAGCATTTTTGCAAAAAAAAATTTGACGCGGCCGACATTTCAAAATGGCCGCCATCCGAACACCACCCCCCTAAAAATGTAAAAATTTAAACGTCATCCGATTTAGACGAAATTTGGTATACAGGTAGCTTATGATACCCTGAGTGTGCCACTATTTTTAAAATTTTTGTCCGACTTCCGGTTTCAAAATGGCGGCCGTTTTAAAGTTTTACAAAATGGCGGCCGTTGTCAGATCTCAGTTATGGCCAGAGCAATTTCAATGATAATTGGTATACTGATACAGCTAACTATCCTGAGCATTTTTGCAAAAACAATTTTTTGTCCGACTTCCGGTTTCAAAATGGCGGCCGTTTTAAAGTTTGCTTGTTTTCTCGCTCATCTTTTAACCGATCGAAATGAAACTTGGCCAACTGAAAGCTCATGTTATGAAGTTGTGCTCTTGACTTTTAGTTCCCTCTACTCGGTCAAAAGTGCGGAACGGGAGGCGACTTCAACGTTTCGGGAAACGTAAATTTTAATTATTATTATGTTTTCCTTTTTCCCCTCGCAATGTTGTCCGCTCGTTTTCTCGCTCATCTTTTAACCGATCGAAATGAAACTTTGGGAACATGTTAAGGGTGACCTGAAGTTGTGCAATCTACTTTTGAAATTTTCAAAATAGCCGCCATTTTCAAAATGGCCGCCGTTGAAAAAAAATGACGGCCGTTGTCAGATCTCAGTAATTGCCAAAGCAATTTCAATGAAAATTGGTATACTGATACAGCTCCCTATCCCGAGCATTTTTGCAAAAAAAAATTTGACGCGGCCGACATTTCAAAATGGCCGCCATCCGAACACCACCCCCCTAAAAATGTAAAAATTTAAACGTCATCCGATTTAAACGAAATTTGGTACACAGGTAGCTTATGATACCCTGAGTGTGCCACTATTTTCAAAATTTTTGTCCGACTTCCGGTTTCAAAATGGCGGCCGTTTTAAAGTTTTACAAAATGGCGGCCGTTGTCAGATCTCAGTTATGGCCAAAGCAATTTCAATGAAAATTGGTATACTGATACAGCTCCCTATCCCGAGCATTTTTGCAAAAAAAAATTTGACGCGGCCGACATTTCAAAATGGCCGCCATCCGAACACCACCCCCCTAAAACTGTAAAAATTTAAACGTCATCCGATTTAAACGAAATTTGGTATACAGGTAGCTTATGATACCCTGAGTGTGCCACTATTTTCAAAATTTTTGTCCGACTTCCGGTTTCAAAATGGCGGCCGTTTTAAAGTTTTACAAAATGGCGGCCGTTGTCAGATCTCAGTTATGGCCAGAGCAATTTCAATGAAAATTGGTATACTGATACAGCTAACTATCCTGAGCATTTTTGCCAAAAAAATTTTTTGTCCGACTTCCGGTTTCAAAATGGCGGCCGTTTTAAAGTTTGCTCGTTTTCTCGCTCATCTTTTAACCGATCGAAATGAAACTTGGCCAACTGAAAGCTCATGTTATGAAGTTGTGCTCTTGACTTTTAGTTCCCTCTACTCGGTCAAAAGTGCGGAACGGGACGCGACTTCAACGTTTCGGGAAACGTAAATTTTAATTATTATTATTATGTTTTCTTTTTTCCCCTCGCAATGTTGTCCGCTCGTTTTCTCGCTCATCTTTTAACCGATCGAAATGAAACTTTGGGAACATGTTAAGGGTGACCTGAAGTTGTGCAATCCACTTTTGAAATTTTCAAAATGGCCGCCATTTTTAAAATGGCCGCCGTTGAAAAAAAAATGACGGCCGTTGTCAGATCTCAGTAATTGCCAAAGCAATTTCAATGAAAATTGGTATACTGATACAGCTAACTATCCCGAGCATTGTTGCAAAAAAAAATTTGACGCGGCCGACATTTCAAAATGGCCGCCATCCGAACACCACCCCCTGAAAATGTAAAAATTTAAACGTCATCCGATTTAAACCAAATTTGGTATACAGGTAGCTTATGATACCCTAAGTGTGCCACTATTTAAAAATGTTTTGTCCGACTTCCGGTTTCAAAATGGCGGCCATTTTACTGCAGGAAAAAGTCAACTTTGTCCGATTTCAACAAAATTTGATTTCTAGGCATATTTTAATGTACTGATTTGAATGAAATACTATCCATGGGGATTATAGTGGCAATGGGGGTTCGACTTATTGTTTTTACTCCGTTTCTTATTATTATTATTATTTTCATATTTCTTATGTTTTCCTTTTTCCCCTCGCAATGTTGTCGCTCGTTTTCTCGCTCATCTTTTAACCGATCGAAATGAAACTTGGCCAACTGAAAGCTCATGTTATGAAGTTGTGCTCTACTCGGTCAAAAGTGCGGAACGGGAGGCGACTTCAACGTTTCGTGAAACGTAAATTTTAATTATTAAGTCGCCGACCACGAAGTGTCGGGCGACTATTGTTTTTACTCCGTTTCTTATTAAGTCGCCGACCACGAAGTGTCGGGCGACTTATTGTTTTTACTCCGTTTCTTATTATTATTATTTTCATATTTCTTATGTTTTCCCCTCGCAATGTTGTCCGCTCGTTTTCTCGCTCATCTTTTAACCGATCGAAATGAAACTTTGGGAACATGTTAAGGGTGACCTGAAGTTGTGCAATCCACTTTTGAAATTTTCAAAATGGCCGCCATTTTCAAAATGGCCGCCGTTGAAAAAAATGACGGCCGTTGTCAGATCTCAGTAATTGCCAAAGCAATTTCAATGAAAATTGGTATACTGGTACAGCTAACTATCCCGAGCATTTTTGCAAAAAAAAATTTGACGCGGCCGACATTTCAAAATGGCCGCCATCCGAACACCACCCCCCTAAAAATGTAAAAATTTAAACGTCATCCGATTTAGACGAAATTTGGTATACAGGTAGCTTATGATACCCTGAGTGTGCCACTATTTTCAAAATTTTTGTCCGACTTCCGGTTTCAAAATGGCGGACGTTGTCAGATCTCAGTTATGGCCAGAGCAATTTCAATGAAAATTGGTATACTGATACAGCTAACTATCCTGAGCATTTTTGCAAAAAAAAATTTTTGTCCGACTTCCGGTTTCAAAATGGCGGCCGTTTTAAAGTTTGCTTGTTTTCTCGCTCATCTTTTAACCGATCGAAATGAAACTTGGCCAACTGAAAGCACATGTTATGAAGTTGTGCTCTTGACTTTTAGTTCCCTCTACTCGGTCAAAAGTGCGGAACGGGAGGCGACTTCAACGTTTCGGGAAACGTAAATTATTAAGTCGCCGACCACGAAGTGTCGGGCGACTTATTGTTTTTACTCCGTTTCTTATTATTATTATTAAGTCGCCGACCACGAAGTGTCGGGCGACTTATTGTTTTTACTCCGTTTCTTATTATTATTATTTTCATATTTCTTATGTTTTCCCCTCGCAATGTTGTCCGCTCGTTTTCTCGCTCATCTTTTAACCGATCGAAATGAAACTTTGGGAACATGTTAAGGGTGACCTAAAGTTGTGCAATCCACTGTTGAAATTTTCAAAATGGCCGCCATTTTCAAAATGGCCGCCGTTAAAAAAATTGATGGCCGTTGTCAGATCTCAGTAATTGCCAAAGCAATTTCAATGAAAATTGGTATACTGGTACAGCTAACTATCCCGAGCATTTTTGCAAAAAAAAATTTGACGCGGCCGACATTTCAAAATGGCCGCCATCCGAACACCACCCCCCTAAAAATGTAAAAATTTAAACGTCATCCGATTTAGACGAAATTTGGTATACAGGTAGCTTATGATACCCTAAGTGTGCCACTATTTAAAAATGTTTTGTCCGACTTCCGGTTTCAAAATGGCGGCCGTTTTAAAGTTTTACAAAATGGCGGCCGTTGTCAGATCTCAGTTATGGCCAGAGCAATTTCAATGAAAATTGGTATACTGATACAGCTAACTATCCTGAGCATTTTTGCAAAAAAAATTTTTTGTCCGACTTCCGGTTTCAAAATGGCGGCCGTTTTAAAGTTTGCTCGTTTTCTCGCTCATCTTTTAACCGATCGAAATGAAACTTGGCCAACTGAAAGCTCATGTTATGAAGTTGTGCTCTTGACTTTTAGTTCCCTCTACTCGGTCAAAAGTGCGGAACCGGAGGCGACTTCAACGTTTCGGGAAACGTAAATTTTAATTAAGTCGCCGACCACGAAGTGTCGGGCGACTTATTGTTTTTACTCCGTTTCTTATTATTAAGTCGCCGACCACGAAGTGTCGGGCGACTTATTGTTTTTACTCCGTTTCTTATTATTATTATTTTCATATTTCTTATGTTTTCCCCTCGCAATGTTGTCCGCTCGTTTTCTCGCTCATCTTTTAACCGATCGAAATGAAACTTTGGGAACATGTTAAGGGTGACCTGAAGTTGTGCAATCCACTTTTGAAATTTTCAAAATGGCCGCCATTTTGAAAATGGCCGCCGTTGAAAAAAATGACGGCCGTTGTCAGATCTCAGTAATTGCCAAAGCAATTTCAATGAAAATTAATATACTGGTACAGCTAACTATCCCGAGCATTTTTGCAAAAAAAAATTTGACGCGGCCGACATTTCAAAATGGCCGCCATCCGAACACCACCCCCCTAAAAATGTAAAAATTTAAACGTCATCCGATTTAGACGAAATTTGGTATACAGGTAGCTTATGATACCCTAAGTGTGCCACTATTTAAAAATGTTTTGTCCGACTTCCGGTTTTAAAAATGGCGGCCGTTTTAAAGTTTTACAAAATGGCGGCCGTTGTCAGATCTCAGTTATGGCCAGAGCAATTTCAATCAAAATTGTTATACTGATACAGCTAACTATCCTGAGCATTTTTGCAAAAAAAAATTTTTGTCCGACTTCCGGTTTCAAAATGGCGGCCGTTTTAAAGTTTGCTCGTTTTCTCGCTCATCTTTTAACCGATCGAAATGAAACTTGGCCAAGTGAAAGCTCATGTTATAAAGTTGCGCTCTTGACTTTTAGTTCCCTCTACTCGGTCAAAAGTGCGGAACGGGAGGCGACTTCAACGTTTCGGGAAACGTAAATTTTAATTATTATTATTATGTTTTCCTTTTTCCCCTCGCAATGTTGTCCGCTCGTTTTCTCGCTCATCTTTTAACCGATCAAAATGAAACTTAAGGAACATCTTATGGGTGACCTGAAGTTGTGCAATCCACTTTTGAAATTTTCAAAATGGCCGCCATTTTCAAAATGGCCGCCGTTGAAAAAAAATGACGGTCGTTGTCAGATCTCAGTAATTGCCAAAGCAATTTCAATGAAAATTGGTATACTGGTACAGCTAACTATCCCGAGCATTTTTGCAAAAAAAAATTTGACGCGGCCGACATTTCAAAATGGCCGCCATCCGAACACCACCCCCCTAAAACTGTAAAAATTTAAACGTCATCCGATTTAGACGAAATTTGGTATACAGGTAGCTTATGATACCCTGAGTGTGCCACTATTTTCAAAATTTTTGTCCGACTTCCGGTTTCAAAATGGCGGCCGTTTTAAAGTTTTACAAAATGGCGGCCGTTGTCAGATCTCAGTTATGGCCAGAGCAATTTCAATGATAATTGGTATACTGATACAGCTAACTATCCTGAGCATTTTTGCAAAAAATATTTTTTGTCCGACTTCCGGTTTCAAAATGGCGGCCGTTTTAAAGTTTGCTCGTTTTCTCGCTCATCTTTTAACCGATCGAAATGAAACTTGGCCAACTGAAAACTCATGTTATGAAGTTGTGCTCTTGACTTTTAGTTCCCTCTACTCGGTCAAAAGTGCGGAACGGGAGGCGACTTCAACGTTTCGGGAAACGTAAATTTTAATTAATAATACCTATGCAAAAACTAGTGCTTGTAATCACCATAAATACTGCAAGGTGTGCAGTTTTGTTTTGTTAAATACTAGTGCCCTAAGTAATAATAATTGCTGCATAATAAATGCTGCTTCATTTTAAGATATTAAGTAAACTTTAGTGTAAATTAAGTGTTTTAAAATGTATGCTTATGTACAATGCTTAACAGTGTTATGTATCTTTAGTGTTATGCATGTGTATTTTGTTTAAGGTTTATCATGGTAGTAGCCGAGTGGTTAAGGTAGTTCTTTTACCGATGATCAAGTGGTCTGTCGACACTGAGGTTGCGGGTTCGAGTCTCGCTGCGAGCAGAGTGTCCTCGACTCCAATCTCAACTGACGAGGAGTGCCAGTTTTCCTACCGAAGGTCGGGGTTCTCTCCGGGTACTCCTCCCCCACAAAAAACTGAACGCCATGAAATAGATGACAAATTGATGAAAGTGGCGTTAAACATCATTCAAACAAACAAAACAAAACATCATGTAGTGGTATTGAGTTGAATGTCTATGATGTGTGTGTAAAGGTGTTTGATGTCTATGATGTATGTATAAAAGTGTTGAATGTCTATGATGTATCTGTCTATGATGTTTATGCACAAGTGCTTTTGTCTATGATGTACGTGTAAAAGTGTTTAATGTTTTTTAAGCATGTGTAAGTGTTTAATGTCTATGATGTATGTGAAAATTGTTTAATGTCTATGCTGTATGTGTAAAGGTGTTTAATGTTTTTGATGTATGTGTAAGTGTTTAATGTTTATGATGTATGTGTAAAATTGTTTAATGTGTATGCTGTATGTGTAAAGGTGTTTAATGTCTATGCTGTATGTGTAAAAGTGTTTCATGTTTTTATGTATGTGTAAGTGTTTAATGTTTTTGATGCATGTGTAAGTGTTTGATGTCTATGATGTATGTGTAAAAGTTTTTAATGTCTATGCTGTATGTGTAAAAGTGTTTAATGTTTTTGATGTCTGTGTAAGTGTTTAATGTCTATGATGTTTGTGTACAAGTGCTTTTGTCTATGATGTACGTGTAAAAGTGTGTAATGTTTTGATGCATGTGAAAGCGTTTAATGTCTATCATGTACGTGTAAGATGTATGTGTAAGTGTTTAATGTTTATGATGTGCGTGTAAAAGAGTTTAATGTTTTTAATGCATGTGTACGTGTTTAATGTCTTTGATGTGTGTGTACAAGTGCTTTTGTCTATGATGTACGTGTAAAAGTGTTTAATGTTTTAATGCATGTTTAAGTGTTTGATGTCTATGATGTATGTGTAAAATTGTTTACTGTTTATGCTGTATGTGTAGAAGTGTTTAATGTTTTTGATGTATGTGTAAGTGTTTAATGTCTATGATGTATGTGTAAAATTGTTTAATGTCAATGCTGTATGTGTAAAAGTGTTTAAGGCTTTTTTATGTATGTGTAAGTGTTTGATGTCTTTGATGTTTGTGTACAAGTGCTTTTGTCTATGATGTACGTTTAAAAGCGTTTAATGTTTTTGATGCATGTGTAAGTGTTTGATGTCTATGATGTATGTGTAAAAGTGTTTAATGTTTTTGATGTATTTTTGATGTATGTGTAAGTGTTTAATGTGTATGATGTTTGTGTAAAATTGTTTAATGTCTATGTTGTATGTGTAAAAGTGTTTTTGATGTATGTGTAAGTGTTTGATGTCTATGATGTTTGTGTACATGTGCTTTTGTCTATGATGTACGTGTAAAAGTGTTTAATGTATTTAATGTATGTGTAAGTGTTTGATATCTATGACGTATGTGTGTTTGATATCTATGACGTATGTGTGTTTGATATCTATGACGTATGTGTAAGTGTTTGATATCTATGACGTATGTGTAAGTGTTTGATATCTATGACGTATGTGTAAGTGTTTGATATCTATGACGTATGTGTAAGTGTTTAAAGTCTACGATGTTTGTGTGCGTGTAAAAGTGTTTAATGTATTTAATGTATGTGTAAGTGTTTGATGTCTATGATGTTTGTGTACAAGTGCTGTTATCTATGATGTAATGTCTATGATGTCGTGTACAAGAGTTTAATGGGTTTTTTTTATTTGTAAGTGTTTGATGGCTATGATGTATGTGTTTCGTTTTTGTTTGTCTCTTGACATATACCTTAGATATTTTATACGTAGGTAGGTTACCACAAGACGATGTGTCATGTACGAACATGGTTGACCTTTGACCTTGACCTTCAAGGTCAAATTTTCAACTTTTTTGTTTTTAGACCTAAGACTTAGATATTTGGTATGTTGGTAGTACCAGACATGGTTGACCTTGACCTTTGACCTCAAGGTCATATTTTATATTTTGGACCATATTATTGTCTGGGTAATCATTTTTTTGTCTTTTGACATAGGCCTTAGATATTTTGAATGTAGGTAGGTCACTACAAGCCGATGTCAACATCGTCATTTTTATAGAAACACAATCACAACACAGTTCCAGATAAAAATTAATGCACAATTTTCATCATGAAGGGGAGACATCAGTTTTAGTAACCTAAAACAATTATGGCTTTGTGTTTTGATAAATGTTCAATCCACAGCTCCAGTCACATTAGAAAATCCTTAATAAATATATAAAAAGCTTTTTTTATAAAGAAGAAAAGAATCAAAGATACCAAGTAGTATTTATGAAACAATAAGTAAAGGAGATTTCAAACCTAGATATGCTAAAGTGGGAATAACATCAAAACAATCAGACACACAATAAAACAAAAATAAAAAGTATGGAATATTATAAATATTATAAATGGGGGGACGAATCTAAGTGTTCCGGAAGGGTAAACAACTACTGCTACAAAATTCGTATTACACTGGTTACAATCAAGTATAAGTAATATCATGAATGGTCATAATCTAGTGAGAAGAAGGGAAAGCGGTTACAACAAATCAGTGGTTGTTGTTTCATGTAATGTATATAATGAGCAAATGTTATGTTTCTTAGAAAGGCATATAAAAAACTTCTTTTATGGTTTTTATTTATTTATATATTTCTCGCGCGACATGAAACATGCCATATAAAATGAACAACCATGTGATACAAAAAGCTCCACGTTTACGATGTCCCGTTTCCGCGCTACAAAATTATGCCAGGCATAAGTTTGGTCATTAGAGATTAGGTTCCACAAATCGTGAGAAATGCATATTGCTTGATATGATTTTTTATCTAATTTCAACCAAAATTTTTTGTAAATAGCATTAGACTCGTTTAAAATTATGCTGAAATTAAATATCTCAATATGATGTCAAACGGCATGCAAATTGTGAAACATTTATCAAGTTATGTAAGTGGGATGATATAGCAAAAGGTTGGGGTGCTTTTGAAAAGCAATTTGACTTGGTGGGAATGTTTTCCAGGTGGGGCGATTTTTGCCAGAAGTGGTGGCGTTTTTGACGGAGGCGATATTTCTTGAATTCATATTTTAAAGATCTACATGCATGCATGTGTTGTGTACAAATTATTAAGTTGAAGGTCTCTTTGTCAAGAATAGAGAGAGAGATATTAGACTTACCTTTCTTTGTATACTGTTACGGGTAAATTTAAAGTTAATTATTGATTAGTAGTGGTGAAGGCTGTATAGTGTTGTTACTTTGTTTCAATTTTGTATTTTTGAAAGTGATTATTTGCTCTCTCGTGTATCTTTCCTATTTTCTTTGTGTTCCTTTCTTTACAAAAATGTCATGTTATAGAACAGTAATTGAAATTTGATAATACAAACGTATAAAAGTTAATGTAACAGTTTTGTTCAAGTATTGAAATATTCTTTTTGAGACGTGTAGCTGTCTCGTGGCTTTTTTACAAATTTCTGAGATGCGTTGATAGTCTCTTGTTACTCCTAGCAATTTTATACTTTTTCACAATCATTACCATTTAAATTAAAGCAGATATTTTTTCAAATGTTTTTTATCAATTACCAAAGCCTAAAACTTTAAAAAGTCTGGATTGACCTGCATTAAGTGTAAGAAAACGAGTCCTGTATGTTAAGACTATCAGTTTCAAGTTTTGGGATTACAGTGTCTATATTATTGTGTCGGCATAAGAAAAAGTGTTATCATCTGCATACATGTAATTGTATGTTACTACCATCCACTTAATAAAATAAATCATTCATAAAAATATTAAAAAGCACAGGTCCTAAAATTAATCCTTGTTGAAACCTTTATACATGATATTAAAAGTACTGCAGAAGTTATTCACTTTCTCATATTGTTTTCTATTTGACAGGTAGCTGCCTAATAATTTATTGATTCTTTTGAGAGGCAATGTGTCTCCAATTAAAGAAGTATCAAACTATGTGGCAAGCAGTCAAACGCTTTTGACATATTTCTTATCATCTAAAGCTTTTTCCGACTTTTTTTTAATTTTTAACAGGGTAGTTTGACATCCAAAACCTTTTCTCAAAACAGGAAGAAAATGAAAATTGAAAAATTAAGGTAACTGTTCAAAATTGGCTCTTTAAAACAATTAGTCATCGCCAAAGTAAAGTTTGTAAAAAAAAATGTTCCTTGCTCTCCCTTTTTGTTCACAACTGTAATATGGCGATAGTGTCTGTTGATATCAGCGTCGGGGCAAGTCGGGGTTAGTTTCATCCATTGGTACCGTATACACACAGTGTTTTTTCTTCATTTCGTATTATAGGTGTGTTGTAGTAGTTTCTAACAAAATATTTTCGTTGACATATTTCGGTGTACAGTTGTTAAAAATCATCATCATGAATAGAGCCCCTACGTCACCGTCGATCCCCACCGACGTCATTTTATTGCCCTTATAAACTCTTTTTCATAAGTAATAATCGAGCGTGCCTTCTTAAGCGGTAAACAAATAAGGTAGAAAAAAGAAAACATTATATAGAAGAATTCAGCAAAGGACGGCGGACCTCCTTTACTGTATACCAGGGTGTGCACTTTTCCGGAAAACAGGGGTGTTTTTTTTCCATATTGCAAGTAATACTGCTACTTTATTTAGGTACCTTGATAGCAAAAGCTATCTCAAATGACGAAAGGTTTAATTTGTAAAGGATGTTTGTTTCTATTACATTGACGAGGCTGCACGTCGTCTGTTATAAACGATTTCCCAGATTGTTTGATATTACATTAAAATGAATACTTTGAAAGATGATCATAAATTTGTATATAGTACTATTAAATCAAAAAAATGGTCCATAATTGTGGTAAAGTATAATTAAGTGCAAATTGGCTTTGTAAAGTATTCTTTTTTTAATCAACTAATTTTATAGCATTTTCGTACAAGACGTCATTACGTTAATGAATTCCATGCCTTATGATTTCAAAGCCCTAAGAGTTTAAGGTATTTCGGCTTTTAATTTTCATTAATTTTGTCCACATTTATTTACATTATACTGACAGTAATAACTTGGAAACACAACACATTATCCGTTACAGTCTAAAACGGGAATTCGCAATCTCTACTGCAATGGAATTCTTACAAGTACATGTTGAAACCGATACATCTACTAATACACGCAACGCTTTATTTAAAAAAAACGTATACGAATGAATATTTCATGAATCACGCTTATTATTAGATCTTGTTTGTTTCATGCTACCGTTTTCAGTTGTATGTCATTTAAACAAACCAATGTTGACTGTTGTTAGAGTAGTGTCCTTTTGTTGTCACTTTAATACTTACCAGAAAGACGATAGTTTTTGTTACATCTTGATGAATTTATGCACCTCAAAACATAATGTTCTTGCCATCCGGTACACGCATCTGCTGACTGTAGCCATTGAAATACTAAATGCGTCACCAACAGGACAGGCTTCAAGAAGCAAAAAAACCTTAAAGCCACAAGTACTTGTACAATAAGGGAAAGTGAATGATTTCTCCGTGTTCCCCGTTCCCCACTCTAAGTATCTTGTAGCAGTAGCGTTGGAAGATCTCATAGTCGGTGAAAGCTCCAAAATGCCTGCAAATATGCCGAAACTGTCGCTTGCGTCTATTTTGCCGAGTTAAGCGTAAGATTCGCAAAAACATTCGAAGAAATAACACAATCAAATATTTGAGGAAAATACTTAACTCAATGATGAGATGTTCTTCAATTTATTTTTATGAGGAAATCAACAAAAACTAGGAGTTATTTGAGAAAATCTCCCAATTTAGGGATCAGCTTCGTTATATTACAATACATACACTAAATTTAAATCAACCTTCGATGTTAACTTATTATTGTTTGGGTTAAGTATCAGTCACACTACACCGTATAGCTGACGGACGTCCAACGCATAACAAAATTTTCAATCCGTCCATGTCCGTTCGCATGCGTTTCTTTTCCGTTTATCATGCGGCGTTTGCGCTTCTTGTCCGGCGATGTCCAGCGGTGTTCGTTCCGTTCGGTGGAAAGTTTTGAACATGTTCAAAATTTGGAAATTACAGCACCGGATAAAGTTTCCGTCAGATGTACGGTAACCATGCGCTGGTATGCGTTTTGTTCGTTACTCGTACGTTCCTTATTCTGTACTTGTCCGGTTCGAGTCCGTTCTTGCCCGGTGGACCTGATTTACGGCCGGGCTACTAACGGACATGCAGCGGATGTAACGTAAGTTAAACGGAAATACGCTCGTCGAACGTTCAAAGAACGTTTTGTCAGTTCTTTATGCGCTGCGTGTACGTTTTGTGCGGTACAAATCCGTTACTAGTACGTTGAAGTCCGTTAACTGTAAGTCGTTCATCCGGTATATGTGCATTGATCGTTCGGTCATTGTGCGCCCCGTACAGCGATCATGAGAGCATCGAGAAGCAGCGGCAAATGCTATTCATCACCGGATAACTTTCAGCCGCATTTTTCTTTACGTTTGGTGTCCGTTAACGCTATGCGGTGGAGTGTGACTGGTACATTAGATTGTCTAACATTAGATGAAAATATTAATGTCTTTAATCTTGTTCAAAAATGTATTTTTCAAAGCAAACGTTTTTGTTAACTGTATTCCACTTTTCAATCATTTCTACTTTCACATTCAATGTTTTTTTATTATTATTATACTTATCTCAGAGAATGCTGAATAAAAACAAAGATCTAGATTGACAGTATTTGGCCACAGCTTTATTATACAAGTACAACAATATATCATAAATAAATATATGCCTTATTGTCCGAAACCACCATTTGCACGCTTCTCACACTCCACGACGATACCAAGGCTGTGCTTTTTCCTTGCAAGGCTCCTCAAACCTCAAGCTTCAAGCTGTCCCAATACCTGAAAATATTTAAGAAAAGGAAGCGAAGTACCAATTTCATTAACAAGATGATAAGCAAAATATATTACAAAATGTATTAACTTTGTGCGTGTTATGTAATGGAGGTGGGTGGGAGGGTTTAAAAAATTTAGATTGCCAAACCGACATTTTTCCTGTCACCTCCTTGCAGACATTTTCAAAAAGACCGAACCTCGTTTGGTTTTTCTATTTTAGGACAGGTTTAACCAATCACCAATCATGTGTTTAAGGAATACTAGAGCATACGCAACAACAGCCAACAACTATACTAGTCAGTCTTTCTTCGATAAAGGAATTTAATGCTGAATACATTAAATTCACTTATCTCAGAGAATGCTGAATAAAAACAAAGATCTAGATTGGCAGTATTTGGTCACAGCTTTATCATACAAGTACAACAATATATCATAAATAAATATATATATTTGAAATATAAGATAATTAAGATTAAAGTCTATATATTTGTCGCCGCAACTTGATGGCAGACCATGTGTCGTTTCAGGCAACCACCACAGAATGGGGGGGGGGGGGGGGTGGTTGAACTGCACAGCTGAGCCAATACTGTTAAATATTTATCAATTATGGACTTTTGGCGAGGTCCATATATAATGTATTGAAAGAGTCAAACGTCCATCATTTATACATTACATATGTAGACATATTATAGTCTTTTTTAGGGTTGGTGCAAGGCTTGGGTTATTTTTTTCACGATTTTGTTATGTACATATATCCGGATCTAAATTTAGTAACATAGCGTCAATATACGTAAAAATAGAAACATAGCGTCAATATAGGTAAAAATAGAAACATAGAGTAAAAATAACAAACAAGGCAAGGCTTTGATTTCAAAGTAAAAAAATACACTAAATATCCTTAAAACCACGTGACTTAATAATCCAATGAAAATGTAAGAATCATAAACCATATGTAATATATATCTATATCTAATATATAACTAATATATAATATAATGTATTTCTAGTATATATATGGCATATCTACATCAATATTTATGTGAATAACAAATTGAAATAGCACATGAATGTCTGTGCTTGAATGTATATACAAATTCAGAACTTCTAGTATACTTATGTTGTTGGTTTGAATGTTGTGTAACGCCACCTACAGCAATTTTTCAACTATATCATGGCGTTCAGTTTTTTATTGGGGGAGAAAGCCGGAAACATCCCGACCTACGTTGCAGAAACAGATATACAATAAATTACGAATTTTTAGTATGTATATGTCATAGTAAACTAAATAATTGCAGCATGTAGATTTGTCTAAATATTTGTTTATGTAACATTTTTGGTCAATAACACGAACACAATTTGTCGAAATTATTTAAAAAATTTCCAGCAACCAGAGAATAATAACATACAGAATTGCATTCTAACCAATACATTACCAATATCATTCCGCCCAATATTAATCTTCCAATTTAATAAAGGTTCCAATATAACCATCGAGTTAATGCATTCCTTATGTATATAAGCAAACAAGGCAGAACTTGTGTGTTTCCATGCAAGGCTCCTCAATTCACAAGCTCCAAGCTTACCCCAATACCTGAAAAAAATCTAGAAAAGGAAGCGAAGTACCAATTTCATTAACGATTTAGCAAAATATATTACAAGATGTTTGACCTGCCATACTTGTATAGCATTCGGAATCTGTAGTGTTTTGCTAATATACAGTATATATATATACATGTACTAGAATAAAAAGCAACAAACATTTATAAAGATATCAAGTGTAAATTATGTGTAAACAGTTAAAGTTTGGTTACATGAAGGGATTCTAATATAATTTTTGAAAAAACATTGGATTTCTGCATTCCAAGAGAATTTATATCTTCAGTTGACAATTCTTTCCATGGAGGAATGTGTTGCCATACCAATGTGAAATCAGTCTTTGAATTAAACAGGTAGTCCGGTGCCCACTGCGTGTTAGATCAAGTCTGGGCCTCTAAAACGCAGAACTATGGACGCCCAGCTGGCGTGTGCCAAGAAATAAGATGTTAAATTATTTGATAATAAAAATTGCCGGAGATGCATGTAATTCATTTATTTTAACTGGCCATATCGTAAATTGTTGCAAAAACAACGGTTACCAAAAACGAAATGTAAAATGAAACTTATCACGGTAGTTCAATAAATTGTGTAACCAGTCTTAGTTAAGCTGGGTCCGGTATAACTTGTACCTTTAACATAAATAGTTGCAGAAAATTAAGGTGTCATCATTCCTGTGCATACAGAACAATAATTCATGTTAAAAGGAAATGTGGACAAAATACACATTTTACGAATACAAATATTTATTAGCACAAACTAACAACAAAGTAACAATTATTTTCTACAGTAAATCGGCTTTTTGAAATGCGGCTGTTTTTTCATTTTGCCAGATCGATTTTCCATTGGAAGTCAGCCATTTTTGTATCTTAAGGGGTCTAATGTTGTTTACAAACGTTCGTCTGTTTTCGTAACGTACAATGGTATTCGAACAAACCGCGAGACTTTTCCCGCCTCAACTGCAGACGACATTACCGAAAGATTTCGAATAGACAACAATGGAATTTTCCTAACGTACACTTCCGTTCAAAACAAGGTCAAAATTTAGTATGGGAAATCGATCTGGCAAAATGAAATACGGCCGCATTTCAAAAAGCCGATTAACTGTGGAAAATAATTGTTACTTTCAAAAAGTGGAATGAAAGATCTACTAAAGGACCATAAACTCGACCAAACGCGGTAGCAGTTTTCCATTTTAAGAAGCAAAATCCCGTCGGAATGACACGGTAAAATTGACTATAGATTAAAGTTGCCATTACATTTTATTAAAAAGCCTAGATAACAGTACTGAGATACCGTTTCTAGATATTGAGATATTAGTACAATATCATCAGCATAAAGAAGAATGCTTACTTTAATACCACCAATGACCACTGGGTAATATATGTTGTTTTCCAGTTTTTTGTTATATCATCTATAAAAAAGTTAAAGAGAAGAGGACTCAAAACATCACCTTGTTTAACACTCTTTCAGATATAAATGGCTCACTTAGACCATTTGAAAATTTAATTTTACACATAGTATCAGTATACATGGAGTATATAATTTTAAATATTTTATTAGGAGTGTTATGTTTTAGCAGTTTATAACAAAAAAAAACAATTCTCCACACTGTGGCAAAGGCTTTTCTTAGGTCAATGAAGGCTGCAAACACTTTGATTTTTTATTTTATAGTTATCTGTGATAGTTTTTAGAGTAAAAATGTGATCAGAAGTCCTGCACGTCTCTTTAAATCCTATTTGGTTCTTACTTATTAGAGAGTTATTATTCATAAATTCCAAAAGTCAATTGTATATAATCTTATTAAATAATTTTCCTAAGTTTGAGCTGATAGATATTCCCCTATAATTATTAGGGTCAAATCTATTACCTTTTTTATGTAAAAAAATAAAAAGCTTTCATTTCAGGATTTATGGAAGATACCATGTGAAAAGATCAAATTAAAAAGTTTACAGAGTGGTTTAATTAATGCTGTGGTACTATTCTTCGGCATTTCATTAGAGATGAGGTCTTATGATGCACTTTTACCATTTTTAAGTAATTTAATTGCTTTTATTATCACCTCACAGGTGATTTCATTGTTCGACTCACCTGAGACTGAGAAGTTAATATTTGATTTTATGGTCTCAAATTCCTGAGTGATATTTTGTTGTTCATTACTATATGCAGTGTCAGCTGATTCCCTTTCAAGTTTATTTATCATGTTCCAAAATACTTTTGGATCTTAGCACAGTTGTTACTTAATTCAGAACAAATTTTGTTTTTATGACTTTTCTTCAAATTTGCAGACGTCTGTATTTTGATCTAAATGAATAGATTTTTTTCTTATATTCATCTTTTCCGGTAAATTTATTTACACGTTTTTTCATTTTTTCTGTGTTCCTGAGATCTTTACATGACTCTGAGAACCAGTGTCTAGTTTTAGGTTTTTTTGTTTTCGTTTTTTTTTTAATGTTGCTAGGGGGTTTAACAACTTTTTTTGGCATTTTCTTGTAAAATTGTGGTTAAGGAATCAATAGCCAAATTAATGTCATTAAATTTAGTTGTCATCAATGTATCAAGTTTTTGTTTACTTTCAATGCTATTTATATTCTGGGAATACAGTTCAACTGATTCTTTTGTCGATATAAATTTACATGGAAGTGGTTCCAATGAATTTTGAAAGCTGCTCTTCACATGAAAATTTGTTACCAATGAACAACTAATCATACAATGGTTTGATAAAGAAGTGAAATCATGTACAGTAAAATCAGCAACAATATTGAATATATCATTAGAAACAATAATATAATCCACAACACTGAATCCATTATATGCAACACAAGTGTATTTTCCTAATAAATTGCCAATGGTTCTACCATTTAGTATTTTTAAATCCAGATTCTTGACATGTATTCAAAAGAAGTTTACCACT
Organism: Limnoperna fortunei; assembly: GCA_944474755.1. NCBI lineage: Eukaryota > Metazoa > Mollusca > Bivalvia > Mytilida > Modiolidae > Limnoperna > Limnoperna fortunei. The sequence goes on from OX104118.1 coordinate 71,514,047, forward strand.
TTTATTAATTGGTTTCTTGTCAAAAAAGCTGTGACCGTGATAGGAGGGAAGCAGGGCTTTATTCCTTTTTTTATTTAAATAGAAATGCTTTACTCGTATTAATATGTCCATAACATTATTATTATTATTGTTTAGGTGAAATTTGAAACTAGAATTACAAGATATTGATACAATGTCGGGAGCTCCATGATGCTTCCCGTGGATGCTTCGATCCCAGATGTGATAAAATTAAAGAAATTGTTAAACCATCCTGAAACAAAAAAACATTTTTCGAGATTTCTGGGGTTGGAAGATCATTAAACAAATTTTTCTTCCAAAGACGTGTTGTTGAATGGAAGATTAATAAGGATTAAAAAATTAAGATTGCCAAACCGACATGTTTCCTGTCACCTCCTTGCTGACGATTTTCAAAAAGACCGAACCTCGATTTGGTTTTTCTATTTTAGGACAGGTTTAACCAATCACCAATCATTTGTTTAAGGAATACTAGAGCGAACGCAACAACAGCCAACAACTATACTAGTCAGTCTTCCTTCGATAAAGGAATTTAATGCTAAATACATAAAATTCACTTATACTTATTATACTTGACGATATATTCATGTCTTTTTTCGATTACTACTAGTAGGCCGAGTGGTTAAGATAGTTCGTCTACTATTGATCTATTGAGTCGTCTACTGTCAACACTGAGGTTGTGGGTTCGATATCGAGCCTGACTGCTGGCAGGGTGCGCTCGACTCCAAACTTAATTGACAAGGTTTGCATGTTATCACCACGAAGGTCGGGGTTTCCGGCTTCTTCCCCAATAAAAACTTGACGCCATTATATAGCTGAAAAAGTGCTGAAAGTGGCGTTAAACACCATATAAACAAACAAAAAAACATTATTACTATTCATTTCGTAAGCATGCTCATAGTTTTGAACTTACATTTGGTCGGAATTTTAAGGGGACGGATTAACAGAAGCTTACATGCATATTTCCGAATCCCGTATGTTATTCTTTTAATAAATTATATGGTAAATATAAGTGTTTTGTAATTTTGTAAGTTAAAAGTTAATAAGTACATCGTATGGTTTTTTTTTGTCGTCTCAGATATTCATATTTCTTATATTAGTGTCACAAATTTTTGACTGTCTACGGTTTTGAGAAAAAACAAATTTCGATCAATAGAGGATCTTAATTTAAAGGCTTTAGACACAAAATTTCTAACTTTTCCTATTATAATCAAAACAAGTTATGTTAACTTAGTTTAGGCATTATATTAATGATTTTTACCACTCGCTAAATATGTGCCAAAATGTTTATGAATACACTACATAATCAATAAAATATAGGCATCAAAATAAACAGTCGACTTCAACATTAAATGGCGAGCTTGGCTAATGAGTCATAGTGTAAACAGTTTATTTTGTTTATGTATAATTACATAAATTATTTTATTTCGGAACCAACTTTAATAAATTAAACTTTTAAATGCAATTCCAGCAGGGTAGCCGTACGCATCCCATGGGTCATGATTACCGTAAACCCACAAACCGAATCGTATGTTTTTGCTATGTTCAATACGGTGAAATCCACTGGTTATTGTGATGCTAAATGTGCTGAAATGATCAGAACCTTCGGATATTGAAAACATACTAGAAACATTCACAGGCTGTCCATCGAGAATTAAACCATTAACTTCTTCTGAACTGACTGTTATACTTATGAAACTGTCGAATCCTGTTGGCACCACGAAGTCATAAGACTGAAGGTACTGATTAACCCCTGGAATCGTCATCATAAAGGCATCTCCTTTGGTACCTGGTAACTCCTCTGGATACATCATCACTAAAACATCACTAGAAGACTGGATATAGGATATTGTATTGTGAGTGAAATCAACATAATCCCTGGAATTTGACATTTTTGAAATTGTGTTATTGTTATTTCTTATGAGAAGAGTAGTAGCATTAACGGTTAGAACACGAACAACGCTCTTTGGTCGGGTTGATATGTGTGGAATAACATAAAGGTGGTCTAGCTGATTGGTGGGAGGAACCATTTCTATGAATGCTTGACTGTCGGCGCCGCTAACCGGGCTTGTTGAGACACGAGTTAGGGTATTTCCACTTACGACAACAACTGGCATGGATGCTTTCACCAGGGTACCAGACAGATCAGCAAAATGTGATAACTGGAATGTTTTGTATTTGTTAAGTGATAGTTGAATTTTATCACCGTTCGAGTAGTTTGTACCGTCATATGTAACAGTACCACTCTGTATTTTGATGATAATTTCCACAATAGTGCTATCGAATAGAGGAGTAATAGCAATGACACTATACTCATAGTAAGTGGTGAACGAAGGTATGATAAATTCTGTTGATGCGAAAAGTTCAGGAATAACCATAAACCCTTCACTCATGGCGTTTGTTTGTTGAAAAAGTAGACCATACATTATGACACTGACATTAGAATGAACTTGTATGCCTGCATTATGTATTCCGTCTTGCATCAGTACACCTTTGTCCAAAGTATACTCCGGATGGTTTTTGTCAGCGAATACAGTTTGGTTTCTATTGTCATGGAAATAATAAACTGATAGATGTACAGGTCTTTCTGAAGCCACTAAAAGTTTCGGTGTAATACTTGAAGTTCCACCTCCACGATATATCTCTTGGAAAATAACAACAAAGCTCGTGCCCTTTCCATCTGTTAAAATAATTTTAAAACAAACAATATTAATATCAAGTTAATGAATTCTTAACATACACTTATAGTAGAACACGTACTTTGTTAGAAAGAATTTACCAAATACAGTGAGTCAAATTGTATGTATAAGCATAAACGATTGTAAACTTTTTTCTAATCTGTGTTGGGGCCTCGGTGACCGTGACTATTGATCACGTTGTCAACGCTAATGTTGCGGATTCATTCACGTTTCTCTGCGGTTGTGTGCGAAAAACTACAATTAATTGACAAGGATTGCCAGTTTCCTACCTAAGGTCAGTGGATTTTCTGCTTGTTCTCTGGCTTCCTCCCCCCTCCAAAAAAAACTGGACGCCACGAAATAGCGGAATAGATGCTGAAAGTGGCCTTTAAACATCATTTAGATAAACAATTCTCATCTGTGCGCAATGTCTGTCTCTGCTGAGGCGGTAGACGTCGTAATTGTCGGTCAAACAAATGCCATTGGTGTTGATAGGGAAATGAACTGTAAATCGTTTATGCAAAATTAGAACTTGCATTCGTGATCTTATAGAGAATTGCAAGATGTTATGCCTATAGTCTTTGTGTGGTTATGCTAAAAGACATTTCCTACTATTCAATCTCCATATGATATTTTTCTTAACTTTCCTTCTGACGAAATGTTCAAATAAAGCTAAAATAATTAGTGGTCACCAAACTTAAGTTATGACGGCATCCTTCATCAACATGTTTTAAAGGTACTGACCATATGTTATTTGACCTATATTTTTACCGTGGTTTTTGAATGGAACAAACGTAAACTAACTCGTTAAAAAAAGTCCGGTGCTGTCAGGTTTAAAGTTGTCAACAAATAGAGTTATCTACCCTGAACGCAGTCTTCAGTGTATAAGTTGTTGCGTCAACGTGTTTGTTTTGATGTGTACCGCTATCAGATTTAGGCAAAAACTGGTTCATTAAAGCTCAGATATGTTGTTTTCATGTTAATATTTAACAGGGGCCTAGTATACCAAAACAATTCAAATCAAATAATTTACGATTTTGCTGAACTAACAGTTGACGTCACAATACATTTTCACGGGAAAAAGAGCGTAAAATTCTTACCCCACCCACGGTTTGAGACAAGGATATCTCAACCGTCTAAAAATAGGTACTACGCAATCTCATAAGTGAGAATTCTCTGTCTTACATGTTAGATAGCTTATTGTGACGTCAGTTTATTATGACGTCATGGACGTTACAGTTACGTATGCCCAAATGGCACCAATCATACTAAAGAAATGCCTAAATAATCTGCAACTCTGGTGAGAAAAAGAATAAAATTAGTAGTGGAAAGTCGATTCAAGAAAACTTCAAACCCGCGGGCAATGATATATGTTTGTCCAATCCCTCGGAAAAGCCCAGGGATGGACAAGATATCTTTGCCCTTGGGTTTTAGATTTTTTTGTCTCGTCCATTATGCATTTTAGAAATACCGCATTGCTGCAGGAGTTTATCACAATAGTTTTGCATTAAACGTTATAAGATGAACTCTGCATTTTGTCGAAATAAGTATTATGAATCATAATCTAAGCTTATTACCACAAGCAAGAAAAATTCTTGTATTACCCTTCAGGAAATACAATGGTTGGTTATACCTCATTTTTTTAACATCAGTGTTGGTATTTCAGACGGGTAACTTCTTGAATTTTGGAAAAAAAACTTATTCGGTTCGGAGTTTCGATCTGTATGGTTTCCGTTTTATGTATATTCTGCGCTATTTTGCATCATCACTGTCTTACTTTCATTAAAATAATTGGTATCACATTACTAGGAGCAGACTTAGTAAATCACCTGTTTTCTTACTTTGTTTGCTAGCAAAAAACGTTGAAAGTTCTCAAAAACTCTACAACCATTTTTATCTAACTTCTTGTCCTTTCAACAAAACTTGATGTTACAAATGCAATCAACAACTATTCTTTGTGATTTTATGAAGTCAGAGTATGTCATTGAATTGTTTTAATACAAGCTACATTTCTTTTAAGTAGTCAAAATGTCAAAAAGTTGTTTGCTTACCGTTGAATAATTTGATTCGAAGTTTTGTTATAGGCCAATCGGATAAATGTTTATTTAAATCCATATATTTTCGCTTGCTTTTAATATCATATGTATAAGGAACTGTGTGGTAAATAAGGAATATTAAATGTAAATGCAGATTTGTTCCTACTTGTTGCCAGAAAGCAGTTAGTTCAGTATTTCATTTAAATAAAGTGGGTAAATTATCACAAAAATTACGATTGACATTACCAATGAAAACGCAACACTAATATTAAAATCAATAAAAAATTATAGAAATTTCAATTTAAACAACTGGCATATTTTAAAGTTTTGAATAATAGCAATAAATTGATGCACGTGTTTGAAATTAATGTTTATTGTTTTCTTTTCAGCGAATCACTTCAGTACTCATTCAATTCTGAATTTCCCATTGTCAAACACACAGTGTCCACCATTTCTTGCAATGCATGCGCAACATTTCCGTGACATTTATCGGATAAGACGAGAAAACGTTATTGTGGCATATTGTTCCATTTTTCTTGCACCGCAATTCCAATCTGACGTCGCGTGATCGGCGGTAGTTGGCATCTTCTTACAGCTTGTCCAAGTTGATCCCATAGGTGTTCTATAAGACTCAAGTCAGAAGAAAACGCTGGCCATGGAAAATTGCGCACATTCTTTCGCTGAGGAAGATACCTGTGACGCGAGCGGAATGAGCGCGGGCATTTTCTTGTTGAAAAAACGTCAACATCCTGATGTACACGAATAAAAGGGAAAACAGACATCCCTCCTTGGATCATGCCCAAAATGTTATGTCGCTGGTTGTCTGAAAGCCGTGGCATTATCATATTTGTATAGAGTATTGAAAACTTGAGATTGGATTTTTGTAGCCGAAAGAAAAAAAAGTTAACAGATGGACAATTTCGTGGGTTTGTACGGGATTACTGTAGGAGAGCAAGTTTTAAAAAATGGTGGACCATTAATGTATCGATTGGTTACTTATTTATTTTAAAACACATCTACCTTTGCCATTTTATAACACTTTAATACACATAAAAAATATTCAAATTCCAAATTAAGTGTTGCGTTTCTTTGGCAGTCAGCATAAAAATTGGAAATGTGTATCTGATCTACATATTTCGAGACTTTGAAGCATACAGAAAATTGATAAGAACGATTCTAAATAATTCGAGATATAGCCGCGTAAAGAAATTGATATGAACTGTTTTAAATAATTCAAGACTGGCGCTTATAGAAAATAGTCGAAAATATGTTATGGCACGATACTTCATATAAAATGTAACACTGTTGTAAACGAAAAGACGTTTAGCCTTTTTGGATATATTTAATTTCTGAGCAAATACATGTAGTTGTCAAAAATCCGAGAATAGATTTTGTAAATTAATTAGTCATCTTGTTTTGTTTTTATTTCATTACTTTCAAATAACATAATATCAATAGGATTTCCTGTAATATTTTCGCGGTACCGACACCGATTTCCAGTACTTGATCTACTGAGGTTATTAGGTAGTTAATATGGTATGCCCCTCAATAGCATTGTCATGTAATAGATAATGCGTACCGCGAACCTTAATGCTTTTTTTGGAGAGTTACAAATTTCTTCATTATATAGACTGGATTTGTAGTATTCTAAAATGTTTGCTTTTGTAGAATACAAAATTGTAAATCATTCCTACTTAAAAATCCAACGTTTTTAAGCGGCTGTCAAACTGTTCTAAATGTTCGAGTTATTTGATCAATCGCAATAATGAGTCATTTAACCTAGTGTACAATTTTGGCTACCACATACATGTATATCTTGTACCTACAAGGTATGTACCTGTATAGAGACAGTTGTTTCCAATATACCCCTTTGCACAGGTACAGTAAAATGTATCATTGTATGTCTGGCAGGTTCCACCGTTAAAGCATCTTTGCTTCTCTCTACATAAATCTAAAACAAAACGATTGTATAAAATGAATGATATGTTGTGTTAAAACTTTTTCCAGTACTCATGCCTCTTTATTTTAGATTGGTCTCTATTACAGATTTACCGAATAAATAGCAAACCTCCAAAAATAATGTTCTTTAAATTAACTATTAAACAAAGCCAATTAAGTCAGCGTTCTTATTTTGTATTGTATGTATGTATTATTGGGGTTTAGGACACTTTCTCATCTTGGACATTTGACAACAAAATGGCTATCCTTGTCAATTGAGGTTGCGCGTATTAAAGCTAGAACCGCTACATCAGTTTTGACAGGCAACCACTCAGCCACTGAAGCCCTTTACACATTCGAAAATTTGCTTCAGTGAAGTGACTTAACAGAGTTCTGAGAAGATAAAAAAATGCTGATTTTGGAATGCGCAGTAGTGTGAGCGTACTATAACAGTGCAAAATTATTTAAATTAGCAACAATCATATAAATAAAATATAATTTCAATCGTTCTAAAGAACGATTAGTAGGCTTTCCACTTTAAAATAAAACACCTATAATAAACGACCTTGAAACTAAAAAGCTAAGCAACATAAGTCATTTGGATATATCCATTAATAAGTACAAAAATAATTAAAAAAACGATTTAGATATCTTTAAAAATAAGAAAGGTAATTAAATAGGACGAAAGAAAACTCGAATGAGTTTGACAACTGATCTATAATCTCCGTAAATATTACTGGTAGACAATAGCATTTATAAGAATAAGCAATTTAAAATACATAGGTCCATGAAAAACATTAAAAAAGGACTTTGACTCTTACATCATGACCTTGACAATGATGAAGGTCAACGGTGATCAACATTGAAGATTTTGTGCCAATATCTTTTATAGTCATTGAGATATGACTACTTATAATAAATACCAAATTTAGAAGATTCTCTTGACCTTTGACCTTATATTTGTTTTCAAGGTCAAGGGTCCTAATGGTCTATAGTGACGACCCCATGCCTCTACTATCAATAATTGATAAATAATTAATGAAAAACTAATTATCAATGTTTGTAATGGGGATAACTCCTATAAAATGAAGTCGGATCCTTTCCCTTTAGAGCCTTTACCAGCATTTTTTCCTTTATAACTTATATCCTATCTTTTACCGTTTCAAGGTCAAGGTCAAACGATGACTAATGATATAAGGTTTCATATAAATATCTGTTATAGTTACTGAGATAAAGTGCTATAATGCATTTCACAATATATTTTATTAGTCTATGGGAGATAACTCTTATAAAAGGTCATGTTTTTAAAATGACGATTCAAGATAATTATATGATACACATTTTGGTAAAGGTTTCAGTTCTGTATCTATCATAGTAAAGGAGGAGATCTGCACACAACAAAAGGTCAAAAATTATAACATGACCTTGACTTTTGACCTTGTGATCTTTTTCAAGGTCAAGGTCAATGATGACCAACAGGGAAAACCCCAAGTCTCTATCATATTTTGTTTCCCGAGTTTCATTGGTTGAAAAAACCTGGAAATAAAAAAGGGGGAAATAACTCCTATAACGAGTCGTTAAAATCCTTTGGGCGATATGTAACAAATAGTCGCAATCAATTGCTGACCATTTTGAAACAACTTTCATTGCAGTTTCAAAGTATATCTTTTTATGACAGGGAAAGAACTCCATAAAGAATAACTGGTCGTTGTGCAAGGGTTAACTGCGAAAGCGTAATGTCTCATACATACATATTACAAAATGTCTTTACTCGAAAAAAATTTGTAATGGGAAAAGAAACTTGGCGGAAAAAAAAGAATAATAAACAGACGAAATAACAGGAAGGCTTTCCACTCGGAAAGGTGGAAAGCCTTAATAAACATCAGAATCTATTTACTACCGCATTAAAGTAACAACAAAAAGGGGAAATATTGGGAAAAGTAACAATTATTTCAAATCTACTCTTATTTTATACACATTAATGCAGTGAATGAAAAGTACTTGGAGTTGTAGAAATATGAGTAGTTGTCGTGAAGCTAAGTCCTGTGGGTAAAATTAAATGATCAGCAGTGTTACATAAACCCTTGTTACAACATTGGAGTTGAGTAGTTGATCTCCGTTCTGTTATTTCTCTTCTTCCAATAATTGGTCCAGATACAAATTTATATTCACATATCTACAAGGTGTAAACCACAAAATAATTATTGCACTGACTAATATTAAAACGCCTATTTCCCTAGGATATGATAGATCTCAACCTAAAATGAATTGTACGCCACGACACTACAATGTAGTCTTACAATTGCTAATAGTATAGTAAAATGCATTAAAACGACTAATGGTCTGAAAATATGTAACTCTTTCTTTAACATATTTATTATTATTCAACTTTAAATTTTGTACACTAGCAAATGAAGCTACAATTAAAGAAATGTGTACTTAGCCATAGTTATAAAAATACCATGGCTAATTTAATTTTGACAAAACGTAAATGTTTTAAATTATCTACACAATTTGATTTCTTTTTCGAATGAATGTTTAATTGACACAGCGGTATGACTCAAGTTCATACTATTTTTACATGGTACCAGTATAATGTACTATTTGCCTCAAAAAAGTCCGCATTTGATCATTCCTGTTTTTTTTTTAAATATATTTGTATTAAATAATTGTGTTTATTATATGCAGCATTGTATCATACTAATATTTATATTTCTATGTTACAATAAACTGTAATCAGATAGCTAGCAATATATGGTAACTTTGGTGACTGCTGGTTCACCAAAGTGATTGTTAACAGCAATGTGCAATATGTTGTTGAATACAAAAAAACTATTTGCCTCATTTTTCAGAATCCGCTTCCATGTAATATTAGAAACTTACTTTAACACCTTTCTAAGATATTACATCACTTCACTTGTCTGCCATACACTCAATCATTTCAGAATTTAAATGTGCCATGGTAATTTGAACACCCTAAATATTCAACCCGTTTTCTTTTGACCATACTAATTTGTTTTAAAACAAAACAGCTGTCACTGTTTTTAACCATTACATAGGGAATTCGACCGGGTCATTGACATGCACACACTCAATAATTTTATGAACAAAAGTTGTTTTTAATTCTAATTTTCCCCTATTTAAAATTGATTCTCTATTTCTGTACCTTACTTCTACACGATCATTTCCATGGCATTGTCAACTCCTTTATAGTATATTGACCATCGATTTCTGTGCAATTAAAACTATAAACGTGCAGTGATACTTTTTACTCAAATTTGCCTTGATATTTTCACTCGTCTATGAAAAATTTAAACTTTCTTCGTAACTGTCACACTTTTTATGATTTCAAAACGACAGGAAAGGTTATTAAGGTATTTAAACCAGGTCTTTTATAAATTGAACCACTCATATCGTCCATAACAACTATCAATCGCTATAATAATGTTCCACGGCATTTAGAATCCCTGCAATAGATCATTCAAATCCTCTTTACTTTCTATCTCACTTATCTCATAACTGAAATAACCGTTCTATTACGACACAGTGTTTGCTTCGACAAGAATATATTTTAATTATTAATTTCTTACGTGTTTCTCTTTACAGCCACTGTGATAAAACTTTTCACCAAAGTGAGATCTCTCTTCGATGTAACACATCTAAAAAAGAGATGATTATAATACCAAATTGGCTGTTAAAACGTTTTACTTATTTAAAGGCAAAACACTTGGAAAAACTTCTTTGTTTAAGACTTTTCAAAATTAATTCAAATTTTTTTATTTATAACCAATTATTGAATGCAAAGATTTTGCGTTTGAAATTCTCCTTCTTTCACAATTTGTTTTGAATTATATTAAAAATAACAAAGTTGTTATTTATCAAGTAAGTATATCACCAAATACAGTAGAAAAAAATAAAGAAAATAAGTTTGTGTTAAATATCACATATTCTCCGCACTGGCAATACCTCCATTCCTATAGTCGCGATGATATGGAGTCAAGCAGGGAAAGACACAGTGAGAAGGACGGCAAAAAAGATATAAAGGACAAGCCTTATGCGCACCCCAGCTTGATTGAATAAACTTTCCTTGTATAGAATGAAAACAGATCACTTTCTATTAAGCCCAACAAGGTTTAAGATACCAAACATCTGATAAATATCTTATACCATACATCGACTATTTCCTATACTTATAATAAACCCATTGGACCCCTCAGTCCTTACTCAGAAGTCTATTGCAGAACCTTTCGATCGATGACTTAAAAGTCAAATTTCCTGATTGTTCCATTAAGTCTCCATTACAATATAGTAAATTAGGTCAATTGGAATTAAATCAAAACAAAAAGCTTGTGTAGATTTTATCCAGACCAAAATACCATGAACCTGTGTTCTTCGATTGAAACTTTAAATTATTGATGGACTTAGCCAGACAATGGCCAAAACAAGAAGAAGACGATACATTTTGGAATGGATAAAAAGTGTCTTGTCCTCCATTTTAAATAGAATCAGTCACATAAATGCTATGACATCGTTCACTACGTACATGTTATCTACAAGTATTCTAGGGATCTTGAGATGAAGACTAAAATAATATCTAGAACTAAATATGAACTTTCCTTTATGTCAATTTTTCGAGTCGGGACTGCAATATTGTACCATCTTTCGCTTGTTGTGTTTATCTTTTCACAACTTTTACGTTATAACAGATCTGGCGGTCGATATTGCGATCTTTTAGAACAGATGCTGACGTTGACTGGTAAGTTATTTTAATTGGAGTTTTGTTGCATCTAAGTTGATTACATTTCGTTAAGAGTATTTTTGCAGGTACTACGACTTAATTGATCGTTATGGAAGATCCATTTTTCCAAATGCGATCGGTTATTGTTTTGAACAAAAAGTAGGTTTTCCTACTGCTGGATTTCATACTTTACTATCACGACAATGAATACTTGGTGTCTATTTAGAGGCTTGCACTGCTTACTCGTCCAAAACATCTAGGCGCACTATTTATTTAAAATTGGGTGTATGTTGCATGTTTGGTGGGTTTTTGTTTCTTTGTTATATCTCATATTTTTTTTGTCGTTGTCTCAATCCGGATTTTGTCGTTGTCAAATGGTTTTGATACTTCCTCTACACAAAAACATAGTTATTTTCTAGCCATATTATTTGCATGAGTACATAACTGTACTTGTGTAAAACTGTTATTAATGTATAAAAACACAACTTTAAAAGAACAAATGGCAGTCATTGTCCTGTTGTAATTCAAAACCACGGCATGCGCAATTTTTTTTAACGGGTAGAGCTGAAACATTACTGTCTTTTCAAACAATTAAAAGAGTATGTAAGCACTTGTATGAAATTTGAGATTTAAACAATGCTATCAAAGTCTTTTGTTATTATCCTTATTGCTGTAACGACATTGTATCTGGTACTTGCAGTGGGTGTATGTTGCATGTTTGGTGGGTTTTTGTATATTTAGCGGTAACGATATTATTTGTTAATTACTGTTTACGCTATATATTGTGTTGGTTTATAAAAAAGTTTTATATGTGGACCTAGTAGTAAGATATCAAAAGAGAGCACAGTAAAAAAACTGTATTAAGATAGTATATAGTTGAGTACATATTTATTTTTTTTTTATGTACAATGCATAATGATTATGACTCGCTTCAGGTCTCTAACACTTAATTCGAAACCGTTTGAATCTTATCTTGTATTAATGAACACTCAATTGAGGTCTACACTATTTTGATTGAGTTGACAAAAATTTAGATTGAGCGTAAGCTTAACCCAAACGTTTGAAATACAGTACAATTTCTCTATTATCGAAGTCAGTGTAATAAAGGAAGCTATATATTAACATATCAATAAAGATATGAAATATTATTAATTTGGAGAGGAAAGTTCCTGTGAAGTAAAGGAAGGTGCTACATTCAGGCTGTCAAACGTTGAATAAAACTCTCTTTAAGATGGATTATTTACCAGTTGTTCTTAACAGTAGACTGTTTTCTGAACAGATCGACACTAGGATATGACTTTTTAAAAGACATCTATGACCCTTTAGGTATTATTACGTCGCAACCGTAACTTATGAACCGCTGCATTTAATGTTTGTTTTTATACCGAATTTAATGTTCCGCTTTGATTACTGCATCCAAACACTGCATGTAATAATTTTGTTATTAATTCATACGACTGCATATTTTGCTGCTTTATAAAATGTTGCAATTGTATGTCATAATTATCAACTTAATGCAAAAATTACGTGCATATGTTTAACTATTTTATATTGTATGTAAATGTACCTCGTAATTTTCACAAAATGTGACAGATTGACAATCGCTGGGTTGCAGTACGCCTTGACAATTATAACACACTGTACCGTTGCTACTGTAATCTATAGATATATATAATTGAGTATGCAAAATAAAACGTAACAAAAGCCTGAAGTGAACCTTTTGCTGTTATTATTAACATTACTTTTTCGATAAGACAATCCTTACGTGGAAAGATTAGATTTAGATGAAAACGCAAGCAAATTAATTACGTGCCGGCACTAAGCCGGTCCGTCATATGATATGAGTTCGAAAATGATTTGCTGCGGAGGTTGGATTAATTTTCTGCTTTTTAATTATAATTAACAAAATTATTATTAGAGTTTTACCGGTGTTATTACTAAAGCATAATATATAGTATTGTCGCTTCAAGTCTTTGAACGGTTACCATATGATTTTATATTGCACACTGCACGTGGAACACTGACCTACACTTTGTATTTCATTAATATTTTCTGTAGATTAATTTAGTCACTGGGTACTTTTAATATTATTCTTAATATCGTTTAAAGTTTGAAGATAATAAAATAACTGTATCAATGTTAAATTAATTGAATCCATTTTCCACCATACTTATTTTCAAGGATGCATATTGATATAAAAACACACAAACAGACATAGACAATTAGACAAATGGCTATAGAACAAAGTCATACATTATATACAAGGAAGAAGATATCAACATTATAAGTATATAATTATAAGAAATACCATTACATTGAGAATGAGCTACATGTCACCAATATATGGTAATTAGAGACAAATGGTCATTAAAATGTACCTGATGTGACAGTGGTATAAATATATATTATATTTATGCATTAAGAAAATTTTTGGTTGCCAACATTCTTTCATGAAATTTATAATTAGCTTTACAACGCATGAGAGTTGTTGTTTAGTAGATAAGAAGTTACTTCCATTGAAAAATTAAAACGAATAACTACTTTTTAAGTTATTTCTGTGATTTGTATAATAAGGACAAACTGTGAAAAAATGGAACTCATCCTCAATATCACTATTATTGCATGAAAACAAGGATGTATTTATTTTTCACTATTTCTGTAACTTCACATCAACTGAGAACTACACCCATGTGGCACAAAGCATAATTTTCTACTCATCTGTAATACTAGTAAAAGTTTATGTTGATTTTTTAAAATGCAATACTTTGGTGAAGAGTACTAGGCACCATTAAGCAGTTTTGTGTGTGGATGTTTCTTGAATTTTTTCTCTATTTCACAATGAAATAAACTTGTTTTACATTTCATGCCTCATTGAATTAATAAATCGGATATGACAGTTTGTATACAAGCAATCCATCAATCAATTAATCAAATATTCATATATTCAGATATAATCGTTTATTCTTTAAACTATATTTTCAAACTGAAAAAGATCGTTAACTATATACACGGACAACTGTTTTTTTTTACAGTACTAAGTGTTAATCTCCAAAATTGTTGCCATTTATTTGCTTTTAGATAGAATTATTGGTGTTTTCTTAGATGTAGATAATATCTACTTCTAACAATTGTTTATATGTATTAGGTGGTAAAGAGTTGTGCGTGGCCGCGGGAAGTTACCAATGGTTAAGAATGACACAATTGTTTATTAAATGACAGGTAATTTTGCGCGATCATCCAAGACAACGATTCAGATTCATCAACTTTATAATGTAATTCATCAATTTGCAGTTATGAATTTAAAAGAAGTGTCTTTTAACAAGACGTCCTTTCGTCCTTGTTGTATTAATATTGGAAAACTATGTAGTGAATGTTAATTCTTCTTTATTGTCGAAAGTATACCAAACTTGCTTTAAAATTGAACGCTTTAAATCATTACATTTTACGAAATAGAGAATCACCGACCCTGGACAAGTACCTGACAAACATGAATTCAAATCGAGTAGTGTCCCGCACAATGTCACGCAGGAAACAATTCGTTAGCATTTATAACATAAAGGATTAAGTTAGAGAACATCTCCGCTAATCAACCTTAAAAACAATAACTGTAATGTACTGTGATTTAAGTGAGACGAAAATCATTTTTTTAAAGAATGTAATTAGCTCCGAATCAACAAAACCCAAAACGTATTTCCAAACAATGTTTGAACAGTTTAATACGTTGTTAATACACATAAAGCTGAAAATATTTGCACTAAAGGTTAAAATGAGTTAAGGTTTTTGATTATCTAAGAAATGATTTGATTTTTTGTTTGAAGTTATAAGCCACTTTTAGCACTTTTAAGCAAGAGGAGGTGTCGGGGTCAAATTTTTAAAGGAGAAGGAATCGCGAGAACCTGGTGAAAGCCCCCACTTTTCGGCAAGGAAATAGAGATGAAGTCGAACACACACATTTTAGTTATTTGCACATTATTAGAATATTTCTACACAGCACTTTAATAATACATTTGTATTCCAACCATAGGTTTTTTTATATTTCAATATAAAATAAAAATTTAAAAATAAGCAAGAGACGCTTGAATCGTAATGCACTGTAAAGTTAGTTAAAATTACGAAAACGTTATTTTATTGTAATGATTGCTACTTTGTATAAAATGTGTTCTTGTATACGTGTCATTTACGTGTAGCTACCTGGGTGCAAAGGTGCACTTGTAAGAGACGTTAATTGCAATTCACAAAAGGTAATAGAGGATAACGTGCCCTTTTAAAGTGATTTCATTATAGTGTAATTATTATAACAACTTGTTTATTTTTTTATAATTACTCTTATTTCCAAGTACATGTAACGATGTCATTCGTACTTATATACGTACTTACGAAAAAAATCCTTATGTTTTTAACAAACATAATATACTAGTCCCGCTTGTAACATGCGTATGCAAAACCCGCGCTCCTACATATGTAATAATACTCATCCATTTGACAGCTCAAAATCAAATATAACATATAAAAAAGGTATAAAATCAATTTTAAATAGGAGTGTTTTGTACATGCAACTACGCACAATAGCTTAATTAATGTAACTCCTTTGAACATTGTTTTATCTAGGCGGAGCTACATTACTCTAGCTATTGTACACAAGTGTATCGGTTACTGTATTTGTATCTGTAGCATTTGCTATTAATATTTTATTCATAATTTATCAATGCTTTCATTTAATTTAAAAAACGGATCATATCTTCTGTTCAGTGTATACTTGTTTATTACTTGTATCATTTAAGTGCATATATAAACTACACATAAAAGGACATGTTCTCAAGAACAATGCTGGTTAAACAGCTCATGAGATAGCTCGTGTTCTTTTCTATCGACTTTAAATAAAACTGTTTGTATGTTCCGATGTATTTATCTATTTATTTATTTATTTATTTATTTTGTTTTTTTTATTTACGCTAATATAAACGGAAAGCCATACGATAAACGATAGAACAAACCATCCACCATACGATGCACGTTGGAGAAAACGATGCAGGATATATACTATACGTTATACGGTACCATATACGAAAGATATATGCACAATGTACGAACGATGTACGGATGTTGTACGAATGATAAAATAGTTAACTTATACGTTCCAGGGACTGTATTTGCATGCTATGATTTATATGCCCGTCGGAAATTTCCAGAGACGTCTAAAACAACTATCGCCCATTTTATTGTATTCAGTTGCAAAATTCTTGCATCATATATTTTATAAATTGTATAAAACAACGCCTAATGTTTAATCAGAAAAAAAGAACATCAACAGTTACTTACATGTAGTTTTTCACATTAACTGTGTCAGTCATTCTTATAATCATTCTTATGATGGCAAGACCTTTCTTTTTGGCGAACAATTAATGTAATCATTGCTCTGTTTTGTAATTTATGAAAAAAAACTTTGCAAAATATGTACACTCATACACATTTTTAACCAAATGCAATCAATAAGATGATTTCGAAAATAACATACGTACGCATGTTATTCTGTTCTACCAACATACATACCTGTTTCCCCACAACCAAAGTTATTACACAAATCAGTCGAGCAGCAGCGAAAACATGCTTGGACTCCATTAACGGTGTTCGGATTAGTACTGCATATCTTTAATCACCATTGAAAACAAAAACATTTCACATTGTAATGACAGTACTTGTTATTTCAATCAATGAGTTTTTTTCGTCCAGATCAGTCCAATTTGTATTGTTTTCGTTTACAATCATAAGAAATTCTTCTCTTCTTTTGATTACGCAAGCTGCCTTGCGGCTGGAATTATAAAATATGCTTCTACGTTTCTTGACACTTTCTTATTCCTAGCAATTACTCAAGAGTAAACAGCAGGAAAGTATACGTAGTACAAGGTAGATGCCAGAAAAACTACCCATTTACTAAATACTTATTAAAATCAAGTTACTGTTAACCAACTAACATTTAGTTTTGAATATTGCATTTAGAAGTCGAAAACAATATCTTGGTGTTCATCTGGACGTATGCAAGTCGAGTATTAAAAAATCGGCTACACCGAAAAAAATAATGGATAGTCACATATAAAAATGCTGCACCAAAAAAAACCACACACACAAGCAAAGCAACTATCTGCAAAAGAAATATTTAAAATCGGTTCATATCAGACGTTACAAAGGCTAAATTTGACTCCATACTTTCTCATAGGCAGTCAAACTTGTATTTACGATTTCTCGTCTCTGATTCTAGTTGACTTATTGTTTCCTAAGCCTTTTTCCTGTCCTAGTATAGCTGAATTAATTGTCAGCTTGACGTCTAGCAAACAATCAGAAATTAATTTTGATTAATATTTTTTTTTATTTTAAAGAGTGATTGTTTCACTTTTATTTATTGGTTTTAATTTAAACAAAAAGTAGTAGAGATAATTTTTTCTTTTGAAATTAAATTAAATATTAACACAGCTTGCCTAAACGATATTGAGTTGTATTTGTTACATCTTCCTAATATTTAGAGTGTATAGGTTAATTTGCTGCCTTGAAATTTCGAACATTAATTTTAATTCTAAGGTTTTTCTATGTTCAAGTTGTAGATAGCCTTAGTCTATAAAGTTTTGAAATTTTGGTGATAAAAGCTCTACAACATCTCATTCATTTGGTTTTTAAATATTGTTTGGGTTCGAGCGCCACTGCTGAGTCTTGACTAGACGAAACGCGCGTGTGGCGTAGTTACATTCACCTTTGTATCTTTGATGACATTTTTATTTAGAAGTCTTTTTATAGATAATCAAAGTTTGAAATTCCATCGTCAAAACACAAAAGTCCCAAAAGTATGGTATGGCCGTGTTAGAAGCATCATGATGTGGGCAGCGATATGAAATGATCGCAACTATAAAATGCCCCAGGCAATTAAACAGCTCAAAGTACAGAGACGAATTATTCTACCGAAACTAATGCGCGTAATTGACCGAACAATCGAACTGTTTCAACAAGACAATGCCAGGCTTCACACATCGTGCTAAACATATGATTATCTTATATCATGGCCTTCCCTTTAATAGGATATACGCACAATTTCACGTAATAAATGAAGGTAATAACAAAATACCGAACACCGATGAAACTGTCAAAGAGGCAATCCACAAATCAAAGTCAGAGAAACCGGTAAACTCCATAATCCAATAACCAACATAAAGCAACTACGGCAATGGTCCTGACTTGGTATAGGCATTTCAAAAGAAATGGCGAGTTAAACCAGGTTTTAAGTAGGAACATGGATTAACTCTATTCCTAGGAAATCTAGAGCAGTGTTGACAGCTCGAGGTGGTCATACACGGTACTAACTTTTAATTCACCAATCTCATAAGAATGAACTGTGATTTTTTTTAGCAACCCCATTTTAGTGAATATCTATATTATTATTGTAAAATTTTTACCCCAAACTGATATAACTGATATAATTTAATTATACAAATTCCTTGATTTTCGATACTATGTATCTTTTGGAAAAATTATTTGCATGCCTATTTTAACAGAACAAAAGTTAGCTGTTGAAATAAATGATTCGTGAAGACTTGAAATAATATTCTCTGTAACAAACCATATGCAGTCAGGGACAACTATATTTTTGTAGGCTGGTATTATTAGGTTAACATACAATGTACGTTATATATACACTGAACAAAGAAAGTAATGAACCACGTGAAAAATATTAATTTAGGTTACAAGAAAAAGATGTATATTAAAACACATGTTAATTTTTATCTAATATGATTGGTGGCACGAAATTGTGATGGAATTTGCCTTAGTAGAATAAATTGCAATTTTTCATGGAAGTCCCAAACTTAAAAACCTAAAATTTTTGAAAGCCGCATTGAGTTCAACGGCGGTAGTGGGTATGTTCACCTCGAGCTCGAATGCCCTCTTTTCTGCAGTCATTTTGGAATATTGGATAGGTTCACGGGAAGCTAGGGGGACTTAATGACCATTTCTGAACGTGTACATTATCACGCTGCGGGTGTGTGACTGGTTTTGGCGAGCAGAAAAATCTTAGGATAAAGAATGTCCCAATGACCACTATGGTACGATATGGCATTGCATAAGTGTTAACCAATATCTAGTCGACGCCTATTGCACCAGATAGGTCAAACAGTGGGGCAACAATTTCATCTTGATATTGGACAAAGCTCAGCAATATCCGTTTCTTATTACATAGCGGTCTATACACCCGACATAACTAATGCCAACCAAAACCAACACCGAACCACCACAGAATCGGTCATGCTCTATATAGCAGTCCGGAAATCGCTCGCTCATTTGTCGCCTTATTTTTCTACTATCATTAAAGTCTGAACAGAAGCGTGATTCATCTGTAAAAAGAACAGGTCAAATATGGTAAAACCCATATTTACATGAAGCCTTGCAAACTGTAGAGGACAGTTAAGTTGGTGTGGGGTTAATAGAGATTAAATGGCTGGTCTTTTAGCAGGTTTATACTTTTAGTTCTGCATTTTTTCGGTTTACGTTGAACATTCTTAGCTTGATGGTAACGTGCTTACAAACGACCAATCATTGCATGGCTAACATTTAATTGTAAGTCCACCTCTTTGTGAAACTTCTGTTTGCAGATATCTGATGCTTCGCGAGGCTTTCTCATAAGTCAAATGCCTTTGTATTGACATTATAGTTTTTAAATTGTCCGTAAACAGTTAATGCACTAACAGATATCAATCAAACAACTCTAATTCATTTCAGTAAGAAATCAGAATTTTTTTCCAAACAACTAAATCAATTCACCGTCTATTTACCTTATAAATACAATTTAGGACCTATAACTCGTACTCCAAATAAAATAGTATTAATTAAAATTCAATATAATTTGAGCTTTGTGTTTTATATTAAAATAGTAGCCATGTTCGTTTTTCGCTTAGTCGAAGAACCTTTGATTTGCGACTATCTGTAATGTTTTATGGTCTATTCGTTTTTACAAACGTATCTTTGTATATAATATTGTACTTGCATTGGGAGAAATGCAACCAGTGTTAAAAATGATGGCCCCGTTGTTTTCTTCTTTACGCTCAAGTCCACACACCTAACAAGAAAAGTAAAACAGGGAAATTGATAGTAAACAGAACTATGACAATTAGTTCACATTCAATCTAATAAGATGTTTACAAATGTTTTAAAATGAGTTAACAAGTAATACAAAACTTAAAAGGCTGTTTTTTATAATGCATATAAAACAGCAGCGATATATGTATTGACAGGAAAGTAAAGCAGTCTGATATAACTGTATCTGCAAATTAATCGATCAGCAATATTTAACATTTAAAGCATTCAACCGAAGCTGAAATTGTAAAATTGTATCTGGTCAGAGAATTTATCGGTAGTTTATTTTTAGTTTGAGCTATCACGATAAATTATAGAGAAACAAACATTTTTGTTTAAAAACATTGAACGTACAATTAGAACATATTTATAAACTTCTACTGACCTGACCCTCTGCACAATCTTTTACGTACTCACAAAACCGAGGATGATGAATACCTTGACATTTAAAACAGGTCAGTGCTGAAATTTGAGAACAGTAGACTTATTTGATGTTCACGAAATAAAATGAGTACACATTAGTACATTACTTAAGCTAACACAAACCATATGCAGGTAAAAAGTATGCAAAATTATAGAGATCAAAACAATAAAACAGCCTTATTTCCTGTTTATTTAGCGGTCACAATCATTCAAATGACAAATGGGGAAAAACCATAAATAAACAGACTGATTGAAACGTTTCTGTATACCTGTAACTAATGGGGGCCTCAGTGGCCGAGTGGGTAATACACTTCGTCTACTGTTGATTACGTGGTCTGTCAACACCGAGGTTGTGGGTTCGAATCTCATTGCGGACAGGTTGTACTTGAATCTTAATTTACCAGTTTTCTTAATGAAGGTCGCGGGATTTTCTCCTGGTACTTTGGCTTCCTATGCCAATAAAAGCTGGACGCAATGATATAGCTTAAAAATTGCTGAAAGTAGTCTTAAACAGTTTCAAACTAACAATCTATATTTCATCTTCTAATTTTATTATATTTTTAATGCGACCTAAAAGCAATTTAAGATAGAAATAATAATTGGTTGCGACAGACTATCCTTGCTTATAAGCAAGTACATGTATGTCAAATTTTAAATTTTGCTTTCATTGTTTTCACCATTATTGTGTAGAATCATTTATAAATTATAGTAATTATTTTAAACCTTTAATTATTTTTTCTCATAATTGTTTCTTTTTTTAGAAACATTAGAC
Source organism: Limnoperna fortunei (assembly GCA_944474755.1). Taxonomy (NCBI): domain Eukaryota; kingdom Metazoa; phylum Mollusca; class Bivalvia; order Mytilida; family Modiolidae; genus Limnoperna; species Limnoperna fortunei. The sequence goes on from OX104118.1 coordinate 71,535,758, forward strand.
GAATGTGCATTATGACAATTGTTTAATCATAATGATGTGTGTATACATGTAATCCATGCAATTAATAAGTACTATTGGGTAACGTTAAAGGAAATCGTCTTGTTGTAATGATGTAAATGAATTGGTAATAAAATATGCTTACCTTCTATACCCTTAACTGTAAGTAGCATACACCATGTCAGTGTCAAAAATACTGAAAAATATATATTATACTAATATGTTACACCAAATCCGTCTACGGCCATCGTTATGTTGTGAATAAAAAAAAACTGTAAATTTAAAACGTTGGATAGTATTGGAAGGATTCTCAGTGCTCTACTCACAGAGCTGTTCAGCGCGTTCCCAGTGGGTGATAGTATGGTTCTGTTACGGTATAATGCGAAAGCAAGCACGCGAACCATAATAAGTAACGTGTTTAAAGAGTGTCACGTTTCGAAAACGATAAAGACTTATGTAGATTTGGAGCAGGATCATTGCAGTAGCTAAAAGTGGCTTAATAATCCGTCATAACCCTTTACTTCATGCCAGTACCGACCAAACTTTTTCCTGTTATTTATTGTTTCTTAACGTGTTCTAGTCCTGAATATAGCTGAAATATTGCTCACTCAGGAATGAAGCAATCAAAAATGGGCATGATTTTTTACAATCGAGTAAATATCTTAAAAACATCCTCTACTTACTAAAGGTCCACATATTCACTTCAATAACGAACAAGGCAGTATTACGTTATCTTATGAATAGGCACATTACTGAATGATCCAGATATTGTACAATAAATACGTAATCGGTCAATTTATTATCTTTATTTTGAAATTGTTTCTGAAATATAGATATGATCGCGGTGGGGGTCTGAGGATATACAAAGTGTAATTTAAAATTTAATTATACTATGTTACAATGTCGGTTTAAAAATATGGTAGACATACTGGTAGCCGGTAAAATAAACAGGCGTAATATTGATTGAGTGGTTGTTTGCTTTACGTCCATCGAGATGTATTTCAGCTATAATCAAGATTAGAACTAATTAAAAAACAATCAACGGAAAAAGGGGTGGGATAGACAAAGGGAACACAATTTTGACTGCTACTGGAACAGTATGGAGTATTGGGTAGGAGCGGAGAATTTAGCCGTTGTTGCGGCTATAATGAGCTCTCTTTTTTAAAATCTACAAAAGGGTCTTTATCGTGCAAGGCACGTGGTTGCTACAAACATGTCACCCACTACGGTCCGCGGCCAGGGTTTCCGTACTATGACTTGACTCCCCCCAAACTAGCGGGTCTCCCCTATCCGTCACATGAGGAAGGAGTGGGTACTGGGAAAACACCCCTAGTATAGTCCAGAATGCTAAAACACTGGTTGCGTTAACTAAACGGTAAAACTCTGGTAATGTGTGGAAAATGGTAAAACACTTGAACTGCGTTATCAATAGTCAAACCCTAGAAGCGTGTAAAACACTGTTAGCGTGTAAAAATTATAAAACACTGGCAGTGTGTCGTACATGGCAAAACACTGAAAATGTGTGGGCATGAGCTCTAAACAACTCGCTCAAACATTTCACTCTTCAAATCTATTAAGGCCATGTTATATGTTTATGGCTCAAGTATTTGTACCGTAGATAACAAAAGCTACTTTCTAAAATCTACTATATCAATTAATTTAATTTATTAATAGTAACAATTATAACTAAATCCTCCAGAGCGTTAACACGTAACAGAGAACATCCATAAGGACTATTGCGGGCAAGGGAAATATGCTAATCGTAGTAGTAGTAAAACGTAGTAAAATATCACGTCAAATAATCCATAATATAACATTATCAAGAGTAACGTACTCGGGTAACCTTTGTAGCGGTTTTGATAGGATTGCGGGAGGAACTCTATGGTCTGTAAATCGGGGTTTAAATATGTCAATCCTTGTGGAGAAATACAATGATAGGCGTTATCTAAACGATTGTGCTAGTGACAAAATCAGGTAAGTCAGGATATGTTATTATTTTAGTTTGAGCAATTGTTTTACGTTCAGTGGGAAATATTTCAGTTATAGTCAAGTTGGGGAAATTTACGACAGCTTATTCGTGCCAAACAACAAAAAGGAAAAAAATATTTCGTTTGTTCCGTTTGTACGCTTTATTAAATCGTTTGTACGGTTTATTAAATCGTTTGTACGATTTATTAAACCGTTTGTACGGATTTAATAAACCGTACAAACGATTTAATAAACCGTACAAACGATTTAATAAGCCGTACAAACGATTTAATAAACCGTACTAACGGAACAAACGAAATTTTTTTTTCTTTCTGTTGTTTGGCACGAAAAAGCGTCGTAGAAATTGGATGAACATTTTTGGCTTGGAAAAAAAAACTATTTTTATATCCTGACATGATCAAGAAAATATACAATTATTTTTTTCACGTTTATTTTATACAGAATCCATTATCATAAAAAACATTTGCTTCGAGAAATATTACCGGAAATCAAAATTTGTTAATACGAGCCTTAAACATATATTTCTGCTTACAATATATTCAAATGAAAACATACCTTTATTTAATATCTGTCTATGAAAGGTTATTGTTTCTTTTTGACATGTATTATAGTATAATTATTAATCTACTCATAAGTCAAATGATAAATGATCGGACAGATTGGACTGATCGATAGTGGTTTCCCGGGTAGTAATGGATGCATTAGTCATAGTCATCGATCAGTCAGCGGTTATCATTCCGTCATCAATTAGTCTTGCGTGCACAGGTGCAAATGCTGTGGTAGCTTAAATGCGCGTCTTTTTTACAAACAAGGAGCCTCTGTGGCCGATTGGTTTAGGGTTCGTCTACTATTGATTATGTGGTCTGTCAACAATGAGATTGCGGGTTCAAGTCTTACTGCAGGCAGACTCCAATAATAATTTACAAGGATTGCCTGTTTTCCTACCGAAGGTCGGGGGTTTTCTCCAGGTATTCCGGAGTCAGGTGCAAATGCTGTGGTAGCTTAAATGCGCATCTTTTTTACAAACAAGGATCCTCTGTGGCCGATTGGTTTAGGGTTCGTCTACTATTGATTACGTGGTCTGTCAACAATGAGATTGCGGGTTCAAGTCTTACTGCAGGCAGACTCCAATAATAATTTACAAGGATTGCCGGTTTTCCTACCGAAGGTCGGGGGTTTTCTCCAGGTATTCCGGTTTCCTCCTCCAATAAAAACAGGACGCCATGATATAGCTGAAACATTGCTTAAAGTGGCGTTAAACATCAAACAAACAAACTTATTATAAGCACGTACAAATAGGATCTTTAACGAAAAATAAACTTGGCAGTTTTTAAACTCGCTGCCCACATGAAAAGACTCCCAGTCTTCTAAGACTGGCATTTCTCATTCAGCTCCATTTTTTTGGCGTTTCGGTGTTTTTTCGGCTTCCACATCGACATGTAATATTTCTGATTTTCATAATGAACAATCTCTTTTTTTTAACATTTGTTCATTTAAAGGATAAAATACTGCAATACATTTTGCATTATATAAAATACTTGTTATCAAGGGCGTCTCTTGATTAACAACTATTTTATATAATGCACAGTTTATTGTATGTAGTATTTTATTGATCGCGTGGCATCAAACTTTCCACATGTTTGTAATTTTTGCAGTTATGTATTTGTGACGTAATACTTTCTAAAGAGTTATTCTTGTTAAATGCTAAACTACCACTCTATGGGTTATTGGTGTTTGTATCTAAGGACTAGTGTATAATATAGTTAAAAACTCACAACTCATCATAGTCTTTAGCAGCTAAGCGTATTTAAATTTATTCTGTTGATGCATGTTCTCTTGGACAGCTGTAATCCTTTGCTATTTTATTATAAATCATTGTAGAGAAATAAACGGTATAATTGTCATTACTATACAGTTATGTCTCAGAACTGTTACAGTATAATTGTCATAACTATACAGTTATGTCTCAGAACTGTTTGTATGATTTTTGAAGACAATTCATCAAGATTATAACTTGATGCGTATACAATATATGTAAAAATGTTAAAAGCAATTTATAATAAATTCAAATTTTTAGTAAAATACATTGAAAGAAGAGAATAGTAGCAATGCAACGTAATCCAGGGGCGGATAAAGGATTTTCGAAAGGGGGCGTAAAAATGGGATATCGGAAAAGGAGGGCCACGAAGTGGTCCTCCCATGTCTCGCAGAGGCGCATTTACGGCAGGGGGACCGGGCTCTCGAAAAATGATGCAAAATCCTGTATTCTCGTAATTTTCAAGGAAATGAATTTATTTAACACAAGGTTTGTATAGTGTTCAGTAACCTTTATTTGGTACAGTATACAACAGAGATATCATAATAAACGAATTAGTACCGTTAATGAAATAATTTATGGCGAAGACGAGAGGGGATTACATTTCTGCCTTTGGCGCTGGTTGTTACCCTACCTGTTCTCTTTTTTATCCTTTCCTTTTTTTAAATTGGGGGGGGGGGGCGTACGCCCCTTACGCCCCTGGATCCGCCACTGTAATCGACTGAATAAAAAGAGCTTAAAATCAAGGGACGAATACAAATCCGGATTGATACAACATATACAAAATGAATCAAAAACCAATAACACTGAAGCAAAAAGTGAGGAACACTTATCGAATAAAACGTGGTGAAGTGCTACGGACATGTTAGCAGTGCCTGCTTCTAATTAGACTCCAACTGAACTACTTATTGTCATGTCTAGGAAAAAGTCAAATCCAAGAATGGAAAAGAATACCTATTACTCAGCGAAAATGTGCAATCATATTTGAACGATAGTTTTCTCATAACGATCAATTATGTTATCGTGACGGTCATAGAAATTCTCCGGGGATAACACAAACCTATGTTCATTAAACCTTTTTTGAATAGCTTAGTAGTGAAAAGCAGAGAGCGTCCAGAAAATCGTATACCAATCGCCGGAACTAGCATAACGTGTAGGTTGTGAAATGAACACATAATACGCCGGAACTGCTAGAATCCTAGAATGTTCCTAGATATGAACGGGAAGTTGACAATTGGAATTTTGAAGTCATTACGTTTGTAGTTTTTCTGCATGTATGTCTAGCAGTATGTTAGAAAACGGTCTTAGTGTGTTGGTGGTGTCTTTTCTTTCAAGCTCGCTAACGTAGATTAAATGAAAATAGTCACCGCATAAAGCACTATTTAGTGACAAGACATTATCAAAATATCGGTGAAAAAAGTCTGTGTCAGTGTCTTTTATTTTTTTCCTTCATCAGGTCTACTAGAAACTGAGAATGGTTATAGTACAAAAACAAGTCAGCAAGAAGAGGAGCCAGATAGTACCATTTGTAATATCAACAGACTGTTGAAGAACTTGTCCCCCAAAAATAGCGAATACGAAATCATGAAATATAAATATGATGAGTGGATCTTGAGTATTTTTATTATTTACTTAAGTCGTTGATGACAAAATAAATTCTGTCATAGCTACTTACCAGTTATTATGATGTGTCGTTCTGTTTATCTTAAAAAAGCGTTTAATATATTTAACCCTGGTTTTATGCAGCATACGTTTATCAGGTCTTTTGAATTTTTTAGTATCCACATTTTATTTTTTGTACTCAAAGAGCAAGGGTGACTGTACTTTTGCAGTTCCTTTTAATGTTTGCTAACTGTTAAAAAAGTGGTCAGGAGTTTTGATACAGGTTTACTATATCATTGTGATGAACCTTCTATGAAATGCTGTTTCTACGGATTTTTGTGAAGTTTTAGTATCCAATACAGGGAGCGGAGTAGACAAAATTTTAACGTTGATATGTTGACCAAAGAATGCCAAAACCTTTTTGTGACATTCATTTATTCAACACTATATAATGTTTCATGCAGATAAAAATAGTGTTGATAGAAGCCTGTCCTGCTGGCATAAAATATTTCTCATGAATAGTTTTCTGCAGTCTGGGGACGCTTTTGTAGTCATTGATTTTCTTAATCTGCTGATTTTTATTTGAATTACCCACTTATACGGGTTTTAACATTCTGGTCTTCTATTTTTGTCCATTTTCCAGCATATTCCTTCATTGATTATATTAATACTTAAAATTGTGATTCCAGTTGATATATTATGGTTCATGGTATATCGGTCCTTTGAACAATGTTGTAGAGAGAATCTTTTGTCAAAAATGTTCATAGCTTTATTAATTACGTGACCTTGAAGGACTATAGAATAATGGGGAATCGTGGCAAGAGCAGTCAGGTTTGGCTAAAAGTCATTGATAAAAAGATCATGAAATACAAGTTTGTAAAAAAAGATTCTATGTTCAATAAGGGTAGTATAGGTAAACAAAGATGTAATCGGAACAGATTTTGTTTTTTTATAGCTACAATGTGAAAGTAATTGACTTGTAATGCAAGATGTTATCGAGATTGATAGCATTTATGCTTTTGTTAATGAAACGCGTTCATTTTTTTTGTGTAAATTGGTTTGAGTAATCTATGATTTCAAATATCTAACATAATAGCTACTTATCTCTATAGAATGCAAGAAGGGTCTGTTGCAGACGACTTGATGGAATAAAGAAAATCATAATATTGTCAAAACTTGCATTAGATCATTCGAACAATATAATATTTGCATTCCAGCATCCTAATTTGGTGCATATTGGCTGTATAAGTTTGGATCTTACTATCATTCTAAGATATCTAAATGTCTTCTTAATGTAGTGTTGTTTTTAAACGTTAGATATATCTTTAAACAATTACTACTTAAAAAAGTAATCAACAACACAAACATAGAAGTTTTAGTTGATTATTATTTGTAACTCTAATTTATGTTCAAAATACTCTAATTTTAGTTCAAACATACAGATTATTTCTTTTCTCACAAGACTACTGTGAAATACTTTTTATTCGTTGGGTATCAATTTTCGTGGTTTTCGTGGAGGCCTCGGACCACGAAATTAAAAATCCAACGAAGAATAAAACTTCATTAACAGGTGGCAACTTGGGAACAACGATCTGGAAATGTCCGAGATCGGACATTTATTTGTAAATGTAATAAATGATTTTGTGGTTCGATCAATACTTATGTTCAGCTCAAAATCCATCTTAATGATTACAGGTTAGAGGTTTCATGTTCGAATTGTGTTTTTACTAAATGTAGGTATTATTTAATTGTAAAGCGTACGAAGAAACATCGACTTCCGGTCAAGGTGGGGTTATATGAAGTGTTCATTTTCGATGTTAAAAAGTAACAAATTTTTATCAGAATTATGAGTTTGGTTGCTCCTTTGAACACAAATTAAAATATTTAACAGAAAAGCTATACTTTATCTTTATTAGTGCATATCAATGACACGCTATATCAAATGGATGTTGTGATAATACCGATGGTCGCACAAATGACATTAAATTACACCTTTGTAACAGTTATTTATTGCTACTCAACACATAAAGTGACAAGTGCCCTTCGGCTAGGAATGATTCTAAAGATAACAATTAGAGAATTAAATAGACTCAAAGTAGTTTTTATTGGAGTTAATCAATTAATACATTACCGTGTTTATAATTAGCTTATTGATTTGCGTGTTGTTAATTTACATTCGTTGCCACGCGCGTTAACAACATCATGTTAGAAACTGTTTTGTCTTCTTTATATGTTGATGTTTATTATCAACCGTGAAAATGATTCTGCTGTAATCATTTATTTTGCTCGCTACTTCACTTTTTGCATTTTCGGAAACCGTAAGTCTACGAATTTAAGAACCCACGAACATGTAAAATTTCACCGAACCACGAAAATTGATACCCACGAATTTAAGTACTTTCACAGTATTGAGTATTGATAGTTTGGCGAATTCCATAGATAACTCTGCAACTAAAAGTCTGGCAATCTTAATCGTACACACATTAATATTGAGGTCATTCTATCAATAATGCATTGTATCACGATTATAACGGTGTTCGCTACAGGTAAGATAAACAATTTCTTTCGTTGTCAATTTTCAAGGTTCCTGTATACAATTCATTTATGACAGCAATTGTGCCATCAACTAGATATGTTTCGACTTGTTTCCTTTAATTAGACATTCATATTGTTAAAAAATTTAATTTGAAATCGAAGCAACGATCCTAATTTTCATAAGAATAATTTGTTAGATATACATGTATAACTAGTTCTTTGTTTTCCGTTCATTTCAGTCCCGCATTTCACAAATAAAGGCATGCAACAATATTGCATCATTTGGATAACGTGAAACGCACATATTGGTAGTAAATATCAATGAAGACATTTATCTGTACTTTTGAAATCGAGATGGCAATATGATTAGATTATAGCGTAGCTTTTATACCTAAACAGTGACAACTAAAGTCGACGAAGTGTAATAAAAATGTAGCTACTATCAAGTAATAAAAAGAGGCAGATAATTAAATCATTCACTCAACTACTTATGCATATAAGCATATAATAGGTAGAAGGGATCAGATATTCTAATCAAGCATTCATAAATTTTTCTGAGTTGTAACTTTTTGAAATGTATTGACGAGACACGTACCAAATCCAAAATAGATTTATACACATTACCATGTTACAATACTTTTTTCCAGGTTTTGGGATTGTTTCTTTAAAAAATCTCTGCCCTGTCAACTGGGCGGAATTTAAAGGTGAATGCTTATATTTTGCTGGTGATACAAGGAGCTGGGTTGATGCAGAAGTAAGTTTTAAACAATATATTGCAAAAATGTTAACCTCAACCTAAAAGGTTAAAAGTTTCATTTAAGTGTAGACATGTATATTTTAATATAAGTTATTATTTTCTGACAATAATCTTTGTTAAATCAATCAAAAGGAAACTATTTGTTGCTTGTCTTTAATTGATTGGTTTAAAGGTTTAGTTCTTTATTCACAATCTGGTTTATATACATAACAAATTCTTTACAATATCAGATGCATATTTAATGTTTAAGCTCTGAATGAATAGGTTCAATCAAGAATGCGTATTTTCATTATTATTCATTTTTGTAATTTTATAACTCGATGTATCGTTTGTACCAAGGTGAATGTTGTCAAACTAAGACCAGTCAGTATTTATCGAAAATTATACCCCATTTAGTCAATGCTATGTACATTGTATGCAAAGCAAAGAACGACTTACTACTATTCACACACACACACACACACGCCTTAAAAGGCCTGAAAACAGTACTTTTCAGATCCGTTTATACTTTGATCAACGACTGTTGTGAACTACTTTTTTGTTGCTAAACGTAAACAAATATGGCAGCCATGTGCGCTTCATACAATAAATTAAGTCAGTACATTCGGATTATGGCTATACTAATATCATGACCGATGTATCTCTTAAACGGAAAGTTATTTAGTTGAAGCGGCTGTGTTTTATTATTATAGAATCATTTGTTTAGAGAAATACATACAAGAAAAGATTTTAACAGTAGACTACGTTTTGGATTTATTGTTCACATTCCTAAATGAAGGAAATAGCCGAATTCGAGTGGACGAAATGCGAGTGTGAAGGCATATATAAACGATACTCAAAAATTGCGTTTCTAGTAATTTTAAATAGAAATCATTTCAAATACACACAAAAGCCGTAACGGTAAAACTACCTTCTATTTTCTCAGTCACAACAAATCAACGAAATGAACAAGATGCACGAATTTGCCACCAACTCTATGTCTCAGCAAAGCTTCATTCATTTTCACTGATTAATCCATCGAACAAAGGACAACTATTGTTTTTCCTGTTCGTATTTAAGAAAAAACGTCTAGATAGATTTACGTTGCTTTTGAACAGATATGACGTCACACATGACGTTACATTTAAACCGCGGGTACATTGAGAAACATTAGTATACGTTATTCGCGCAAATATTGTTTTTTGTTCTGTCTTCATTTTTTCAGAAATAATCTTATATGCAAATCGTAAAATGTATCTGTTGTCAATGCCAGTTTTTCTCTTCAAACTGACCACGTCCTCGTCTTCATATCGTTGTGTATATTCCCACGCGTCACGCACTTATAATGAAATTTTATGTTGGAAAACGATTGTAAATATTTAAAAACAATTTTGGAAGAATTATACGGATTTCACGCTTATTGTCTGTTGTTGTCATACTGCTTGTGTACAAACAAGTCTCAACAAAATTATATTATGTTCACAGCAAGACTGTCGTAGTAAAGGAGGCTTTTTGGCAGCAGACGACAGTTCTGAAAAACACGACTTCATCAGACAATTTCTAAGTGTTCTTCATAGTAAGTTAGTTATTTAGTTATTGAATCTATTATGAGATGACAAATTTAAACCGTGTTTTCTTTGTAATATCCGAATCCAAAATAGAAAGATATAAGACAAGCCGCAAAAAGTACGTTTGTTTGATTGTTTGATGGTGTTTAACGCCACTTTCAGCAATTTTTCAGCTATATCATGGCGTCCAGTTTTTATTAGGGGAGGAAGCCGGAGTACATGGAGAAAACCCCCGACCTACGGTAGGATAACTGGCAATCCTTGTCAATTAAGATTGGAGTCGAGTACACCCTGCCTGCAGTGAGAATCGAACCCGCAATCTCAGTGTTGACAGACCACGTGATCAATAGTAGACGAACTACCTTGACCACTCGGCCACCGAGGCCCCCAAAAAGTACGCTCTTGTAAGATAAACTGACTATGATTTATGATCGAACACAAGTGGAAGTATGTCTGTACACATTTGATAATATTTAAAGACATACCTGAGATTATTCGTTTGTAATATACATATGATCAGTGTACATGTAAGTGTTTGAAGTCGCAAATATTTTGATACAACTATCATTATCTGTTGACTGTTTACGTCTGTGATGTTTACTTATTATTATTAATTAATACACTACTGATAGAAATTTGTGCATATCTTTTGGTTCGTTTAGCTGCGCCCCACTCTCATTAAAATGTCTATCACTGTTTCAAGATACTCCCATCTTTCCACCAAAACGTACGTAATAATCTATTATTCTTCATTTTGTGGATCGTGCCTTGCGAACCTTTATCAGTACCCAATATTATGAATAAAACTGGTTATTGGAATATAGTGCCTACATGATTATTTGTTTATTATCATGAAAGTTGTTTAATTTGAGAAAGTATCCACTACAGTTACAATTTAATGTATAAATATAAAACGCTTATAGTAATAAAAACGTATATCAATGTTCACATTCCTCGTTGACTGTAGAAACCATTTTTGCAAAACACATTATTTATGTGACTGAGTCAAAATTATTTTAGGTCAGCATATCGAAGGATTTTATCTCGGTTCTGATGACTTTGCTTTTGAAGGTCAATGGCGATGGTTAGAAACTGGAATGCCAGTGTCACCTTTTACTGCATGGGGTACCGGAATGCCTCAAGGACAGATGAATCATAATTGTATGCAAGTAGCCCTGGAGTCAAATGAGGCCATCTGGATTGATGCAGACTGCAATATGCGTCATCATTACATTTGTGGAAAACAGTAAGACTTCTTCTTTTGTACATATATCACACTTGTATTTGTTACGATGATACTTTAACAGTTGACGAAAAACAAGTTAAGACCACTATTCAAAACTTTCCCGTACTTGACTACGTAAATTAACAACATAAAATGGTTTAACGGTTCGTTTTATGCAAGAAAGAAAACGTAAGCTTTACTTTATACACGTTTTATATATGCAAATATTTCGCATATTGCCTTTAGTTTGCATTAATTGTCGTTGAAGTGATCAGGCTGCATTGTTCCTTCCCGACCTCATTTGAAACATGCAAATCTTTTGGTTATTTATATAATTATTAGCATAAGGAAACGTTGTTTTAACAAATGCTTAAACAATTACACATTTTGCGCTTCTAATAACAGGTATCGACTTCGAACAGCTTAATACATCTAGAGTTATGGCATATGCATTTTATCTAAACTTGTTAATGGCTTTAGTTGTTGGTATTATTTGTTTAATAATCTAATGCTTAACTACATACAATAAATTAGCAATATATAATATCAAAAACCTAATGACCTTTTTTTAAATTCTAGTCGAAGTTCTAACAGCATTTTTAAGATTTGCATTGAAAACAGTGTTTTTGTGTTTCCACGTCTATTTCAATTACTATTACAGCCAGAGTTGTTCTCGCGACACGCTATATTTATAGCACAGTCTTCCGAGTTATACAAATACACGTTTGAACGCGAAGCATGAGATAGTGTATTTGTCTAATGAGGAAAGCGGTGCTATAAATTATTATAATATGAATAAGCCCCTTACATCCATTAGATTATTTAGTGATAAACAAGGAGAGCTGTGTTTATTATGGTGGGACCTTCATTCGATTAATCATATGAGAAGCTGATATTCGAAGCTCTTGCTATCGTTTTGCATTAAAAATCAAAATCATATTTGGCATAAATAAGGCGGTGTTTCTCTGTGCATTATTGGCTCTAGTTGTAGTTGGTTATTGCATGGCCGTTTTCTCTTGCGTTTAAGAGGTACACGTGACCATTCATGCGATATTATTGAAGTTTTTAATTTATAGCATTATCATGTTTATTCCTATAAATTATCAAAGAATTCATGTTACAACAAAATATGTGTGGCACTAATTACTTTTTAACGGAAGTAAAACATTTACCTTGCTCTTGTGCCAGAAGCTTATCTTCATTATGTGTTTTAATGATACAAATGTACCTATATGGTTAATCCATTGCAATGAGAAATAAACAACGACAACTATACAAAAACGTAGTTATAAATAACACCTAAAGAAAATACATTAAGACTACATGTACAGTCACTGAACTAATTTACGGATTATTACGGGTATGAATTGTTGGCTCCAATAATCATACGGTAATCTATAACCTTGATCGGTGTTTAAGCACTTTGGTTATCTGAGTAAAGACTTGGAATCGTAGGATTTTTACGCTTAAATCTTGTGTTAAGTTATATTCATATGCATTGTTGAGATTTTTTTTCAGAGCAACGGACTTTAGGAATGGTACACAAGTTATTGGATAATTTAAATAGTGTCTACTAAATAAAAATTTTGTTTGTTTGTATGAATTCGGTTTCAAGCCACTGATAGCAGCATTTTCCCTGTTAAATCGAGAAATTATTGTGGCAGGAAGCAGGATTACCATTGAAAACAGGAAAACTGGGAATCCTTGTAAGAAATCATACTCGAAGCTACAACCTAAGTGTTGACATCCCCATCATAATAGATGACTTATTATATTATCACCATGGTACCCATGTGCTAAATGCAGTAATCGTTACAAATGGACAATACCGGTTAAAGCGATACGAATCGAAATTCTAGAATTAGTATGTTTCTTTGTTCACAGAAGGATAAACATGTATTGAAAGTCTTTTATTTCCAGCCCTATCTAAGCCCAGTCATTTATTAATTTTCAATATAATTTTAATATTTTGATTTTTTAGTCGTCCTCGTTGTTTTTTTTCAATCAACTACCTATCCAAATGCTCAACTTCCGTTATATATCTAGGTAAAACCATTATCCAGATAATACAGATTTCCAAACAACTGATTTGCCACAATTTTTTTTTCTACGGTTTATACTAACTCAATAACTTGGCAGAAAAAATGAAACATGCAACAAACAATTCCAGCTCCTGTGTATTCATACCACCGCCTCTGAAACCAAAATTATTGTCGTCTCTTGATCGCAATTGAATTTACCGACGTACATTTCGCGTCTAGGACCACATGGATAGCAGTAGTAATAGAGAAATTTATGCTTTTCATTAAGCAATCCAACAACTAAAATAAAAAACAGATATAATAACCGAGATGATTATTTTGAAGACGAAAGTGATATAAGTAAATGCCTTATGGATCACTTCAGTAAAATCGGTAAAGATGACACCATAACACCCGAACATAAAGCTAACATCAATAATGCTCTTCATTCGCTAGACTCAGAAAGTTCTGGTAGTGAAAACATGTTGTCAATGGCTTTTTCCAAGATCCCTATTTCTGAAGCTCTTCATTGTTTAAAATCCGGGAAAGCGTCAGGTGTCGATGAAATTCCGAACGAGTTTCTAAAACATGGTGGTGATGGTATGTTAAGAACATTATGTGATCTGTTTACGTTTATTTCGGACACCGAGGAAATACCAAGGGAGTGGCAAAAAGGGATTATTGTACCACTGCATAAATCTGGCTCCCAATGCGACCTCGATAATTATAGGGGGATTACCCTTTCTTCAAATGTCTATAAACTCTTTGCAAAAACTATAGAAATTTGTATTACTTGTTTCTTGGAGGAGAGAAATACGCTAGGCGAAACAAGGCGCCTTCCGAAAGGACAGGCGAATTGAAGACCAAATTTTTGCTCTTCAAGGAATCTGTGCCTTATCTCGCTACTATAGGAAACCGCTCTACCTAGCCTTCCTTGATCTATCTAAGGCTTTTGACAGAGTTTGGCGAGATGGCCTTTTCGTCAGGTTGTGGCAAAGCGGCATACAAGGAAAGGTCTGGCGTCTATTACGTAAAATTTACAAAAATGTTGAAAACAAAGTTTTATTCGGAGATATAGAAACAGAATGGTTTTAACAGGACTATGGCGTCAAGCAGGGATGTGTGTTGTCACCCACCCTTTTCTCTATACTTATGAACGATTTGGTAGAGATGCTCGATAACCGCGGCTTTGGCTATGAATCCAACAACAGTTTATAAACTGCCTGCTCTTCGCTGACGATGCCGTTTTGATTGCTAAATCTCAAGTGGAGCTCAAATCACTCTTGAATATTTCACACGAATTCGCAGCAAAGTGGAATTTAAAATTTAACACTAAAAAATCAAAAGCTATGGTTGTTGGAAAGCGAGTTGATCCAAATAATAAGTGGTCGCTCGGTGAACAACACATAGATGAGGTAAATGAATAAAAGTATCTTGGTTACTATGTAAACAGGGCCCTTAAATCTAATCACCATGTAAATGTGTACACAAAAGATAAAATGGAAAATCTGTTAAATTATATGACATGTGTCCTTGGTGAGCACGGGGACTTTAACCGAATAAACTTTGGTGATGCCCTTTGGAACTCGGTTCTTAGGCCCACCTTGACACACGCATGCTCTGTATGGGCCCCTTTATCTTCTGCAAATCTATCGTTGATCGATAGTTGGCAATATCGAGCGGCTAAGATAGCTCTTAATACGAAAATGAACATTCCTACATGTGCTTTGCTACTCGAATTAGGCTGGGAGCCAGTAACGGCATTCATTACTCGTCAGAGAGTATCTTATTTCAAACGAATAATAGATTACCCGTAAGCAGACTATGCGTGCGTGTACTCGCTGAGCTTCAACGGCATGGTGAAGATTGCTTAGGATATGTACAAGAAATCAACAATCTAAGGGATAAATTTAATTTTGAAAACTTCGATTCTTTTTATGGACACTTTACCCGGGAAAAGTTATTCCAAGACGTAACTTCTAAGAGTAGTCTTAACCTATATTTAAGTTGTCATGTACAAATAGGAAGTCAGCCATATTTGTCCGATGCAAGTGACTTCAAATCTTCAAGATTGAAGCTGCTTGCACGGACAAATTATTTGCCTGTCAACAAAAACCTATTAAAGATGAACTTGTCTGAAGATATTGAACATTTGCTTTTGCAGTGCCCTTCACTCGAGCATATCCGGCAAAAATATTTTACTATTTTTTCATATACGACTAATACCGTTGGTTTTATGGAACTGTCGTCACGTGCCAAAATCTTATTTTTAATTGGAGACATAGGTTATGCTTTTAGCAATGAAGTTGGATATTTTTATGATGTAAATGGAAGAATGTTGCTTTTAGATATGTTCAATTATCGAAACAGTATCGTTAATAGAGACATCTTTTAACACAACTAATGATGTATGTTTCAAGATGTCAATGTCAGTGTTTGTTTTTAACATTTTATTTTGTCTCCAGATTTTATGTCACGTCAGTGTATACATTTTACTACTATGTGAATTTTTAATGCATATGATATGTATGTAAATATTACCTGTATATATTTTTATATGTTTTAATAGACGCACCGTTACTTCTACCCTGGTAACAGGTGCCCCCGATGTAAAGGGGTAGTTTCTAAATAAATATATATATATATATATATATATATACATATGGACATGGGTATGATATAAGTTATGTTACATATGGACATGGTTATGATATAGGGCATGTAATATAGGGACATGGATGTGATATACGTTATCAATATACAGACATGGGAGTGATATAGGGTATGTGATATACATATATGCGGTCATTTTAGCACAAGAATTTACGACAAGCGACACGATTTTAATTTCAAAATTATGAATGTTACTCACCTATGCAGCAATATTCCAGCTACTGCTGCATACGGTGTATATATTTCTCAGTTGATCAGGTATGCAAGATCTTGCAGCGAGTATATTGATTTTTGATAAACTTATAAACCAAGATTACAAGAAGAAAAAACGACTTATCCGCGCCTTTAATAAGTTTGGAAATATGGTTACAGATAGTTTTCCCGATTTTTTAATTCAGTATACAGTGAATGTGCCACGATGATTGTTGGATACATCAAGTAATGACTAGTGGTATATGATACCTACAGCTTTAAATCAACTACCCAACTCAAATACTACATTAATTTAAGCGGGAGGTTTGGCATGTCATAAAACCTGGTTTAACCCATCATTTCTTTTGAAATGCCTGTACCAAGTCAGGACCATTGCTGTAGTTACTGTGTTTTTGGTTGTTGGATCTGGAGTTGCCGGTTTCTCCCACTTGTGGATTGTTTTTTTGACAGTTTCATCGGTGTTCGGAATTTTGTTATTACCTTCATATAAGGACATGGGGTGTGAAATAGGGACATAGGTGTGATATAGGGTATGTGATTTACGGAAATAGGTGTGATATAGGTACATAGGTCTGATATAGGGCAGGTAATATAGAGACATTGGTGTGATATATGGATATTTGTGTGATATAGGGCATTTATCGCTATTTTGCAGTATTTTCCTTTGATGTTTGTGTGCGATATTATTCCATCTCACTCTACTAGCTTGAGATGGGCCCATCTCAGCTCGCTGTCAAGACGTCGTTAAGTAAACACCGTGACGTCACAATGTTACAAAACAGCGATAAACAGATTATTTACGTTTTTTGAAACTCGATGCATTTTCTCGTCATCTCATCTCAGGGCTGTCGCCCTTCGATGAGATATGGACGAGAAAACGCATCTCGTTTCAAAAAACGTAAATAACCTATAAGTAAAGTATGGACATGATTTTCTTAAAAGACATGTATAAAGATTTCTTATGCGAGGTATGAACATGTCTCGTCACTTATGAGTTTTGACAAGTAACGAAATCGTAAAATATTTCAAGAGCGATTACTTGTATGCGTTCATCCTTAAATCTGTTGGATATATGCAATAAAGCCACTTTTCATTCAGAGATTACGCGATAACAAGGTTTTCTGTGTTGAGGGAGTTAACACATCCCCCAGCCCATTTCTCTAATATATGTTAGTTGATGTATCGTTATATTTTCGGTCAAGTATGTGTTGTGGACAAAAAGTATATTACTTTCAAACCTTTCCTTGAAACAGGCATGTTGTCCCTGCATGAAACCAGTCTTAAAAGTAACGAAAAATTGGCAAGTAACCGGGGGTATTTTTAATATGTATGTAACTTACGTTTCTGTATAGCTTAATATTGAAGAGAAAGTAGTGTCTTTTTTCTTTCTTTTCATTTCTTTTTTTTATTCTTGAACATTTGAATTACTTGTATATTTACAGTTTGAGGACAACTGAATATTAAAAATGGATTATATAATTAAACCTCTATGCATGATTAGCATTGGTTGTTTTCTCTGTTGTCGTGTGACACCGACATATATTTTCAGGGACTAAAGTGCTGGATTTATGAACACCTATAAATGATTTTAGTATGTCCCCGACCATGGATGGCAAGTAAAAAAAAGTTACAGACGACTCGATCTCATTGAATTTGTTTGTATTTCTAGATGTATTTGACCTTTAAAAAGCTATGGAACACTTCACGTAGCATACGTAGTAACAAAATGCATGTATATTTGAAAGAATATTCTAGAAAATGAGCATTAAACAAAGCCTAGGGACCACTCATACATATTGGTATTTTTAATTCAATTAAAAGTACCAATATGTATGAGTGATTGATTCCCTTAATATTATATTACTATAAGTCTGAAATAGCTTGTGCTCATTTTTGATGGAAAAAAACCACTAAAATGGATCTTGACATCTTCAAGTATGTAAAATTTAATAAACAATAAGGAAACGTTAGATACTTTTTAAAAAATCTCATTACTGGTTTCAAATGTGTTAATTAAGGTTATTGTCACTGTGTAACATATTTTTCTTGAAAATCTTGTTAAGTGTACAATTTTTTTAAGAAAGCACAATTAAATTGATAACAATTTATAGTTTCTTTATAAATGTGTAAGTTAGCATCATTTCAGTCGTTTTTATATGAGTACATTTGGTTTCAAACAGCAAATTAAAAGTGTATGTTGTCTTCACTCGATAATAATTACTCACTCTAAATTTCATTATTTTATGAATTTTTGCCAAAAGTTAGTTTTTTATGGTACAAACAGTGCATTTATTATGTAAGAACAAAATAAAAATAGAGTTTTACCCTTTTTTAATAATCCATCATTGAAAAATTTGAAATCTCATATGGATACCCCTTCTAAGCCAAAAAGTTCTAATCTTGATACATGGATATAAATCTGCCATTATGTCAGCATTTAAAATACACAATAGTTTGTATTATTGTGCCTCAATATAGCTGTTTTAATACTGGATATAGAACAGAACAATAAAAAACAAAAATCTATGGCTCTGTGTATCAAAAAGAAGGATCAAAACACTGATTCTGTTTAATATGCAAGTTTATTACAATATTTCTGTAATGGTTTACAAGCTATGAGTCAAGAAACACTTTCTGTTACGATTCAAGGGTAATAACTAAACAAATAACTAATGGTACTGCTTTTCCTTTCAAATATTTGTATATTGTTAAGAGTCCAACATTTTCCCTGTTTATTGTTTACTTTAAACTTGTAAGGGTTTATATTGTTTACTAAAAACAGTAAGTGATTGGGGACATTTTGAAAATGGCAACCAACAATTCTATGTCTTTGGTCTTGAATTTAACATCTTTACTTGATGATCAAAAAAATGATTAACCAAAACATGTCAAGGCCGATAAGTTGAAAACGGTTCATATAACAGACTCGGACCCCCATTATACTAAATGAAGGTCTTGATGAGAGGATTACTTTATGTATACTATTTTATCTTTAACCGTGTTAAGTTATAGGCAAAAACACTCGAGGGTCATAATGAGAGGAGTATTTTCCATTTTATTGTCTTCTTCTATGTTTTATAGTTTTTGAGTTAATGATAACAAGATAAGAGGCTTTTGAGATTTTTTTTTACAGGACGACAAATGGTGAAGACCATTGATGATTTCGACTTACGGTTTGTGAGTTTTTGTGATTAGCGGAGTAACGCTAGTCAGAAATTTTTAGCCAATTTATGTCATTAAGTTGTTTCAAAAGTTCCTTAACATTTCTAACATTTCGGTTTTCTTCAATCTGTTATAGTTCCAGAGATTACATGATAACAAGTTTTTCGGTATTTGGCCAGATAACTCTGCAAAGAAAAATATTTCGGTTTCACAAAGTGAATTCCGAATAGACTTTCAGTGCCCAAAACTTGTCGCGAAAGAAGAAAAATTAAAAAGTCGCGAACTCTTCAAATTGTTCGGTTTGAAGGTTGGAGAGGAAAAAAAGAAAAAAATTATCGAAGCAAACACAATAAGGTCTTCCCACTGGACGTGGGAAGGACCTTACTTAATTTGTCTAAGACAACTGCTCAATTTAATGTTTATTGTGCATTTTGATGGCAAAATTGACCTCACGTATGGGCATATTGTTGATTTAACGTATATAAACCACCTTCAGATTTGAATAAAAATGAACAAATAACTAAGTTTTAACTTAAATCTGTAACATTTTTTAAATTTATCTAATCATTAATATCAATTTAGTAAATTTATGAAACTTCATTTATCAAAAACTTAATTCCGTTAAAAACTTCTCTCGAACAATCAAATACACGTATTTTCGAAATATGCAAATCATATTTGAATTATACATCTATTAATCATGGATCAACGAATAAAGCTGTTGTTTATATGAAAATAAATATTATAATGTTAACAGTTAATTTGATAATCAAGCAAGGTATTCTTATTTTAAAACTATCTTTAGTTATTTAAAAATTTTTAATGCAATTCCACCTGGGTAACCGTACGCATCTAACGGATCAAAATAACCGTAAACCCACAAACCGAATCTTAAGTTACGGCTATGTTCAATATGGTGTGTTCCATTCGTAACTGGCATACTGAATGTACTGTAATGATCAGAACCTTCGGAAATGTTAATTATTGTCTGATTGGTTAATTGTTGTCCATCCAAAATGAAACCATCAACTCCTCCTAAAGTGACCGTAATACTTATAAAGCTGTCGAATCCTGTAGGCGCTACGAAGTCATATGACTGAAGGTACTGATTAACTCCTGGAATCGTCATCATAAATGCGTCTCCTTTAAAATCTGGTAACTCCTCTGGATACATCATCACTAAAACATCGCTGGAAGACTGGATATAGGATATTGTTGTGTGTATATAGTCTACATAATCCCTAGATTTTGTACTATTTGACATTTTCACATTGTCACTTTTAATCAAGAGACTAGTAGCATTAACGGACTGAATGCGAACAACGCTCTGTGGGCGTTTCGAAATGACCGGAATAATATAAAGGTGATCTAGTTGATTAGTTGGAAGAACCATTTCCATGAATGGCTGATGGTCTGTATTTGGTAATATACGATTAAGTGTATTTCCGCTTACAACGACCACAGGCAGTGATGACGTCACCATTGTACCGGACAAGTCCGACTTGTGTGATAACTGAAATGTCGTGTATTGATCAAGTTTAAGTTGAATTTTGTCACCGTTTGAAAAATTCGTACCGTTATACGTAACAGTACCACTCGGTATTTTTACCATGATTTCTATAACAGTGCCATCAAACAGCGGTGAAATAGCAAAGACACTACTCTCGTCCTCTCTGATTTGTGTATACGAAGGTATAACAAATTCTTTCGATGCAAAACGCTCGGGAATAATCAAAAACCCTTCACTCACTTTGGTATATTGTTCAAAAAGAAAGCCATACATTGTGACACTAACATTAGAATGAACTGTAACGCCCGCATTGTGTATTCCGTTTTTCATTAATACACTTCTGTCCATATTATATTCCGGATTCGTTTTATTAGTGATTACAGATTGGTTTCTATGGTCTCGGAAATAATAAACTGATAGATTTACGGGTCGTTCTGACGCCACTAAAAGTTTTGGTGTTATATATGGAATGAAAATAGGTTGGTCATGATATATCTCGTGGAAAATAACAACAAATCGAGTGTCCTTTCCATCTGAAAAATATTTAATAAAATATTTGTGTAAGGAAATATCAGTATAATAATTAATATAGAACATACATGGTTTTAAATTCTAGAAAATTTGACGACATATAGAGATACAGGATACGTTGCTATGGTCATATTGCCTATATCAGTTTACTTACCGAAGGTCGGTGGTTGCCCTTTGGGTAATCCGGATTTCCCCCCTCCCCCCCCCCATTTCCAATAAAACTGGACGTCTTGATATAGCTGCAAAAAACTCTGAAAATGGCGTGAAACAACTTTCAAACAAACAATAACAATATACATGGTATAAGATTGCAACCTAAAGCATGCATGTCAAAATTTTGGACTGATTATTACCATGAAATACCCGAGGAGTAGTTTTCCCCAGACTTTTAAGGTTAAGTAGCGCTCAGTTAACGATCATAGTCATCACAGATATCAGGGTTATAGAGTTCAATACGACTGACCAGTGTTTCGTCTTATAAAGTCTCATTACAACATAACCCAACAGGTTTTTTATTTCTAATAATTGTTTCATGTCAGAGTGCTTTCGTAACCCAAATTTCCGTATCGCTTTTGAAAAATGCGGCTGTCATATACGTTTGATACAAGAAATCCTTAGAAAATCGTCGCAATTTCAGGGCAGCATATACATGTATATGTAAACAGTTGCTATTTGTCCGGTTAGCCGAAAAAATAGCTGTAAGACTATTCGTCCGGCTAGCCGGAAAAATAGCTATGAGACTATTAAGGCGGCTAGCCTGAAAACTAGCTATGACACTTCGTCTTACTATTTTTCCGGCTAGCCAGAAGAATAGTCTCTATGATATTTGTCCTTCTATATATGATCTTAAGATTACCTTCTGGTTCATTTGTCCGTTGAGCTTATTGTGTCTACTTATGGCTAAGTTATGATAAATTCAAGCTTTATTGGTTAGGATCTCAAAGGTTCAAATTAATGCCCCTTTTCCTTGCCGACAATATCGTGTGGGAAACTCTTTTGTAAAATTCTTAATTGTAATTCTTCATTAGACGAAACTTTATCGCCGATATTAAGTTCACAATTTTCAGCCATAGCAAGAGAGATAAGAGATGGACGCAGGCTTCTGCTGCTGCTGGACGCTCGTGACATGCGCATTTCTAATGCCCGGACGAATAGCGTAATAGCTATTTTTCCGGCATCCCAGACAAATAGCCACTCCGTGTAAACAATGATTGTATTAATGAACGATTCGGATATTTTATGTCATCACCAAATACTTTACTGGTTATATAGCAGCAGTTCTTTACCATTTACCCAGTGGTTTCAAGTCAGTACTGTTTACACATAGTTGAATAATTTAATTCGTGCTAATAGTGATTTACGTGTAAAAGTCCAGATATCTACAGTTTATCCATGCCAGAGATACATGTATTTATTTGTACGATCGATGGTTTAACATTCTTTATACTATCTCTTGTATAGTGTACCTGTGTATTGACAGTTGTCTCCAATGTAACCATTTGCACATGTACACTTTAATGAATCGCTCTGACAGGTTCCACCATTAAAACACTTTTGTCCCGCTTTGCATAAAGCTTTAAAAAAAGATATAAACGAAGACAAATGACAAGTTTACCCGTGCATCATTCATGATTTACGATCTGCAGAACATACAAAAATAATAAAAAAATAAACCAGGAGCGGATAAGCAATAAAACAGAAACTTATTCAGAATGAAAAAAGGGAAAACATGTGGACATAATACAAACGAAATAGTAATTTCACATGTAAAAAACATTTCCTATGGTTTTCAATTCTTATGATTACCTTAACGTGTTTTGAGTATATTAAATGGTGCTGACTTTCAATACCGAAAATGACGTCAATCGCAAAACTAACAAGTGCTGATGTGATGGGGAGCAGGTCACAAAAAGTCTCCTCCCGTCTACAATCAGTCGGTCGCATGACAGTCTTAGTTGCAATAAACTATAATTACATATTAAATTTCATTGAAATAGGACAGAGTTGACGTTTGGGGAGTGTGAAATGTTCGCGTCAATTTTTTTTTTTTGTAAACAAAATGCTCAGAATAGACGACTGTATCCGTGAACCAATTTTCATTGAAATTTCTCTAGCCATCCCTGATCGGTCAATAAGAATTGAAAACCATAGGACAGTTAAAAAATTTGGACTGAGGGAAAGACACGACAAAAGAAGAAAGGAAAACAATTTTGACTAACTCAAGCTCATTAAAACAAAAACAAGGGAGAACTGAACGAGTAATCAATGGTGGTTTCTAAATAAATTCACGTCGAGTTTCCAGAATAAAATCCCGCTTATTTGCAGAGGAAAAATACTTATGGCTCAAAAACATGTCAATTAGCATTTTCATATTTGCAGAAATGTTTCATATTTATATTCTTAAAAGTAAATAAATCTTATCAAGGTTTCTTTCTCATTCAAAACATATCGACAATACTTAAACATAAAAAATCGAATCTCTTCAACACGACAGTAAATATATATTAAAAATTAACTAAAAACAATTCTTAAAAAATTAATGCGAGTATTTGCTTTGAGGTTCTTTCTCAATACAAGACATGATGGACTCAAGTCGAAAACGAAAACGAAACATTGAAACAAATCAGCATTATTCACGACGCTCTGAAATTATGCCAACTATGCCTACTTAATGCCCAGAGACATGCGACCCAAAAATAAGCCCCCTAACTATGCATATTTATAAACGTACTTTTAATTATATAGCTTTGTATAACATTTACCTGGAGGTGCTGTGGGTGTTGTTGAAATAAAATGACTAGCGTTGTTACATAAACCAGTGTTACAACAAATTAACGGTGTAGATCTCTGTTTTATTATTTGTCTTCTACCAATAATAGGCCCAGACACAATTTGAGATCCACATATCTACAAAATAAAAAAAATACTAAAAACTTGACGTTACTGAAAATGAAATGTACCTTTTAGTTCATGTACAACTGAAAACATATTCACGTGCCTCACTGGTAGAACCGCATAAAGGCGAAATTTCTAATACCTACACAAGTTTCTGACAAAATTGGTAAAATGCAAAATAAAATTGGAAAATATTGCTTTATTCTCAGTAAAGGTGACCTCTATATATTCAGCTATTTCGTTCAGGTATGGTTGTAGAATTATGCTGCTTTTGGTCAGGATTTACAACTTTCTCTTTGAGATAATTATATTTAGTGTATGATGTGTTAATTTGTTGACAAAGAAGCGATGTGAACTTGCTGCCTACCTACCACTCATTTGTAAAGATGTTTGTTGTAAGTGCTATTTAAAATGAAGACAATTTAATTTTTATCCAACATATATGTCCCTTGTGTATTTATTCGCTTTGAACAATATTTCAATGTACTAGATATAAAAGAGGTTCAAGTCCATGAATACTTCAAAGAAGAAAAAGCAAAGCGCGAATAATCAATTTAAGGAAGGACATATACGTATGATTATATGTGTCAATTTTGGGAACAGTTTTATTCTACGTGCCAACAAATAAAAACATTTCTCACATTTGTGTCTTTACAGCCGCTGTGGTAAAACCTTTCACCAAGGCGTGATCTCTCTTCCACGTAACACATCTGCAAAGAGGTGTTTTTATATTAAAAAAGGAATATTTTAATAAAAAAATATTATTTGCTAATCAACCTTTTTGAAGAATTTACAAAGAGCATACACATTTCAGAAAAGAAAAATACAAACTCGTCTTTATTGTGCACGGATCATGGCGCGGTATAAACTCGTTACTGAATATGGTTCCATATAACAACCTGACAACTTTCCAAAGTTAGGGAAAACACAACCCTATAACATTTTGGAGTAATCATAACCCTCTCAAAATAGTCACAGCTGAAAATTAACAATACACCGTTATTAAGGCTGACACTCTGACATACTACATAGTTTAGTGGATGGAACAGCGAAAAGAGGAGACACAAGAATAAGAAGGACGACACCTGAACTGGTGACATATGATATAGGGTCTAAGGCTCTAATGAGGACTGGGCAAAGAAGAAAAAAGCAGTGTTTGTTGACAACATCAGTATCCAATTAAAGTGTTTGTATAAAATAACAATGTTGCGGCTACCGGAAATAGCGTTCTGCCTATATAATTCCTGTACACTAAATATGAAGTATGAAATTTTCATATACATGTAATGTTGTGACCACCGTGTAAAATGGTCCGATCTATGCTTATAATCTGTATCAAATTTTCTCATGACCACTACCACAAATTAGTAACCGTTTCATAATGTAGTCACTTCTTTTAATAATAACATATTAGTGGCTCTTGACGGTCGACGTACCTCGTTATTTCCACATAATGTGACCGATTGACATTTGGTGGAAATAAGTTCTCCTTGACAACTGTAACATACTGTAACGTTACTATAGTGATCTATAATAAATATTAATGAGTTTATTAAAAGTATTTAAATCAACATAATCAGCATGCATTACTAGCTGTGTATTATGAAATGTTAATTTTACAACCAAAAAAAACAAATTGAATTTTAAAATTAAAAACGTAATCGCAATATACTTTTCTTATATTTAAGATCTTTTTCCTTCAGTACAAAATACATTTACCAAAGTAAACATATTTGTAGACGAACACTATCAACAGATGGAAAACACAAAAATTATATACAAGTCACAATATACATATTTGTATTAAAGAAAATGTCAATCGCAAAAAGATTTTCTTAAATTTAAACATTAACGTGGTGGTTCATTCTTTGTATAGAGTGGATATAGAAAATATCATTACATATATATATATAATTGTACAGACTGTTGCAGAAATAATCTTACAATCAACTAAATTTTAGTCAAATAACGTCAAATTCATGTGTCCGATCCACTAAAATCTATATAGAAATAAACAAACAATTGTTTAAATGATTAAATTGCTATGCGTGTGTGTTATTCTGTTCTAACAGCAATTGTGATATTACTTACCGGATTCCCCACATCCAAAGTTATTACACAAATCAGTCGCGCAGCAACGAAAACATGTTTGGGCTCCATTCACTGTGTTAGGATTTATATTGCATTTCTATAATTAACATTACAAAATTAAATACTTCACGATGGAAAGAAAATAGAAAATAGAAAATGCATGTTCAAACGGAATGTTCAACTATTACTTTTTCAGCAAAGTAATTAGTAGCGTTCTTATAAATTGCCTCAGATCGTGAGTGCTATCAACTTTGAGCTAAACCAAAACTGGGTAGCTATAGTTTCTAAACTGCCATAAGGGAGTAAAGTCAGGATTGGTCGGCAAAATATTCCGAATGATGTTTCAGTGTTATGTGACATACATGTATACTATTTCCGACTATGCAAACATGATAAAATGTATTCCAGTGATTGGTGTGGAACACGATTGATAAAGAAAACATACAAACAACCTTTATTTAAGTTTGTAAGTATGTGGTAGTCAACTTGTCAGAAATTTAAATCTCAGTTTAAAGTAATAGAGGAGCTTGTATCGCTCACCTGAACCTGAAACCAATTAAACAACTACGCAATTGTTTTTATCCAGCTTGTCTTTCCTATAATGAATTGTCCAACAGTTCTGCAAAAATCATTAATTTTGACATTTTAAGGGAAATAACTCCAACACACATGCATCAATGATCACTTTTGCAGATCTTAATGAGCTGAATAATTTTGACCTACCCCCCCCCCCCCCCCCCGTTCTATTTAGACCCCAGGTAGCAATGTTGGTTGTCAGCTGTTATGATTTGCAAATTTTGGTAGAAGACATCCTAAAGATGATGTGTGCAATGTGTCAAAGCAGTCTTTTCATTGGGTTGAGAGGAGGCGATTTAAAATTAATTAAAATTCATTAAAAAAAACGTTCAAGGAGAATAACTCCTAAACGGTTCTTCGGACAATCTTGACACGAAGTCATTTTTGTAGCTCTCAAAGAGTTGAACAATTAAGGAATGCTAACTTGTTCTCTAGTTCTAATAATTTTCAACATTTTACTGAAAAAATGGCACAAATCTTCAATTTTGATGATAAAGGGCAATAACTCCAACAAGGTGTCGTCGTAGAACTTCAACTCAATGGTGAATTTCTGAAGAACGAAGGTCTCCATGGTTTTCCTGTTTCTGCCATACTTTTTGAACTATAAGCCAAAAACTGTATTTTGACCCCTGTTCTTTTTTTAGACATGGTGGCCATGTTGGTTAATCTGCAGCCATGGTTTGTGCAAACTGGTAGAGGACATGTGACCAATGATGTGTACAAAGTTGCAAAGCAGTATTTTCTTTGGTTTCAGTAAAGATGTTTAAAAATCAATTAAAACTGAATAAAAAACATTTTAAGGGGAATTAATCTTAAACGATTCTTCAGACAATCTTGCTTCCTAAGTAATTTTTTTAGCTCTCACAGAGCAGAACAATTAAGTAATGCTAACTTTTTCTCTAATTCTAATAATTTTCCAGATTTCGAAGAAAAATGGCAAAAATCATCAATTTTAATGATTAAAGGGAAATATAACTCCTACAAGGAGTCGTCATACAACTTCGACCCGACGGACTGTTTTATAGAACCTTTGATTTTAAAGAAAAAGGTTTCTTCGGTTTTCCTGTATCTGTTATACTTGTTGAACTGTAAGACAAACACTATATTTTGACCCCCATTTCTATTTTTAGCAGAGGCGGCCATGTTGGTTGGTCTGAGGCCATGAATTGTGCAAACTTTGTAATAAACATTATAGTTATCTATACTGATGATGTGTGCAAAGTTTCAAAACATTCCCTTCAGTGGTTTTGGAGGAGAAGATTTTTAAAGAAATGCTAACGACGAAGACGACGACGGACGATGACGGACGTCAAGTGATGGATCAAATGAGCTAAAAACTCCCCTATTACGGTAGATAATACAACCTTGTTAACGATATGAGATACTTATACAAGTTAACAACTGAGCGGAATATTGCAAGAAACTTACGAATAGAAAAGACAGCTTACCCCATATACTACACTTACATTGGGAGACATGCATCCAATGTTAAAAATTGCAGCCCCGTTGCTTTCTACTTGACGCTCAAGTCCACAAACCTAACAAGAACAATAAAGTTGACAGCAGAAAAGAAAAATGCATAATGAATCTGATAATAAATCTAATATGAACTGATAAGCTATGCACATACATATGTCAACAGATTTTTTCTTACATCATTTATTCTTTCTTCAGTAGTACTACAAAGTATTTTTAAAGAGCTGTTGGCATTCCTCAATCAGAGTAAATGCAACAGTGCATTTTATGTATTGTCAAGAAAGTGAAAAAGGTAGAGAAAATATTTTGATTATGAGATAAAATATGACTTTCCGATTGGTCAATACAAAGTCGAGACTAGTTCAGACACACAATACTACTTCAGTTCTTTATACAAGATAGAACAGAGTACAAAATGTTGGCGACCAGAAGGTGTCTGAGATTTTGCCCTACTGTCGGTGTTTGATCCTTTATATCTTTGCGGGACTACAGAGCGGTCACATTATTCGTAATGGAGCAAAATGCCTTGGGATTTACTCATATTTTCCGCCTCACAGACGCTGCAAAATGGCGTTAAACTATATACAAATAAACAATTTTAGTTCACTTTCAATATTAACACACAAAAACTTGAGCAATGAAATATATTTTTTAACACGCAAAATATACGGATTGTTATAACGACCTTCATGTTTATAATGTCATTAAACGTCTGAAATTTTAAATAAAATTAATTACTTTATGTTTAATAAAATTAAAAAACTGTTTTTATGTTTGAAAGTACTATTTTGAAAGTGGCCCAGATTAAATTAGAGGGTGAATATTTACGCTTTTACTTAAATTCAAACAATTACGTTTAGGCAGAAATCGATATTTTAATATAAAAGAACTATCGAATATAATAATTATGGATTATTTTCTCTGAAAATATCAATAAAGTCGTACCGACCTGACCATCACTACAATCTGTTACATATTCACAAAACCTTGGATGACGAATACCATGACAGTTAAAACAGGTCAATGCTGAAATATAAGAACTAAACCACTTTTTGGATGACACAAATATGAAATACTCTGTTTCATTATAAATAAATTTTAATGCCATGTATGTCTTGCGATGATAAACTATGGCAAAAACTAACTTCATTATACCGGTATGTAATATCTTAACATAACAGTTACATATAGGATTGTTTGTTGCGTTTCAGTATTACTCCTACATTTTGGTATAAAACTAGATAACCTTACATAAAGGGAATACAAGTAGGTCGATTTCAATATTTGTAAACTATGACCTAAGAATAAACATACCACCGCTATCTTACACGAGGTTTAATCAAACGATTCATTTAAACATTTGAGCGTACCTAGTTACAATTGAGAGTAAACAGTCTTCAGAACAACGGCATTACTCGTAATAAAACTAATTCGAATTAAATCAATTAAGTCTAATGGAATTCGGCAACAGCCATTAAGAGGAAGCAAAAACGATAATATGTTAATATTCCAATGAGCCATTCAGTATCTTGTATGACACATTATGGTCAGTGGTACGCTCAGATATAGGTGCGAGTATAAAATGTGTTTTTGCTCATGTACATTTTATGTCTCTGGTGCACTGGAAAAAATCGATTTCGTATATGCGTGTATAATTTAATTAAAATTATAAGTTACTGCTAACGGAAAACAAGTAGTCCCTTTATAATGTACTTGTGTTTTGTAAAATACAATTAATTGTTTTACCTGAGGTCAAATAAACAGTTAATTTCAGAAACCAAGTCAGTGTCAGCAAAACTGAAACAATATATTTATTGTTATGTTATCTATAACAATGTTTCTCTATTTCACTTACACATTTGTAGTTTCTCGAATTAAGGTACATGACATCATTTGACTTGCAAACGCCTGTCTTCTTTCAGTACGATTGGTGGCAGTTCTTGAATAATTCAATAAGAAGCCAAATATTGAAAACGTACCAGAATGAATAAACGTTTATCATTCTTGAATAATATTGTGCACTTGAACTTTTATATTTGAACAAATGTTGTTATCAAGATTGTTTATTAGTGATAAATTGATTAAATGAATGTTTGCTGTACGTCCAGCGGCATGCTTGATTTCTCATAACAAACTTAAGTCAAAGTTGGGTTTTTTTCTCAACTACCATAGCACATCATAATTCCCCATTGTTCATTGGTTACAATAAATTATTAAACTCAAACTGAGAATTTTTTTTTTTGAAACTAGACCTGGACGACAACAGGTTAACAAACAAAATAACGGGTAAGGGATAGACAAACGAGAACACATTTCTTCTGTCACTGGAAAAGTATGGAGCGTGACGTAGGGACGCAGATTTTAGCCTATTTCGAAAGCTAAAAAGGGGTCTTTATTTACCAAGGGGCGTGGTACTTAATACGTTACCCAATACTGTCCGAGGTCATGTTTTTTATTATTATTATTTAACGTTTATCCCCTAACGAGAGTGCCTCCTTTTCTGCCACGTGTTGAAGCGCTGGGCAGCTCTGTGCACCCTCCTAGCATTGTACCAGTCAGCAAATATTAAATTGCTGTATAAACCACAATGTATCTTAGCAAATACATTACTTACCAAAGATCCACATATTTGTTTAATAGAGACCAAGCTGGTGTTTCTTATCTATACTAATTGTTATGATAAGACAAGGTCTCAATTTCCAGTGATATAGATATTCTTGTTTTTGACTTGATGACGTGCGCCTCATTTCCGACGTGAAGAGGGATACATTTTCACAAATTTAACAAAAATTCCTCTTGTACAAAAATGTGTAGTCAAATTAATATGTAGCCATATTCTATTCGTATTAGTGAAATTTGTCATGTAATTCAAAACCAGAAAATTATAAAGTAAAACAGTACAGTATATTTTTACAGCAGTATTGACAAAAAATAATCAATTTTACCAATTCCAAACGTCATGGACGAGTTGCTAGACTCGGTAGAGGGCTATTCCAGAAAATGGACGAAGAGTTCGACATCTTGTAGTTCCAATGGGTCAAGGATCTAATAAGATCCAGTCGATTACGAAGATTGTGAGTACGGAAATAACAATCTGCAAAGATCCCGATTAAGTTAAAAGCCAACTTATAAGACCGTCTTTATACGGAAGCAGTTCTGTTTGGACTGTGTTAAAAAAAATTTATCATTAGTAGTTCACAAAGATTTTAACTTAGGGCACTGCAAACTACTTTTGGTTTTTGTAGTTTCTTGTTTCTTTGGGTCGCGTGTCTCTTCCTCATTTGGATTTTTCCTATTATCAAACGGATTTCGATTCCTGTTGAATATGTTTTCCTTCATTTTCTAACAAAGGGGAATGAAATCACCTGGTTTCATTCACTAGTTTAATTTATGTCTGCTTTCGTTCCAGAATGAACAGTTTGTCACATTTTCAACATAATCAAGCACTTGTGAAAAATTATAACACGTTTAATGAAGACATGTGTACTGGCGTACTAACATGATTAATAAAAAAGAAGATTATTGCTAATTTTAATGCTACAAGTAGTCTGATATGATTACGTCCTGTTATTACTTGTGAGGGTGGTGTCCGAATGTTAACTGGTCTCCGGTGTTGTGTGATTAGGACTGACCTTTAGCTTAGTCTGCTGAACTACAACAATTCAATGACAGTGATTGCAATTTGCCTCACTGACTACTATTCTTCCCGGCAATAAATGTTAAACTTCCTGCTGAATAACTAAACAACATTATATGTATTCAGGATATGAAAAATAGTTTTACGCTTTCATACGACTAACACATGACTCGTTGAAAGCATTCGAAAAAGTTCGATGGAAGTTGAATATATATGTCTAAAGTCATTTGTATAGTTTTCCTGTCTCAAGGGTTCAATTTATTTACTGATGGAATTAATATGTAGTTTAATTTGTATAACGATGACAAAAGAAGTTGGCATTTTACAATAGTAATATCCAGCTAATGCGTGTGTAAGATGTATTTCACTAATTAATGTTGTGTCTAAATAGCTCCGTATTATTCAAAAGTCGAATTGTAACTTATAAATGATATCAACGGTTACACAACCGATCGATTGCGCTTTTAGCATTATACATACTATTCCACAAAAGCATAATCAAGTGGCAATAGTTACATTTTACATTTAAAAGTAGACATAATGCTAGTCCGAGAGCTCTCCATAGATAAAACAGCCGATTTTGCGACACGGTCTGAGTCAGTACATTTCACAATCTCACGATGTTATAAAAAAGTTCCTGTTTATATTAATTATATATTAATGGATTTTCTAGATATGTTTCTCCATGAAAATAATCACCTTAACTCCAACCAGGATATTTTTAATCCATTTCTAAGCTCATTTTCATCAATACCCCTACTTTCCGATATTTTAATTTCATTTGTAACAGTTAAATGTAGACTTACGAGAATTCTCGAGACTTTGAAGAGACGCAAAGCATTATTGAGCTGAATAATGCAAAGAAACATGTGAATTATCCCATTCCAGTTTACCAGTTCGTCCACACTATTTTCGGTAGTAGGTCAATGAATACATTACCATGATTCATATCCGATAGTTTGGATGCTGATCATTTAATGTTTTCTTAACCAACATAATTGTAGAATTAAATATAATTACAATGACATCTTTAAGCCATCCAGTAATAACATTTTTTTTAAATTACGTTGACATCTTGTAATATCGACAAGATTCGTAATAAATTGTTAATGAGTGTGTTTTTCTCTTTCATTTTGACAGAGACAACAAAATTGACGTGGTGTTATACTAAATTACTTGACGAAAAAAATACAATTCAAATATTGATGAAATATTTTTAACTGAAATAAATTATACAAATTGACATTTCCAAACACAATAAAAATTTCAAACAGAGTATGCATTTTCGATAGGAACAGGGTGCGAGTTTGGCTGTATAGTACAGCATAGAAACATTTATGGTTGTGATTGACTTTATTACCTTATCCGTTTATTTTGAAGTTTTTGTTATGATGCAATTTAAACCCACTCATTTCCGGTTTAAATATAACATGCAATCATATTTACAAAAATAAAAATTATGTATCTGACGAAGGACGTTAGTAAAATACAGTATTTATTTCCTTATAATTTCGGTGCTTGTGAACATGGCAGTGGAATATTCTGGACATATTGCTGGAGAAACAGTATATGAAGAACCGGTATTAACCGTTATATCTCTGGAAACAGAGAACTCACAAAACCGCACTTCAGGGGAACATGTTTATCATGAAATTAGTTTTGGGAACAACGAAGACACATCATCTTTTGAATTCTGTAACATTTGCAAGCGACACATAAAATCAGTTTTAATAATTGTGATATCCATTTTGCTTCTGTGCACTACTATGTGTGTTATTCTATATGCAACAAAAACTATAAAGATGTCTAGTCTATCTTACAAAGGTATTTAATTTAAATATTTTATAAATTAAGGATGCAATTTTTATTTTACAGGGGCATGTTGATTAGTATATATTATTTAAAAGAAATCTTATTTCGTATATGGAGTGTCTAATGTTTTACTGTTGCCATGTGTGTTTATTTATTAAATCCTTCCTAAGTGTTTTTGTTCAACTCTGATAGTGTCTTGATTGTAATTAAAATATTGCTCACTAAACCTTAAGCAACAAATTAACAACCTTGTTGTAATTCAAAATATGTTTCCCTTAATTTATTTAATTTTATAGTTCTAAAGTATGTTGTTTGACACAATGATATTTTTCTAAAATAATCGTTTCTGGCTTCATGATTGACAATAGATTCGTTGTAAACTAAGTGACGTTATCTAAATAAATAACTAATAAAGGCTGACATAATTTGTGGTCATTTAATAAATTTATTTACATATACATGTACTTTGGACTAAAAAGTAAACATAATGTATTTTTGAATTTTTTTTTAAAACGAGGAGTTTCCGTGAAACAATATTCAATACAAAACACGAAATAATCCGCGTTTTAATGCTTTATCTGTATGTACCTTCAGATTCTATTGTTTCCAAAAAGTATTAAATTAAGTTTAAGACTCAACATTTAGTATTTATTTTTAAAAAGATTTAAAAAAGATTAAAATGAAAATATGCAATGCTATCCTAAATGGAACAATTTTATATGCTCATTTTTTATGTCCGTGTTAGGTTACGTAATTTATATAAAAAAATACATATACTTGCGCTGATACATGTACAAGTTAAAAAATATATAGCAATATTCGACGATTTTTCAAATACATGTAGTCTGTGCTCTTAAATAAATATTCTCAATACCGTTAGCGGACTTCAACTTCGAATATACTTATATTAATTTAAAAGTGAAGCTTGCGTAAATGAAAAATATTGCTTTGGGGGACCAAGTTACAAATACATGCACATTAAGTTCGTGCATCCAAGAACCTGGTCCAAAAGTAGATGTAAAAAGTGTTGTGTAATTAAGTGCAAATGATGTCTTTTACATAAAAGCAATAAACTACAATTATGGATAATTATCATCCATCTTGTTTTGTTTGATATATGTATCGGTTTACGATAAATTGAGATTCAGTTTTAAGATGTGACCTGATATTCGAGGTCAAGTGATAAGTTCTTTGCATGATAAAGAAAGGCACACATACTGAGCAGTCTGTTAGTTTCAAATGTGGAGTGCACACCGGTAAAGATTGGAAATTGAAACTGCTTTTGAAATTAAAATAGGAATTTCCTGGTACATATTAACAAAGTCATTGTGTTACTTAGCAGAAAATAAATATTCAGTATCTATTATATTATCTTTTATATTTAAACATGTTAAACATGATATTAATTTAATTTTTAATTTTGTTTTAATGTAGACTATTATGAGTTTATAACTTGTAAATGTGTTTTTTCCAGGTGTGTCAGACTGCGACCTGTGTGTAGAAACAAAGGTTTGGGATTTGGCATTAAACAAATAGTATATATAAGTGATTGTCTATTTATGATTACGATATTCAAAAACGTAATTCATGCATTTGAAAAAAAAATTTAACGTCTAGAGAGCAGTATTTCAGCTATATTTAGGACAAGATCATCTTAACAAACAATAAATCAACCAGAAAATAAGATCAATCAATAAAAGAAAGTTTGTAAAGCATACTATGGTGGCATATATCTGCCACCACATATCACTTATTTAAGTCGACATATTTTCGGAAATATGTCAACATGCTACATAATTAAGTCAACATAATACTAAATTAAGTCATCATTATCAGATTAGAAAAAAGAGGGAAAATGCGCTGTTTGAACAGAATGTGCCATCTACTTTTCCACTTATTTATCGTGCAAGTAGACATAATTATGAATTAAGTGGACATAATTTTTTGATTAAGTCGACATAATTTTATGATTAAGTCAACTTAATTTTCTGTTTAATTTGACATAAGTTTTTGATTATGTCGACATAATTTAGTCCACATAATCTGTCTAATTATTAAGTCGACATAATTATCTACCATTTAACTTGAACAAAGGGGGGGGGCTTGGTTTAGAAGTTGAAATTCCAAGAGCTCAATGAGAGAATCATGGCAGAAATGACACCCGAGCCAGCATTATGTCGTGGCTCGTATAGAGGTTAAGCCCTCTTAAATCATTGATCAATATAAAACTGAAAATTACTTGAAGATATTGACCATCAATTTAAAGGGTATAGTCACAATTAACAAAATTCAAATTAACCTTTATATATGTCAAAAATAAATGATATGAAAGCATTAACCATTCCAAAATCAAGCGAAAATGAAATAAATTAAATACTCTGAACCAAAATAATAATTACCAAAAATAGTTAAACAGGGGGACATAATCATACCTACTACAGAAGAAAAAAATATTCTGAAGAAAACTGCTGCCATACAAAATAATGCTAAGTGTTAGATTTTAACACAAATAAGACCTCTTTAAACTACGGGAAACAAAACTGAGAAAAAAAAGAAAACATATATAACTAGTAATCCTGTGTTGGGGATGCCCAACACAAAAGAAGTTCCCTCCCGTTACTGCACATAAATTAAAAAAATATACTAAAAGAATCCTCATGAAAATCGGACCAAATTGTGATTATTTTTTTTCACAAGTGTTTTGGCAATTTTGGCGGCCAGTTTTTTTAATATGATAGTTTTAGCCTTGGGTTACCACCCCTGATTTCTAAAAGCGTCCGATAAATTATTTAAAGGGTTCAAAATCATTAAAATTTAACGATTACTTCATAAATTCAATGCTGGGGCTCTCATTATAACTGATCGTGCGCTAAATCCTGGCTCGGTCACTCTTTAGTAAATCAGGAATGAAAAGTTTACCAACATTGGAGTTGAACCACCATGGCGTCCGTAAAAGACTCAAAATCAGAATTCTTCTGGTCAAAAAGGTCTATATATCAATGTCCAAGGTAACATGAAAGTGATTATCCCGCTGCTGGACAGGAACACGTGCCTGCTAAAGAGTAATGTCCATGCAGTATGCCATTTTTCAACCACCGAATAAACAATTAAGTACTATCTTTAAAAAAGATAATCGACGCTGTCTGACAGTAGTTGGATTTGAATATTAAAATCACAAAATAGGAATTGTACCTTAACAAATATAAACTTGAAAAATAACCTCCTATTTAAATGCATATTAGTTATTACATTAGATTGGTCACCACTCTGATCAATTAATATTGTATGAAGCTATTTACAATTAGAGACGCAGCTAGTTCACCATGGACGCAATATGACGACGGATGCAAAGTGTGTGCATAGGATTATTCTATAATACAAAAATAAAGTTATCTTTTTATACCCCCGCTTGAAAATTGGGGGGGGGGTAATATAGTGATAGGGGTGTCTGTCCGTACGTCCGTCCGTCCTTCCGTTACACCTAAGGGTACCCATCTCTTGTCCGCATTTCCTCCTAAACCTCTCAATGGATTTTCATGAAACTTTCACACAATCTTTGTGACATAATGTAGATGTGCACCTACTATTTTAAAATTTGATCTAATTGATTTTTTGGTGTTTCCCATAGCAAAACAAGGACTTAGCCATTACACAACAAAGGGGTACCATCTCTTATCCGCAACTCCTCCTAATCCCCTCAATGGATTTTCATGAAACATGATTTAAAAGGGCTTAACCTCTTTACGAGCCACGACATAATGCTGGCTCGGGTGTCATTTCTGCCATGGTTCTCTCATTGAGGTCTTGGAATTTCAACTCCTAAACCAAGCCCCCCCCCCACCCCTTTCAAGTTAAATGGTAGATAATTATGTCGACTTAATAATCAGACAGGACAGATTATGTGGACTTAATTATGTCGACATAATCAAAACTTATGTCGACTTAAACAGAAAATTAAGTTGAATTATTCATAAAATTATGTCGACTTAATCAAAAAATTATGTCCACTTAATTCATAATTATGTCTACTTGCACGATAAATAAGTGGAAAAGTAGATGGCACATTCTGTTCAAACAGCGCATTTTCCCTCTTTTTTCTAATCTGATAATGATGACTTAATTCACTATTATGTTGACTTAATTATGTAGCATGTTGACATATTTCCGAAAATATGTCGACTTAATTAAGTGATATGTGGTGGCAGATATATGCCACCATAGCAAACAGTGCGGAAAATGACTACTTTTGTAGCCTAAATATTATTAACATTTGCAAATTGGTCTTTAGCGCGCTGTAAGCGTCTCACCAAACATGTCCCCCGCAATCATCAACAGCTACACCTATCGTGTTATAAACTCCAACTACCATCAAACAAAAAACAACAAAAGGGCATCTCGTATTATAACAATGAGTCGAACCATTGAACCCTTCCAGTGTGGTACAAAATTTCAAATTATATGTCATAGGATTTTTTTTCAAATTTCAGAATAATTGTAAATCCATAAAACCCTTTTTGTTTTTAAATTTGAATAATAATGAATCTTCAACGTCAAGACAGATCAGTTATGTGAAAAACTCCATTTGTCGGTCATAATTATAGTATGTGCAAAAGCGTATATAGTAATAAAAAGAATGTTTTTGCAGTGCTGTTCCAATTTACCAAAGAAAGAGAGTGAAGATGAACTATCTGAGGGTAAACGTCATGTGAACAACAACATTACTGGTAAAAACAATCATACTATTGCAGGTATGTTGAATACTTGAATGTCTACACTCGAGTATGCAATTGTATGGAATTGTATAGGTTTAATCTTATAGCATTTAATGAATTTTGTCTATACTTCTCTTTCAAGATAACAAACTCAGTCAAACCAAAACACATATTGGAATTAATATAACAACTAAAACAAAATTTGATGCACACAATTAAACATTTATAATATATCCGCAACAGGCAACAAATTGCAAACATCGATATTTTAAATATTTAATTCTTTATTTGTTTCAGATGCGAAAGGTGTCAATTTTGTTTTGATATTTCCTGAACAATATGAAAATTTTCAAGCAAAGCCTCAAAGTCTGGTATCTTCTGATCAAACAAATCGTGTATATGTCTCCTCGTTTAATTCGTACAGAACCAATTTGCTTAGTATAGACCAGTCCATCAGTTCATTCGATTTAGACACTGACGTATTAATGATTGACGGAGTTAATGAAGCAGGGGTAGAAATAAGATCTGACACCCCCATGTCAGTTTATGGATTTATACATGATGACTGGCATTCTAATAGTGAAGGGTATCTCGCAATACCTATAAGATTTGCGTCTACGAAATATATGGTTGCCACTGTACGACCTTCGCGGTTCAGAGGATTTTCTTATATTTCAAAATCTACAATTGCAATAGCTGCACTTCATTCTAATACGACAGTTGAAATCAATCTAAAAATGGAAACTGGGCCCATTAAGTTCAACCGTACGCGCTATCAAAATGGCGACACCTTGAATATTTGCTTAGATAAACACACCACATTTCAACTATCGCATACTTCCGATTTATCTGGAACAATTGTTTCCGCTACATTACCAATTTTAGTTGTTACTGGAAACCCTTGTAATTATATAAAATCACGCCATGGCTGCAATCCTTTTTTTGAAATGATTTTACCAACCAATCAGCTTGACTATTTTTATATAATACCAAAAATAGCGACCCGAGACAGCAGCACAGTTCGTATTTTTACACTTACTGCAACCGTCGTAAAAATAAAAGCCGGAGCAGTAGAAACACAACGACAAATTCACGAACGTGACTTCCATGACTATATTCAAAATGACATATCTTATGTTTGGGCATCGACAAATATCATGGTAATGATATTCCCTCATGAACTGGCTGACAATCAGGCCGACGCTTTTATGATGACCATCCATGGAGTCCATCAGTACTTAGATGAATACTTCTTTGCAGTGCCTGAAGGATTTATAAGTTATTTGAGCATTGTTTGTTCCGGTAAAGATACTAGTGGATTTACACTTGATGGAATCGCCCTCCGACCGGAGCAAATAAGCATAACCACAGTTGATTACGAGTTACTTAATTTCAGTACATTTACAATCAAAATAAATCGCGGTGCTCATCACATGACACATGTAAATAAGACACAGTTTGGATTGTGGGTCTATGGTAATGCATATTATAATGCTTATGGTTACCCCGCTGGAATAGCATTTAAAACGTATGTCAAAACATAGTGTTTACAATGCTTTAATAATTATATCATTTTCTTATAAAGCAAAATGTATTTCATTTAAAAGCAGGTATCATTGTAAAACTCCTAAGTCTATTTCGTTTGAATATAGCATAATGAGTTGTTACATGTAACTAATACTGGTATATACTTCTAACAACTGACAAAATTACTAAATGGTGAACCTGTAAGGATTCAAATTCATATGTTTTTTTGCAAAATAATTAAGCTTGACTGAGAATTGTAAGAGATTCGATAAAACTAATTTATACGCTGCTTTTAAATTTGGAATGCGCTGTATTATATACAAATTATTCTTGAAATTTTTAACGTGGAAACGAGACTATAACGTCTGGATCATATTATAAGTCTAGAGGTGAAAATATTCCTTCGTAGCATTTGTGTTTAAGATAAAATTCTTTTATAGACGAATTGATAACAGAACTTATTTAATCTGAATGAAAACAGGGTCTTCACATGCAACTAGACTTTCATTTGGTCATTTACGTTGCTACTGTTTTTTTCATGTTTATTATTTTTTCTAGTAATATATGTTTTATAAAGTGAATCTCTTATTGGTTACTATAAAAGACGTATTAGTTTTAATTGCATCACTTGTTTTTTTATTCATTCATAGTATTCTTAGATGTCTTGTACTTTGAGGCTATGGCTGACTTATATGAAATTTGACGGTTAATGTCGCCAAATGTAATAAATTTTCCATTGGCTAACTAGATATTAAATGATAAAAATAATAAATGTATAGCCATTACACAACTAAAGAAATGGACAGGAGGTGTTTAAAGGGTTAGCATATTTGGCGTTCAGAGTAAAGCCTTGGTTATAATCGGTAAATAAACTGGTATTGGAAATTGCGACTCGTACTTTACAACTTACTGTGTATGTACATGTACTCTCGATTGTCAACCAGTGATTAATCCTGATCTAAAGGTTAATAACTATTTCGCAATGTTCGTGTCTTTCGTGTTCGTGTTCCTTATCTTAAACATATTGCAGGTATTGTGTTCGGTTGTCGCATAATAAGGTGAAGGCATTTCAGATTTGTCTAATTGGGTCAATTCATCAGACACAACGGAAATACAATGGACAGGTGCGTTCGTTGGTTATGTATGATTTTAATTGGTAAGAATTAATTTCTATAATGTGCAGAATGCGTGTACATATGACATTGTACATGGTAGTTCATTTTAACACGTTATGATTATAATTGCATTGAGAAGAGCTTTTTAGCTGTAATCAGTATGTTTAACAATAACACAAAATCTTTATATTTTCTATTTGCTAGCATATAAAACTATGTGAAACTGAAATTCCATACCATAGGTAATTTTTAGCATTGATTTTTCTGGCTTCAGCCTTTATAGGTGATTGGTATTTAAGGGGCAAATAACTACCACTTATAAAGAGGAGGTAAAACAAATACAAACCATACAATTCTACTTGATAACCTTTGTATCGTTGATGAGATTTAAAAGACAAAACAATAAATCACGCAAAAATTAACGATAACCAAATAACATAAATGACAATACGAAGGCGTAACGCACTGGCTTGAAATAGTTTCATAAATGAGGGGCCTAGGTGGTCCAGTGGTTAAGGTAGTTGATCACGGGGTTTGTTAACACTGAGGTAGCGGATTCTTATCTCACTGCTTTCAGGGTGTACTCGATTCTAATCTTCATTGACAAGGATTGCCTGTTATCCTACCTAAGATAATGTGTTTTTTCCGGATACTCCGGTTTCCTCCCCCAATAAAAACTGGACGCCATGATATAGCTAAATAATTGCTGAACGTGGCGTTGATATACATCATTCAAACAAACAAAACAACACATATTATGTGGCGGGGTTGAACCCGTTATTCTGATTCCAATCTCTAGTTCTTCATTGTTTTATACTTACAACTCTGACCTACAAAAACGTCTTCCAGCACATACAACTAAAGCGAACCTTATTTCCAAAGACTCATACTAAACGATCAAACATTAGTCAAACACTCTAATTCAAATACATACAATACAGAGAAACTATACACAAAAACCAACTGTGAGACATGCTCAGTAATTGATAACACAGTTTCCCTCTAAATATCATTGCGATCGAATTTAAATATCAGGAGCACAATGACATAATGTAAAATAAATGTATTAGTATGTGAAGAGGGATTAAAGTTGGGTACCCTTAAGGTCAAAGATTGACAATGACTTTGCTTTGCAATGGGATATCCCAAATATCATTCCGATCAAAGTATAAAATATCATCTAGGCAATGGCTCTATGTGACAAAGATTATGTGAGAGTTTAATTAAATTCCATGCATTAATTTTGGATAAGTTGCAGATAAGAGATGGGTACCCTGAAGTGTAACGAATGGACATCCCATCACTGTATACTCCATTCCCGCTTTTCAAATTGCGTATAACTAAAGCAAAAGGCGAATTAATAAAATTATAGGAATGAAGGTAATAACAAAATACCGAACACAAATGAAACTGTCAAATAGACAATCCATAACTTGAAGTCCCCTAGAAAATGGCAAACTTTAGAACCAATAACCAAAAATGTAGCTATTACAGCAATGGTCCTGACGTGGTACAGGTATTTTAAAAGAAATAGTGGATTAAACAAAGCCAAACCTCTCGCCCGCATTGCTGTAAAAAGTTAGTTGGTTTGTTGATGTCAATGGATGGTATCATATATACCACTACTAGGTGTATCGTCTTACTACGATATTTGTGACGTCATGCTATATCTAGAATACGCGCCGATATATCAAATCACACATCGGCTAGGAGTGCGCTTTTTCGTGTTTTTCATTCATTTAAAGTGTATGTTAGGGTTGCAGGATAAAAACAATGCTCGAACATTGTCAGAAAATATAAAAGTTATTTGTACTCTCCGCTTAACAAGTGAGAAATGTTCGACAGAGTCTCGCATTTCTTCTACCTGTTTCTAAGGCTGTAACAAATACATATTTTTTCTAACTTCAAGTTATAACCCGGTTTCATAAAAAATCTCAAATTTGAGGATTTCCTCAACTTCTCGGCTCAATATTGACTAATCACATTTGCTATAAAAATTTAATCTTTAGAAATAACTCGAGGGTTAAAGAAAAATCTTAATTTGACAAATTTTTAAAAACGGGACCTGAAATCGACTAGAATTGTATTTCATGCTTTTCTTTAGTATAAAATGTTTTTCTTTCTCCCCCTCACCCATTTTACATATCATTTAAGGTCATTTGAGATTGAACAATAGTATTGACCAATCAAAAATTGGCTTATGTAACAACCTGTGTTGTTGGGAAATCCGCTGTTATTATTCAGCATCTCTTTGAAGTTAAGGTAAATTCTTACTTGTGACTGGATAATTTTTTGGGAATGCCAAATTTTTCATTGGATAATATTTTTATTAAAAGTTCAAGCTGATATGGTTTGTTGTTAGATCTTCATAGTGACAATGAAAATAGGGGGAGCAAGTGAAAGATTTTATTATATTTAGATTGAAAAAAAATATTCGTAAATTGTCAGAAAGCATCAAGTTTAAATGTACTTGCCGTGAAACTGGTGAACAATGCTCCACAGTGCCACGTATTTCTACCTGTTTCTAAAGTTCATACAAAAAAATGTTAAATTTTCTAAAAATTTACAAATATTGTATCTGTATTTTTCATTTAAATAATCGAAAAGTTCACATCTCATATCTGTCATAGTTGCTTGAGTTGATTGAAATTTATATTTTCTTAAAAGGATTGGTAGCAACAAATGCCGAATCAAAGTGCCCAAAGGACTGGGCGGAGTACGACGGAGAGTGT
Source organism: Limnoperna fortunei (assembly GCA_944474755.1). Lineage (NCBI taxonomy): Eukaryota > Metazoa > Mollusca > Bivalvia > Mytilida > Modiolidae > Limnoperna > Limnoperna fortunei. The sequence continues at coordinate 71,579,909 of OX104118.1, forward strand.
TTCATGTTTAGCATGGACAAGAGAACTTGGGTCGATGCTCAGGTATAATTGGTACCTTATACAATATTAGTATATTTAGTTGTGTTATGACCTTGACGTTTAATATCTACAACACGTCTTCTATCTACTGTCTAACAACCGCCATTTTATTATGTTTACTGCCTTAAAAGACACCCAAAAAGGATAGCAAATAAACAGCAAGAAAAATAAAGAAAGACTTTTGTGACCGTGTTCTTTATTCCCTAAATTTAGACTTGTTAATGCAAAACAAAACAGTGTTACACACATAAGCAGTCATTTCCGTGACATAAAACATTATACAACATGTGTAAGGTCTTTAAGTGTACTGCATAATAAGCGTGTTATTGGAGTATTGAATTTAATTTTGCTTTTAATATGGAAGTCATTGACACATTCTATTTTAATTTTAGCAATCCTGCCGAAATCTACAAGCATATTTAGCAACAGATGATAACCAAAACAAACACAACTTTATTAGACAAATCATCAGTGTTCTGGATGGTGAGTCCTTGAGTTTTATATACAAAAATACACTGGGATATGATTTACCCAGCTGTTGTATAGTAGAATGGAAATATGAAAAACATTACAAAAAAATAAAACACAGGGAAAAATCAAAACGTCTCCAAACTGGGTACTTGAAGGCTCTTCACAGTTCGACCCACACACCTTAAACCTGCGCAACAGTTCGACCCACAAGCTGGGATACATATTTGTTAGGGAAGTAAGTACTTCGTCATAATACAGAAACCGTTTCTACAGACCATACATAGTGGTATCGAAGTTAGAGTGTTAAACTCCTTCCTCAATAAAGCTCTTTTGTAGATAGACTCGTTGTCACGAAAAAGGTTATCGTCCTGAATAAACCTGAAATATTGATTGTTAAGTACACATCCAATCAATCAATAAAACCTCAGGGCGAAATTCTCCGTGTGAAACTAAATCGTTATAGTCGTATTCTACGTTTTCCCAATCATTTTCGTCTCCTCTCATCCCGACGTCTATTTATTGACTTACCACTTAATTGCTGAAATACCATTCATCGTAGGTTAAGCATCTAATAAAACACAAATTACTGGTGAAAACACACATGAAACTAAAACAAACCAATAGAAGTCAAGACTGAGGATTGTAAGAGTAATGTTAATTGTTTAAATGAATTATATAACGAGAATACTTTTTATTTGTGTAATCGTCAATTTACTATTTTAATTGACTTTTATGTAAATTCTCGGCATAGGTGAAAGAATTCAGAACTTCTTTCTTGGGGGTACTGACCAGGTGTTTGAGGGACAATGGCGATGGCTTGAGACGGGTATTCCAATGAAAGGGTTTACAGCTTGGGCACCCGGAAAACCATCCACTAATATAACAATTGCTTCTAGAAGTAATTGCATTAAGTTGGATTGGGTAGATGATGACTTATTTTGGTCCGATTGGGATTGTAACGACAGAAATATGCATTATATATGTGAAAAACAGTAAGTACAAATATAACATAGAACATGTTTTATACCTTTAAGATTATACACCTAAAATTTTTCTCAAGTCTGGCCTTTGAAAGTGCAGGATGATTAAATAGAAAAAAATAAGTGTAGAAGATTGTCGCTGGACTATTTTAGTAGATACGTGCTTTTTATATACAAGACATATTTTAGAATATACGTACAATTACATTTATATAACCTCAGACAAGGTTCTTTATGATCAGATTTAAAGTATAACACTACCTTAATAATTCGGTCGTCGTTTTAAACAATAAGGCCAAGAACCTGTAATTAACGGCTACATGTCTTATATGGCCACATCATGTAAGGATGCATACTTTCACGTCTTCCTTTCCAACTCACTAAATCAGTTATACAATATTTGTGAATTTTATATCTCCATCTTAAATGTTTATTGCAATTAAACCACAAGTGGCCACTTAATGAAGTTTTTTTATTTAAAAGTATGAATATTCTGTAAAACCACGTATAAAATACTATTTGTTTATTAACCGTTATTGTGTTTATTTTCAGGGCGGCTGATTTCCAGAATGCGACACAGATTATTGGGAGGAAATAAAATATGCCTTAAATCCTTCCATTATTTATGGTTTAATTTATTGCACAATTTGTACGTTTTGTCGGTTACAATTGTCTTTGAATTTGTTTGGTAAGATAATTATCCCAAACCAGAGGTTCTCAACAGCTGTATCGCTCACCTCAATTATATAGTCAATAAAGATTGATGAACAAAACCTGTAAGATTTCTTTCAGTTGGTAAACCCATTGAAGTAATAAAAATAGGATTATAGTACTTCTATAGTTAATCGGTTCAAACGAAGAAGCCTAATAGGTTCTTCCATACGTTTTAGGGAAAGACGGGTTGATCTTTAACGAGTGATGAAAATCTTATGTCTTTTGCGAGTGTTATGCTTTCATAACAACGTTCTTGTTTCTCAAGTAAAGATGTGTGCGCGTGCGTGAGCTCATCTGTACTGGGTCATCTGTACCAGAAATCGGCCATTTGCGCAAGAATTTTAAATTTTTTCCATACGATCCTGTCTTAAAAGTGGTCCTTTTGGCGACCATTTTTAATCTCCGATTGGGATAAAAAAACGTAAACTCAATTTATAGAAGAACATCCTGTAAATACTGGTTAATAGTTGTGTTTCAATTGATTGACCGGTTTGTGAGAAGAAACCTTTTATAACTTTTCTCATAATTCCTATGTTAAACTAAGCACCTAGCTGTCGGCCATTGTTGAATTTTTTATCAGAATTAAAAAAAAATATCAAGTTTTTAGAGAACCATCCAATAAACATGCCCATTAAAAATGCCTTCGATCAGCTTTGCAGAGAAGAAGAAATTTGAAAATTTTCACATAACGTTAATGTTAATATATGTCCTGTGGTGGCAGCCATTTTGATATTCCGATAAGAATAAAATACACATTGTTTTAAAGGATCTTCCAATAATTCTTATCTGATATTCGTTTACGTTTACATTCATTTTTGATTGGTCAAAAGGCTTTAAACCAGTACTTCCCAGATCCGTTCATACTTTGATGAACGACTTTTGGGGAACTACTTTTTTCTTGCTAAACGTAAACAAATATGGCGGCCATGTGTCGTGTACGCTTCAGACAATAAATAAAGCCAGTGCACTCGAATTTTGTCGATACAAATATCTTGGGCGATGTATCGCTTAAACGGAGAGCTATTTAATTGAAACAGCTTTATATTATTATTATGAAATCATTTCTTTTATAGAGAAATACATACAAGAATTGAAGAAAATATTTTAACCGAGTACACTCCCGTTTTGGATTCATTGTTCACATTGCTGAATGACGGGAAATAGCCGAAATCGAATGTGGACGAAATGCGAGTGTGAAGGCATATATAAACGATACTTAAAAATTGCGTTTCTTGTAATTTCAATTATGAATCATTTCAAATACAGACAATATAGCCGTAACGGTAAAACTACTTTCTTGTTTCTCACTCACAACAAATCAACGAAATAGGCAAGGTGTACGAATTTGTCACCAACTCCATGTCTCATAACAGCTCCATCAATTTTCACTCATAAATCCGCCGACCAATCGACAACTATTGTTTTTCCTGTTCGTATTTAAGAAAGGACGTCTAGGTTTACGTTATGACGTCACATATAACGTTACAGTTAAACCGTGTGTACAATGAGGAACATTAGTATACGAATATTGTTTTTTGTTCAGTCTTTTGTTTTATTAATAATCTTCTCGGCAAATCGTAAAATATATCTGTTGTCAATGTCAGTTATTTTCCTTCACACCGACCACGTCTTCGTCTTCAGTTCGTTGTGTATATTCCTACGCGTCACACACTTATAATGAAATTTTATTTTGGGAAAAGAATGTAAATATATAAAAACAATTTTGGAAGAATTATAAGGATTAAACGCTTATTTTCGGTAATTCATCGATGTATGAACGATGTCGAATCACTCACAAACTTATCATAAACGTTTGTTTGTGAGTGAGTCGACCTCGTTCATACATCGATGAATTACAGAAAAAAAAGCGTTTAATCCTATAATAAACACTGTGACCAGGTTTGGTTTCAATTGACCCAGTGGTTTTAAAGAAGATTGAAATGTAAAGGTTTACAGACGTCTGACGACGACGGACACGAAGTGATGATTATAGCTTACGGTCATTTGAGCTATAAATGGTTCTATTATTACACATATAACTCAATGCCAACTTTCATATATGTACATGTGAAGTAATGATATTATTGAAAATGTTGCCACGGTCCGGCTAAATTGAATGCAAGGACATTACATAGGACTCAAAAATGTAAATCAGCATATTGGTCTAGTACGTACCAGCATTCGAGTTCTTCTCATGATATAGATAACTACTGCTCATTTAGTCGTAAACAACATGTATTCCTTGTTTAAAAAGATTCTGATTTAGAAAAACAGTGTCAGTCTGTGCTTTGAAATCAAGTTAGCATGTTAATAGTGCAAAAAAAGAATTTCATTTTACTATAACACATCATACGTGTTCACAAATATACAGATCGTATATGATTATTGTCTTTGTTGACAGTTTCCTCGGTGTTCAGTATTTTCTTATGGCCTTCAGTGATTTTGTAGAACATTTTATTCAATCAAAATACCGCTCTTTCTATTTTTTAATGTCTGTTATTCTGGACCAAAACTGGGACAATTACTACCGCTCTATCTTAATCAAAAAAGCCTTTTGATTTCAGAATTGGTCAGGTTATGCCAGAAAAATAGTTGTTACCTGTCTGATTAAAATATTTTTAATTGACAAAAAAGTCTTCTCTTTGCACTGACATTATATACACACGGTGATTAGGTGTTCCATTATACTCTTGACGTCTCGATGGAATATAAATAAGACTGATTCTTGGCTTATTCTCCTGACATTTCGACTGACTGTACATGTAGTTAAGAACGACTTTTACCAGGGAGCATGTATAAATTCATTATTTATTTCGTCATTTGTACTGGTAAGAAAACTGCTGCTTAATTTTTAACATAATACATGTAATAGTATTGGTGTTTTAGTACGCGAATTAATTGAAAAAATTAACTGTAATGCTTAAAAACTTGTGCTTTTAGAAAGAAGTGAAGAAAATATCAAAGGGGAAATCAATATCGTAATATAAAAACAAGAAAACAAAATCATGGGACGCACAACAACAAACAAAGACCAAAAAATGACACATAAACAAAACCCAGCGACTCTAACTCTCAAGAAATAATAGTGAACTCAGGTGCTCCGAAAGATCGACGACTAGACGTTGAGACATGTACAACATTCTAATCTTCCGTAACAAGGACATATGACCTTATAATCTTAAGGTTGATAAATTGCGCAATATGGTCACGTATTCAGCTGTATATAGACATATATATTTACATATAGAAAGCGTAGGCATGGACAGTGCATAATAATCAAAGTAAAAGTTTTCCAAATTTTAAAAATATATATTATATTCTAATTTGACGTCCTTATAACGCCAAACGATATATTAACTGTTATATTCCAACTTCACACACGTGCAATGCGACGTAACGTCACAAACGGTTTTACGACATCACAATATAAACGGCAGAGTTTTGAAGTTGTGTTTAAAATAAAAGCAAATAAATAAGACATACTGAGGACACGTTCTGGAAAAATCTTCAAATAGGCTTAAATAGGAAAACACGGGATTTTGTCATATTAGAATTGCAGTCATTCATTCTGTGTATAATGTTATGTGTATAATTTTGTCTTGTAAGTAAATTACCATTAATTAACCGCGATCCTTTGTACATCAAATAAATGAGCGCAAAAAGCACATCAACAATAAACGTGCAAATTATATCACGACGTCGTTGAGAATTTGATTCTAGCAGCAAGAGGGTAATGCTTTTGTAAAAAAATGATTCTCGATATCTTATTCGAGTATTTATTCACAAAGTTACGAACATCTGCATAAGAGGACAATAAAGTGCATGGTAAAGTTTTCCCTATTTTGAAAGTCATAGACGTCATAAACAAGCTGCATTTTTTAATTAAGAAATAATTCATGAGGGGTATTATCAGTTACCTACGTTATTACCCGGGTGTATGGAAATTGTACCACCTGAAAGTACTTCTGTTCAGCCTGAGGCGAAGCCGAAGGCTGTCCAGAAATACTTTCAGGTGGTACAATTTCCATACACCCGGGTTATAACGTAGGTAACGGATTTATCCCCGGCTTACGAGTGTAAAAGGCTGAAAATAGGTTCTTTTGTCTTCAGAAATAAGCTAAATGGGCAACGTCATCACAGTTGCTCACAAAAAATTATACGTTTTTAATGCAGAAAATGCCCATTTTACCTAGTCGAGGATGTTACCTTTGGTAACAACCTCAGACTTAGCGAGTTTAAAGAGTTTTTATTTTGTTTTACATTGTTTTTCCTACTTTCGGTATTTTGGCGCCTCTAGTCATGCTATCATAACGTCAACATACAATGACGTCAAGTACCGATTTAATTTTAATTATTGTGTGTCAGTGTGAACTTAGAGCATCTGTAGTGTTTGAAAGTAAGTACAAATATTAATATAAAAAGACAGAAATGTACCTTTGTGGAATAACATACACTGGTACTCTAGAAAATACATTAGCAACGCACAATCAATACACCCTGCGACGTTAGCAACGCAGCCGGGGGCATGGGATTTGTACCGACGGGTAACCAACCAATCAAAAGTCCGCATTTGATACAAGCCGGGGATAAGATGTTTTACTCATTAACACATATTCTGGGCTTTTATATTCATATTTTCTGCCACGCTCGGTCAAAACAAATCGAATATAAAGGCCCAGCTCATGTGTAAATGAGTAAAACATCATACCCCTCATGAATTATTTCTTAATTAAAAAATGCAGCTTGTTTATGACGTCTATGACTATGGCTGCACAATTTAGTTAATGTGGCATACTTAAACTAACTTAAGTTATACGATTCCTGGATACGAAACTTGAATTTGTAAAATATTTTCTTTTGAGATATTCAAGTGGCCGTCCATAAAAAGATGCCTCAATGAATTTTCTATCATTTCTGTCCCTTTTCATAAATATCCGCCAAGCGCTGTTACAAAGGTGTAACGTATAATGTATATAAATTGCATTTACAAGTATAAACAAACGACGGCATATGCCCATATCCGGGATTGAAAATAAACGGGTTTGTTGATCTATTCATATTAGAGCCAGCTTCCATAAACACCTGATACAGCAAACAAGAGCAGCAAACATTTATGATTGGTGTGAATAAATTGTTTAGGCGGGATGTTTGCTACGAAAGAGTATTAGGGACATACAGAAAACTGTTACCTCTCCACGAAGAGTTACTATACCGCCGTATTAACTGTAATATGACATATATTTGTATACGAATATAAAACACAACTTCTAATTGCACTGTAGCCCAAAAAAAATCTTAATTTTTTAGACCCTCCAAACACAACGTTCATTCAAATCATTGTTCTCATTGGTTTATCTTATTACCACACAACATTTTTTCCTACTGGTCTATCTTATTACCACACAACATTTTTGTCCTATTAGTCTATCTTATTACCACACAACATTTTTTCCTATGGTCTATCTTATTACCACACAACATTTTTGTCCTGTTGGTCTATCTTACTCACACATTGTTTATCTGTTTGTTAAACTGTCCCTGTATAATTGCATGTACAATTTTTTGTTTACATGTTCTTGTAAAAGTGTCAGTCAACATGTTCTGGTAAAATTGTTTTGTTATCATGTTCTTGCATACAGCTGGTAACGTACTAAATCGTGGGGGTGGGGGTAGTCAGGTTAAAATACCCTGGCAATCATTCAATTAATTCACCATACGATGGCGTAATTCGCAATAAATTTTAAAGAATATTTAACTTAAATTTAAAATAACGGACAGTTATGACTATAATTACAGGCATTTTCTTGGTTGTACAAACAAAGTGTCCACGTGATTGGGCAGAATTCCATCATGATTGTTTGATGTTCAGTGCCGATTCAAAAACTTGGGACGATGCACAGGTATACGCACTTTTACATCGGCTGTTACATACATGTAATGGCAACGTTACATTTTTTCATAACTCAAATCATTGCATTGTATCACACGTGGCGTTATAACTAATTTCAGGTACGGTTTACTGAGCTATTGCGCGATAATATAGTTCGATGTTTGCATTTACCGAAGTAAGTACTTTCTATCTGTAATATTGTTTTGACTATTTTTCAGGTGAAAAACAGTATGTTTTGTAGTGCGAAAAACAGTATGTTTTGTAGTGCGAAATGTAATAATTTTGTTCTTTGCATTTGAATAAAAATATAATTCTGTTCATATATTCGTACGCGATCAAGCTGGCTAGTGTTGTATTCATTACATTATGTGCACGTGATTATGTGTCATAACCATTTATTGTAAATCACGTGTTGTAAATGTGTTGAACAAATAAACATTTCGTACTATTATCATAAATGCACATTAAATCTGCTCTCATCTGAATTTAATTATATAACAAGAAAAGGTATGCGTTAAACCCATATCCAGAGATGTTCGATTTATATGTTATAGGTGTATCCCATTTGGTTTAATAGTTTTTTTTCAATTTGTTTTATTTAAAATTTTATCATATGCTGTAAAGGCACGTGTGTAAAGGCAGGGGCGTAGCTAGACTAGTTACAATGTGGATTCACAAAGAACTAGTGGGGTCCGGGTATGCACCCCGGAATATTTTTGAAAACAATGGTGCAATTTGGAGAATTCTAAAGTGGTTTATTTAGAACTGAAATGGACAGTTTATTGATTACAGGGATAGATTGCAATTTTGTTCTTAAAATAACGTGGATTCAGCCGCGTACTCGCGTATAGGCAGCTACGCCCCTGAAAGGGATGCAAATATAGACGATTGTGAAAGGCAAAAAATAATCATCTTGATTAAAATATCTCAACTTTGAGAAGAGTACTGTAATAAAAAAAAGCAAAGTTTTCGAAGGACATATATATGTTTACCAATAAAAATACATTGACCATAGTCAAGTGGTTCTGTGGGGGAAAATGTGAATGTAAGATCGGCAGTTATCGCGTCCTCGGAAAATCAAAGAAAACATACCGACAAGTTACAATTTTTATTGATTTAATTTTACTGTAATTAAAATTGTTTCAAAAGATTTGCAATTAAATGTATTTTAAACGTCAAACTAGCATTCATGTGCATAAACATTGCTAAGAACTTTATAAAATTTTCAGAATTTAAAATAATAAAAAAAAAACAATTAGAAGAAGAGTCTTATTTTGCAAAACAATTGATGAGATTATTAACTTCTACAATTATTTTCAACAATATAAACTGTTGATGACCTTTATCAAACAATCAATCTATTTTCTCTATAAAGCATGACCAATACACGTTTATTGACGTTCTTTTATTGGTTTTAGATCAAGTTGAATCCAATTATCACCATAACAAATGCTTATCTATGTTTCATTTAAATTGTTGTCAGCAACGAATAAAACAGCGAAATTTATTGCGTCACGTTTAAGAAATTAAGGTCCGTAACACCGTTTGTTAGCGCCAAAACACTAAAGACATTTAAATAATGTGTCATAACTGCTAAAATACATTGAAAAGCACTTCAGAACATCATTAATATATTACTTATAGTAGCACCTAAAGGCAAAATAATTTAAAATGCAATGCCTTTATTGTACGTAACATATAATGTACGTAATGTTAATGTATGTAACGGTAATTTACGTTACATTACATGTGATGTTATATATTATTTTCCATTATACTATTTATTGTAGATGAGTTTGAGCCAATAAAATTATTTATATTTGTATTTGTATTTGTATTTTAATAATCTCTCATATTACAATACAAAATGGGTTCCTGTTTTAATCCTCCATTTACTTTAATTGAGTTTCCCCGATATGGTTCAACCATATCTTCTCTTGTTTTATCTGTGTATGTATGTTAGTCCAACGATATTCTTCATATTTATTTCACCAATATACTATTTATCAGAATTTCATTTGTTCTTTCATTTATACAACATATATATTGATACAAAATACAACAAAAAGAAAAAAAAATTATTTATTTCGTTTATACGGTTTATTAAATCGTTTGTACGATTTATTAATCCGTGTGTACGGTTTATTAAATCGTTTGTACGATTTATAAAATTTTGTATAATTATTTTCAGGAACCATAGGGACCACATCGAAGTAGTTGGCCATCTACTATTGATTATCGGGGACTAAAGGGACCACATTGTCTAGGTAGTTGGTCATCTACATTTGATTATCGGGGACCAAAGGGACCACATGGTCTAGGTAGTTGACGATCAACTTTTGATTATCAGGGTCTATGGGGACCATGTGGCCTATTTAGTTGGCCATCTACTATTGATTATCCGGGACCATAGGGACCACGTGATCTAGGTAGTTGACAATATACTATTGATTATCAGGGACTATAGGGACCACATGAATAAACCGTTCAAACGAATTAATAAATGTACAAACGATTTAATAAATCGTAACGGATTAATAAATCGTACAAACGATTTAATAAAACGTACAAACGGATTAATAAATGGTACAAACGATTTACTCAATCGTATAAATTATTTAATAAACCGTACAAACGATTTAATAAACCGTGCAAAAGGATTAATAAATGGTACAAACGATTTAATAAACCGTACAAACGATTTAATAAATCGTACAAACGATTTAGTCAATCGTACAAACTATTTAATAAACCGTACAAACGAGTTAATAAACCGTATAAACGATTTAAAAAATCGTTCAAACGATTTAATAAACTGTACAAACGGATTAATAAATTGTACTAACGATAAATTGTTTTTTTCTTTTTGTTGTTTGGCACGAATAAGCCGAAATAATTTACTTGTTTGTCACTCTGTTCTCGTTCTGACAATAAGTGAAAGACATGACCAATTATTATTCAGGGTGTTTGTAGACAACACATGGCATTCCTATTAACAGATGACAGCGCTCAGAAACACGATTTTATTCGTCAAATCGTCAGCGTTCTGGATGGTAAGTCAAACATTCTGTTGTATTTGCATTAATTTAGCAATAATCAAATTGACGTCCCTTAACATCGCTTCCGAGGTTAAGGGCTGAAACTAGTGATCGAGAATTTTTGTTTAATTTGAAAATTGCACGCCCAATTCAAGAAAATGGGTTGAAATATTCCAAATATCAACAAATAAATTTCTTAGGTATTAAAGAATGCCATCGCAAACATTCGGGTAGTGTAATAAAATAATTTATAACCTTATTTTATGGTCTGACATAGAGTTATTCTATTATCATTATGAAGACATAAATAGGAAATTGTCTTGTACTGATTAAAAAATCATCACAAGTCAGGGTTCCTGTGTCCACATGTCCACGAACAGATGAGGACACAGAAACCCTGACTTGTGAGGATGTGATAAAGAATAAAAAGTTATTTGTTATTTTAACTTGCGAGATGAAATAGTTATGTAATGCATATTATATTTCTGACCTGTGGAAGCTCCTTTAGGACCTACAAGAATTTTTTTTAATAATTCGTGATCACGAATTTTAATGTATAATGAATTCCATAAATCCAAGTCAAAAATTCGTTCTTAACGTGATCCCGAAATCTAGAATTCGTTATCGCGAACAAAAATTTGTGATTACGAATCAAACAAAATATTTTTGGAGGTTCTAAAGAAGCTCTGTAGGAAGTGGTCTAAACATGGAACTAGGTTGCAAAGCCATGTTCATACGAAACATGGGACCATGTTAGAAAACCCATTTCACGAACACAACTGCTGGAATTACGTTTTTGTGTATTCTAGGAGTTAGAATAAGAAATTTTTTCATTGGTGGAAATGATCAGTCAATAGAAGGGCAATGGCGCTGGCTAGAAACCGGTTCGCCTATTACTGGATTCACCGCTTGGGCCCATGATAAACCATCAGCAAACATGTCGGTGGCAATGAACTTAAACTGTATGATGTTACAGTGGATCAACAATGATCTGTTCTGGTCGGATTGGGACTGCAAAGATCACAGTGCACACTACATTTGCCAAAAACCGTAAGTATTCATACCGCTTTTTAATATGTATAACCCTCGGAGATGATCATACTTACTTTTTTCTACAAAAACTTATTATAAGCAATAATGTCATTATTTAATTGACAGAGTGCTTGGTCAGTACAAGATTTTTAAATGTCAGACTCTCATCAATTAAAATGTAATCAAAAATTTTTCTTAGATATACCAACAGAAAATTCCAAATGATATCGTTTAAGGTTTATAAGATAACTAATACAAAATATATCTTATAAAGCATATGTGAGTATTTTCAACGTTGAATGAAAATTAAATACAGCATGGACAAAGGTATCTGTATACATTGATACTGGACACGGTATATGTATACATTAATACTGGACAAGGTATCTCTATACATTGATACTGGACAAGGTATCTCTATACGTTGATACTGGACATGGTATCTGTATACATTGATACTCGACATGGTATCTTTATACATTGATATTGTAGATGGTATCTGTATACAATGATACTGGACATGGTATCTGTATACGTTGATACTGGACATGGTATCTGTATACATTGATACTCGACATGGTATCTGTATACATTGATATTGGACATGGTATCTGTATACATTGATACTGGACATGCTATCTGTATACATTGATACTGGACATGGTATCTATGTGCATTGATACTGGACACGGTATCTGTATACAGTAATACTAGACATGGTATCTGTATACATTAATACTGGACATGCTATCTGTATACATTGATACTGGACAAGGTATCTCTATACATTGATACTGGACAAGGTATCTCTATACGTTGATACTGGACATGGTATCTGTACACATTGATACTCGACATGGTATCTTTATACATTGATATTGTACATGGTATCTGTATACATTGATATTGGACATGGTATCTGTATACATTGATACTGGACATGGTATCCGTATACATTGATACTAGACATGGTATCTGTATACATTGATATTGGACATAGTATCTGTATACATTGATACTGGACAAGGTTTCTGTATACATTGATACTGGACATGGTATCTGTATACATTGATACTGGACATGGTATCTGTATACATTGATACTGGACACGGTATCTGTATACAGTAATACTAGAAATGGTATCTGTATACATTAATACTAGACATGGTATCTGTATACATTGATTCTAGACATGGTATCTGTATACATTGAGACTGGACACGGTATCTGTATACATTGATACAGGACATGGTATATGTATACATTGATACAGGACATGGGTATATGTATACATTGATACAGGACATGGGTATATGTATACATTGATACAGGACATGGTATATGTATACATTGATACTGGACATGGTATATGTATACATTGATACAGGACATGGTATATGTATACATTGATACAGGACATGGGTATATGTATACATTGATACAGGACATGGTATATGTATACATTGATACAGGACATGGGTATATGTATACATTGATACAGGACAAGGTATATGTATACATTGATACAGGACATGGGTATATGTATACATTGATACTGGACATGGTATATGTATACATTGATACTGGACATGGTATATGTATACATTGATACTGGGTGAGGTATATGTATACATTGATTCTGGACATGGTAAATGTATACATTGATACTGGACATGGTATATGTATGCATTGATTCTGGACATGGTATATGGATACATTGATACTGGACATGGCATCTGTATGCATTGATTCTGGACATGGTATATGTATACATTGATACTGGACATGGTATCTGTATACATTGATGCAGGACATGGTATCTGTATACATTGATACTGGGCGAGGTATCTGTATGCATTGATACTGGGCGAGGTATCTGTATACATTGATACTAGGAGAGGTATATGTATACATTGATTCTGGACATGGTATATGTATACATTGATACAGGACATGGTATATGTATACATTGATACTGGACATGGTATATGTATACATTGATACTGGACATGGTATCTGTATACATTGATATTGGGCGAGGTATCTGAATACATTGATACTAGACATGGTATCTGTATACATTGATACAGGACATGGTATCTGTATACATTGATACTGGGCGAGGTATCTGTATACATTGATACTGGGCGAGGTATCTGTATACATGGATACTAGGCGAGGTATATGTATACATTGATACTGGACATGGTATATGTATACATTGATACTGGACATGGTATCTGTATACATTGATAATGGACATGGTATCTGTATGCATTGATTCTGGACATGGTATATGTATACATTGATTCTGGACATGGTATATGTATACATTGATACAGGACATGGTATATGTATACATTGATACTGGACATGGTATATATATACATTGATACTGGACATGGTATCTGTATACATTGATATTGGGCGAGGTATCTGATTACATTGATACTAGACATGGTATCTGTATACATTGATACAGGACATGTTATCTGTATACATTGATACTGAACGAGGTATCTGTATACATTGATACTGGGCGAGGTATCTGTATACATTGATACTAGGCGAGGTATATGTATACATTGATACTGGACATGGTATATGTATACATTGATACTGGACATGGTATCTGTATACATTGATAATGGACATGGTATCTGTATGCATTGATTCTGGACATGGTATATGTATACATTGATTCTGGACATGGTATATGTATACATTGATACAGGACATGGTATATGTATACATTGATACTGGACATGGTATATGTATACATTAATACTGGACATGGTATCTGTATACATTGATAATGGACATGGTATCTGTATGCATTGATTCTTGAGATGGTATATGTATACATTGATTCTGGACATGGTATATGTATACATTGATACAGGACATGGTATATGTATAGATTGATACTGGACATGGTATCTGTATACATTGATACTGGGCGAGGCATCTGTGTACATTGATACAGGACATGGTATATGTATACATTGATACTGGACATGGTATATTTATACATTGATACAGGACATGGTATATGTATACATTGATACTGGACATGGTATATGTATACATTGATACAGGACATGGTATATGTATACATTGATACAGGACATGGGTATATGTATACATTGATACAGGACATGGGTATATGTATACATTGATACAGGACATGGTATATGTATACATTGATACTGGACATGGTATATGTATACATTGATACAGGACATGGTATATGTATACATTGATACAGGACATGGGTATATGTATACATTGATACAGGACATGGTATATGTATACATTGATACAGGACATGGGTATATGTATACATTGATACAGGACAAGGTATATGTATACATTGATACAGGACATGGGTATATGTATACATTGATACTGGACATGGTATATGTATACATTGATACTGGACATGGTATATGTATACATTGATACTGGGTGAGGTATATGTATACATTGATTCTGGACATGGTATATGTATACATTGATACTGGACATGGTATATGTATGCATTGATTCTGGACATGGTATATGGATACATTGATACTGGACATGGCATCTGTATGCATTGATTCTGGACATGGTATATGTATACATTGATACTGGACATGGTATCTGTATACATTGATGCAGGACATGGTATCTGTATACATTGATACTGGGCGAGGTATCTGTATACATTGATACTAGGCGAGGTATATGTATACATTGATTCTGGACATGGTATATGTATACATTGATACTGGACATGGTATCTGTATACATTGATAATGGACATGGTATCTGTATGCATTGATTCTGGACATGGTATATGTATACATTGATTCTGGACATGGTATATGTATACATTGATTCTGGACATGATATCTGTATACATTGATACTGGGCGAGGTATCTGTATACATTGATACAGGACATGGTATATGTATACATTGATACTGGACATGGTATCTGTATACATTGATAATGGACATGGTATCTGTATGCATTGATTCTGGACATGGTATATGTATACATTGATTCTGGACATGGTATATGTATACATTGATACTGGACATGGTATCTGTATACATTGATACTGGACATGGTATCTGTATACATTGATACTGGGCGAGGCATCTGTGTACATTGATACTGGACATGGTATCTGTATACATTGATACTGGACGAGGTATCTGTATACATTGATAATGGACATGGTATCTGTATGCATTGATACTGGACATGATATATGTATACATTGATACAGGACATGGTATATGTATACATTGATACAGGACATGGTATATGTATACATTGATACTGGACATGGTATCTGTATACATTGATACTGGACATGGTATCTGTATACATTGATACTGGGCGAGGTATCTGTATACATTGATCCTGGAAATGGTATTTGTATACATTGATACTGGAAATGGTATCTGTATACATTGATACTGGGCGAGGTATCTGTATACTTTGATACTGGACATGGTATCTGTATACATTGATACTGGGCACGGTATCTGTATACATTGATATTGGACATTTGATCTGGATACAGCATAATTGGCATGTGGTATATGTTTATTTTATTTGGTTGTTTTGTTTGAAGTTTAATGCCACTTTCATCCTTTCGGCAATTTTTTTTTAGTTATAAATGGAATCTAGGTTTTGGTAGGAAGCCGGTGAAAACCTCCGACCTTTGTCAGGAATGACATTTTATGAAATGATTATTTCAGGTCGAAATCCAACTGTCTTTATATAGAAGCAGAAATTTATTGTACGTGTAATTTTTTCTTATCACTGTCTACTGTGTTGTACTGCAGTTGTTTGAATGACGCTAATACATTCAAATCGACTCCAACAGTTTTGTTTTGTGTGTTTAGTTTCCCATCTATAAATACAATAGTTCTGTATTTAGTATTACATCTATGTTATATTTTGTAGGGCTTCTAGTTTCACCAATCCACCAGTCATTGGCTGAAGATGTCACTTAAAGTGAATAAAAATGTCAATTTCTTTTTATACGTATTACAAATAAATAAGCTCATAAGCTATAACACATGTCATTAGAGCATTCTCTAACGAGTTCGCTAAGTCGTAATAACGAGTTAGCTAAGTCGTTATAATGAGTAACATGTAGCTAAGTCATAATAACGAGTTAGCTCAGTCGTTATAACGAGTTAGCTAAGTCTTAATAACGAGTTAGAAAAAAATAAAACACCACCCTGGCACTAATGGGCTTCCGTACTGACACCCATTAGTTCAAAGTAGATAAATATTTAAGTTTTTTCTTTTAATTCATGACATAGTCTTTATTACACTAAAATGTTTATCAGTGAATCAACAGATAAATTTCTAAGCCAGGACATCACATGAAAAACATCATATAAGGCCTTATATATACGACGTATTACAAAATATTACACGGGTTCGATTCTCACTGCAGGCACGGTGTACTCGACTCCAATCTTAATTGACAAGGATTGCCAGTTTTCCTACCGCAGGTCGGGGGTTCTCTCCGGGTACTCCGGCTTCCTCCCCCAATAAAAACTGGACGCCATGAAATAGCTGAAAAATTGCTGAAAGTGGCGTTAAAACACCATTCAAACAAAAAAAAAACAAACAAAATATTACAGACGATGGGGTCCGCACTGCCCACGGTATCCAGCGAGGAATCAAAATGATGTATCTCATAATGTTTTTTAAATGCAACACAAATACAAGAAATTTTTATGCATTGTAGTTTTCGGGTTTTCTCACTTAACAACAGAATAATAAAACATTCATCACCTATTATGTGTAAATTTTACTTGGTATATTACAGAAGATGCTGATTTAGCAGATTACTGTTGATAACAAAGTGCTTCATTCAAATATACCGTTTAATCTCTCAACAAATGGCGGCTAGTTTCTCGTTGTAGGACAGGTCATTTTCTTGCAAACGTTTAGTCAAATGTCTCATTTCTTGCATTACCTTTTGTGATGTCACCCTCATGACTTAGTTGGACGTTACGGCATATATGTGTCACAAATGACCTTTGATTTTGTTCGGCCTGTCGTAATAACTTTCCCTAAGTCATACTGGATGACTACCACCGGATATGACTTATTAAGAGATTTTAACCTGTGATACGACGGGTGCTTCGCGTGGAGCCGAAATTGCTTACTCTTCTGGAGGACCTGGATTTACCATCGGTTTTTAGTAGAGTTCGTGCTACTCAATTTTTGTGCCTGTTTGTTTTGTCGTCGTCTACTCTTCTGTTTAATCAAGGTTTTCCCTGTCCTTTACTTCTCGTTTCGAATACTACACTCAATGAAAGATGTTTCATAAAATTATTTAAAATATTTTATTTTAACCAAGATATGAATAACCTCGACATATTCAAACCTCCACTTCACTATAATAACTCTTGTTTCATTATGTCTCTACACTGACTGATAACGTGTTCAATGCAGATACAAGAGCCTGGGAAATCCGATGGTTTTTGCATGCTGCATTTGCACGCTTCTCCTGAGATTTTAATTTTTGACCGGATATACTAAAGTTCCGGACGAAGTTCACTTATGATAGAAAGTTTTATCATTTTGTTACCTTAAATAGAAAAATTCCTAACATGTAAAAGAAGTGTTGTCTCTTTATTAAGTAAAGCAATAAACATAAACAGCTTGTGACAGCGGCATAACAACAATAACACATATGTGTATATAAATATATAAATAAAAAAGTTAAATATAGCTTATTTATTAGTGATTGTCTTCTATTGTGCATATAATTGTCATAAGGTCATTATAATTGGAATATTTCATTAATATGTCATGTATGCAAGAAAATCACAAATCAGTGTCACTCCAATAAATTGTTCGTTCACTGCATTGTTACGAAGATGCCAGATGCATTGAATTCCAATGAGATCATGAAGGCTGCTGATCTGTCTTCCTGAAAATGAGAGATAAAAAGAAGTTAATCTACAGTGCATTGCTAATACCCGCCATAAAAACCTTCAAATTAAAGTGAATGGCGTTTACCCTTTCCTTCAATTAAATATTCGAATGTTAAAATTACCTTGAATTTAATCCGACTTTTTTCTGAAATTGCGCCAGCCAGAGTCCGAGACAAATAGAATGCCATGCAGTAAATAAATTTATGAATTATCTCGTGATATGGTAAAATAAATCACATTTAAATCACACATTGAACTTGAACTGTTAAAAATAAACAATTTATTAAGCAATATCCCATGTTTTTATAAATATTATATTAACGATAATAAAAAATCATCATACACAATTTACAGTAGTTTCAATGATTAAAACTTCAACTTCATTTAACAAAATGCATTGAGTCTTATGTATGTACAAAAATATATCTGAAAACCACAATCAATCGAATGTGACACAATGGATTCGCTAAAACACCCCAACCTCTATGTTTGTTTGTATTTGTTAACACCATATAACTTGTTATTTTACTCTACTATATGTGATACAAAGTAAAGGCGTCTAATTAAATACTTACTCATATTTTATGTAACATATCGTTGTGAATTATGTATGCAATATCCACTGCATTAAATTCAACTTTTCCTACACAAATAAAAAAGAATCAGATTTTATGCATAACTAATTTTATTACATGAATAGAACTTTGCGTATTTTTAAGTGTTTATAAACTACTTTCGGGTCATGTTAAATTGCAACATTACTAACTATCAATATATCAATATATGGTTATTTTTTCCGTTGCACATGCGTCAAGCGGAATCAAAAAGGAGTGACATGTTTTCTGATCTGATTCATGTACACGCGTTTAAAACACAAATCCTTTCAACACCAATGGACGCGCCTGCTGCTGATAATACAAAAAGACGAGGATTGTTTTGTTTTCTTCATATAATGAAACCGTTACTGACTTTGATATGCGGTCGTAGCTATAGTCGGTATTTCTCAGCCCTCAAAAATGTAAAATTCAGCTAGGTGAATATTACATTTTCTCTGGTTAATAAATCCCGATAGCGACCGTACTAAGTAATTGAATAGTGTTACTTGATATTAAGTTTTTGGATCCTTGAGAAAATTAGGGGTCGGAATATCATGTAAAATCACATAGCTAATATGAAACCAGCTAAGGTGAATAAGTTTATGTTTTATGACAGTTATTCAATTCTACAATTTTACATTACGAAATACGTGTGAATTATTGTTTTGCGTAGAAATGTGGCAGATATATGAAAAAACCCGTTTGGAAATATTTGTATATAATAAACTTATTTTATAAGGCGAAATCTAATTGGACATCATGTGGCTCTGATTGTATGGTATAGCCTGGTTTGGTAATGAGTCTCGACCCTTGACAACTTAGCTTTATTTTCATTTGCGCGTAAGTTATATGCAGTGTTTGTGCGATAATTGTTGTTGTCTTCCATATTGGTTATCTTGTTATCTTCCGCATTCCTCAGTTGATGAAATGTATTCGGACGATATCTTATATAGTTGAGCTCAACATTGCATTGACTTTAATTGTCCAACATATTGACGCCTAGTACATGTCTTAACATACCGTGTCTAGCAACATATGCCTTTATAGCCTTCGTAATGTCTTCTCGTGTATAGCACTTCATATTCAGCAAAGCCTGTGCTGCTGTTGTAAATATCAAATCATCGGTATACAAACATCTTGATGACGCTGAAAATAAGAAAAATCATCAGAATACAAACATCTTGATGACGCAAAATCAGTATTTAGGTGTAGGACCAACAAATACCGGGAACCAGTCCAGAGGTTGTACGTAAAAGTAGTACTATTCAACAGACAGATTCACTATTGCCTCATATAGAATTTGAACCGCACATGATAAAAGAATAAATTTGGTATTTTTGGAAAGCTGAATATTCTAGGAAACTTGAGGATTAAGTTTTATTGGTATTAAATGAATATAAAAATTTGAGGGTCAATTAGGGACATGCACTATTTTTGGATTGAAATAGAAAGTGACAGTAGATTTTTAGGCCGCATGGACTTCAGGTTGAGCGTTCGTTCTTATATGCAATGAAACATATTGTGAAATTTCGACAGAATGTTCACCCAGTGCATTTTTATATGGGACAGAAGTGTCACTTAATTTGAAATAAAGGTAAATTTTCTATGATAAGTCAAAATTATTAAATTTTAATATAGCCGAAGAGTAAAAACACAATGGTGGTCCTACACCTATACAAACATCTTGATGACATAAAAATGAGACAAGTCAACAGTATACAAACATCTTGATGACGCTAAAAATTAGACAACATCAGTATCCAAACATCTTGATGACATGACAATAAGAAACACCATACTTTACATTTAGACTGGCGGACATTTAAACTATGTAGGTTGACGCAAGCTGTGCTAGATTGCAATCATATTTGACAAGGATTGCTAGATTTTCGCGAAAGTCAAGCTTTTTCTACGTACCTCAGTAAT
This sequence comes from Limnoperna fortunei, assembly GCA_944474755.1. Lineage (NCBI taxonomy): Eukaryota > Metazoa > Mollusca > Bivalvia > Mytilida > Modiolidae > Limnoperna > Limnoperna fortunei. The sequence continues at coordinate 71,601,557 of OX104118.1, forward strand.
AAGTACGCATAATGATGTAGAAGAAGTGTTGCTGACAGCGACGTAAAACGGCAGTCAAACATAAAAAACAAACATAATATTTTGTAAAGGAACTTACCACTATCAGCTTCAATGTCCTTATCGTATTTCTGAAACAGAAGAATTAAAAATATATATCAATGTAACCACAGGCTCCAGAGAAACTCTTTCGCTCACCTTTCATAATGCTTACGACCTTTAAATCTTATCTGGCAAAATAAGCGGCCCTTTGTAATGGATTCATTATATTGCAATCGTAACCATCCATTAAGGCTTGCTGTTTCATAGAAGAAGATATAGTAATTTAAGCCAGCAGTTAGACAAAATGGAATACCCATGACAGCCATGTTAATTGTTCGATCACAATGAAAAATATTGAATCATCACACATTCCACATTTAAATTAAGTTACCTAACACTGGGATTTCTACTTTTGGTTAAGACGATCTTTTAACTACTATATAGCCAATCCGAAATAAAGATTGCCCAATGCTGCTGTGATTTACATAATAAATGATTAATGAGAAATCTGTGTAGTTGACTTCACACACATCATTTGTAACAAGTAACAAAAAATTTGATTTGTACTTTCAGGAGGAAACAAGTTTTAAAATGTCCGCAATGTTTTTCGTCCAGTCAAGGCAAGATGTGGAATCGTAAAGCTGTACATTTATTATTTGTACCAAGTCACGTGACATTTAGCCTTTTACTATCAAAACTTATTCTACTATCGTGATATAGTGTAACGTGCGTAACCATAGGTGTACGTCATCTTCTTTTTTAATTAAATAACGTTTTGGGTTAAGCATTAAGTCAGTTACAAAGAAACATAGTTGCTACAAATAGAGTTAAAATACTGAAAGAATATATTAGCTGCATTCACAAAGAAAATCAGTATACAATTATGTTCAGAGTGTAGGTGGAGTTTCCATTTGCAAACCCAAATGTCACTTTATTTATTTTGACATTCGAATCGACCACTGATAAACAAGGAGATGGAATCATTATGTTAAACCGTTAGGAATCGAAGTTGCCTGGTCTATTTCAATTTGCTAGCCTGTTATAAAGCTATATAATTTTATCAAAACAAATTGAACAACGTATAAAATTTGATTGATTGATTGATTGTTTGTTTGTTAACGTCCAAAATTAAAACACGACGAGAAATTATGTAATGATATGGCATTTAAAAAATAAAATAAGACAATAAAATTCCTGAAAATAGGACTGCGAAATAACATTTTGAGTACTACGTGCAGATGCAATATGTAAATTTGCCTTAACAACCAATCAGAATATGTACTGAAGTCCCGAACGTGGGGAACAGCACTGCCTTCTTCAATATAGTTGAACGCCACGATATAGCTGAAAAATTGCTGAAAGTGGCGTCAAAAAACACCATTCAAACAAACAAACAATATAGTTGAATGGGAATTTTTATCACGTGACGTGAATCCGTGTTTAACAAGAAACGACACACGCAATGATTTTGCACAACAGACATATTCAGAGTGATTAATCCATAGAAAGATCAAATGAAAAATGACGTATTATCAATCAAAAATAAAAAATACAACAAAGTATTATGTTACAAATAGTGTTAATATAATGTACAATAACAAACACCTATGTATAAGTATATATTTGCCACAGTATCGAGAGATTTGCCCGCATTCTCCAGCAAACCTGTAACTATGGTAACTTACCGTTATAACGGTTTGACAAAAATCCCTTCCTTTGACATTTTTTACAAATGGGCAATGTTCTCCATGTCTGGCATGTTCGATCCATGGGTTATCTGACGGAGTCCAGTTCCGGAGTTTCAATCCACAATAAAAACATTGTACGATATCATCTGTACCTAAAGAAAAATAACAACCAACAGTAATTAGAAGTGGTTTCAAGTTGCAATTGATACCGGGAAGAATAATTGAATTTAGTTTTTAGAGGAATATAACGCCACTCCGAAATTTTTCATTTTTCATCTGGGGGTTTCGGTGGCAGAGCAAGTCAGTATATGATACCCATTTTTATCAATTAACCAACACATACTACAGTTATGGAAGCGGGAGGTTTCGCATGCCAATAATCTGGTTATTCCACCATTTCTTTTGAAATGCATGTACCAAGACAGGACCATTGCTGCAGTTTATATTTTTCGTTGTTTCTGGAGTTTGCCGGTTTCTCGGACTTTGATTTTGGGATCGTCTTTTTGACAGTTTCATCGGTTTCGGAATTTTGTTTCATGTATTACCTTCATTCGTAGTCGTCTGCTAAAGATCACGTGTCTGTCAACACCAGTTGCGGGTTCGAGCCTAACTGTGTGCAAGGTGTACTTTAACTACAACCTTAATTAACCAGAATTTCAGTTTATCCGCTTAACGTCCGCATTTTTCACTAGAAAACTAGCCTCCTTGGCTTATAAAAATGGACGAAAAAAAATCTAAAATATGCTGAAAATAATGCTGCAAGCAAACAAGCAATATTTTTTCAACTACATAAGAACCTCCATTTGTTCGTGTGGGAGAGAGCCAGAGTGACCAGTTAGAGCCTTCCGCGGCTTGTGAAAGAAAGTCAGAGTGACCATTTAGAGCCCTCCGCGGCCTATCAAGAGAAATAGGCGATTAACAATCTAGTCTTTTTTCTTCCTGGATATGGCTTTTCCCTGGGCATGACAGTGAGAAACTCGACAGGGGTCTAATTAGAGGCATGCATTCCAGTTGAATGTACGTTTTGCTTTCATTGGGTGAAGGTTCTAACCTGAATCTAACTAGACACCCGTCGTGTTACTTTTTTGAATTATGCATGTTAGTAACTTGTACATTTATAGTAATAGTAAACATTGAGGATTATAATTCGGCTTGAAAGACAGTAATTTAAATATAACTTACTACCTATACGCTTATTTAAAAATCTTTTAAACCCCCTTAAAAAGGCCTATATAGATAAATGAAATTTGCATACATTTTATATAAAGAATGTGTTCCTCTTCCTTTTTCACAAGGAAGTCACAGAAATAGACAATATATTTAGTTTATTTAGAACGAGTTAATTATAGAAGTTACCGATAGTGGTGCCCTCAGAGTCAGAACAATGGTTTAATTATAGAAGTGTTACTGATACTGCTGCACTCGGAGTCAGAAAGATGGGTTAATTATATAAGTGTTACCGATACTGGGGACTGGAGTTAAAACAATAAGCTTATCAAAGGCGTAGCATGGCATTTGATATTGGTACGGCGGAATGCTAATCTGGATCGAGTGGCGATCCTATCCACCTTGCTGAGGTGGTTTTACGGCAAGGGGTTCTGGGGCCCCTTATGGCCCCAAGAAGCTCTGGGGGTAAATTGTGCAAAGTCCTGCATTTTGGTGATTTCCTAGCACTTAATCTCAGGTCTTAAAAGATGGGTTTCGTGTTTTTTTTTATTTCTGAAAATTATTGGTGCGGCATGCCGTACCTGCAAAAGTTAGCCGTACCGACTGCTACGCCTATAATTATTATAGAAGTGTTTCCGATATTGATGCCTTTAGAGTCAGAACAATGGGTTAATTATTTAATTGCAGATACTTAGTCCGTGTGCTAAGTTGTAACACACATTTTTTACCATGGTATAGCTGAACAATTTCGCAAATTTACGCCAAAAGTCAGTAATCAGTCTTATTTGTCGATGGTCGATTTCTATGTGTCTACTTGAGCAATTTATTTAAGCATTTTGGAAATTTTTTATCGTGTCAGGTCTAAAATTTGCATAATAGTTCATTGGTTTGTGTTGATGGTAGGTAGGAAAACTCCAATTTAGCTTTAAATGGAAACATTTTATTCCTGGAAGCTTACAAATGTAATAAGGTAGTTGGTTTTAACGGGAACTCAGGTTTCCTCCTGCCTTAAAAACTGAATCCTATAACTGAAAAATTTATTTAACGTTGCTTTAAACGCCCATTCAAACGACCAAATAATACAAAATAATAATCGTACAATAATAACTACTAACCAAAAAATACATGCATGTACATTACTATCCAAAGGGTTGTGTTCCTTGTCAACTCTCAACACTGCTTTCCGTATATATAGCTCGACTTAGATTGAGTTCGATATTGATCTATACTCAGTATACTATTTAGGGTAGTGGTGAATCCCGCAGCCACTCCCTCTAATATCCATCTCAGCTACGTAGGTAACATAAGAAGTCCTCAATGTGCAAGTTAATAGCTCACTTACCCGTATGATAGAATCCTGCCTTGGCGACCTCAGTTGTATCAGGGCCTCCGAAAAATCCTTTTGAAAATGAATTTAAACGATTTGACAGATCAGCAAAAAGTTTATATTTCGGTTGTTGTGTAAAGATTCCAAGTGACTGATGATCATTCTTGAAAGCACTATTCTTCGTTTGCATTTCTTCTCCAAGTTTAAATCATTTGACATATATAGTATCTTAGTTAACATATACTATAAATAAGGAAGTTTTAAATTTAACTTGTGGAAAACCCCTCTAAATCGAAAGTAAAACTTATACTCTTTTATTATTTAATTATGATTGCAAGTGGGAATTAACTAGAAACTATTGCGATTTCATTTATTTATTTGATCATATTTGTAAATAGATTTTTAAAAAATGCGCTATCGTATAAATATATAAAATGCAGTTTTCCGGGTTGCTAAAAATAGAATAGAAAACGATGACAAGTGAGATTTCTTTGTTAACATTTTAACAAGGGTTTATGCAAAATTAGACTATGAAATACACGGTTCATGTTTGAGAAACAGAAGAAGATACATAAGAAACACAAAAAATCTACCTAATAATAATTAATAAATAAATAACGAAGCAGATTTGTTAAAATCCGCCCATAAGACCAATTCAGATTTGAATTATTGTTACTGAGAAATATTGTGGAATCGTCCGATTAAGAGTTTGTTTATTTTAGCAACAATACCCACCAAGAGTATCAAATATAATATGATAATGGAGCTTTCAAGCCTCATCCACAGCAAGTTTGATATGAAATGACAAGCATATTCAGAGTAAATGATTATATGGACTTTTTCTTACCATAGGTTTAATTGCATTTAAGCAACGTCAGCAACCATTTTAAGAAAATATAGGAATATCTGTGTATAACTATTCCTCTGTAGATGAAACAATTTCAATAAAAAGAGACCTTTCTGACGATCTTCCATATCAACATTTGTTCAAATCAGATAAGTTTTCATTTTTCCAGAAGAAATCATCTAAACTACTTATTTATATTAGAAGAGATTGATCAAACACAAATTTCCCTCGTCTTTGGTCTTTAGTGTTTGTTCCTAATGGTTGTTTTGTGAATGTCTATGGTGTTTGTCGTTTTATGCTGATTTATTAGTCTTGGTATCTTCTGTCTTTCCATGAGAAAGCATGAAAAACCAGCTTGCAACGGCCTCATAAAACATTATGAGGCGAGGGAAACAAGAAAAAAAATCTTTAACGATTTTTTTATTATAGCCAGTCATTGTTGTTGGAGACCAGAATGCGATATAATTTCTGTATGGGACCTTCCAAAGATCATCAATACAAAGTTTTATTAAAAAATGGTACAGTGGTTTGCGAGATTTTTTATTGATTTTTGTAGAAATAATAATCATTTTGTATTCATTTTTTTGGAAGAAGAACATATGTTAAACTACTCATCATTATGATACCACATCGATTTGAGCTACTAAACATGAAGCCTAATAAGCCAGCTAAATGATTTGTATATCTTAACAACTGCAGTCGTATTAGTTGGAAAATTGGGCTACCGGATACAGTTTTTTTGGTACGGGACCTTCCAAGTATCATCTAAATCAAGTTTAGTTAATATTTCCCCAGTGGTTTCGAAGAAGGTTTATTTTTGGAAATATTAAAAAGGGGTTATTGGGTTAATTGATATATGCGCAGAAAAATGTTTTAATATGGTTCACAGTGAGGCATTTTGTATTGTAACCTGACATACAAGATAAAACGTGAGGGCCCCCAATCCGCCACGTGGGAACAAGCTGGGCAGCTCTGTGGGTTGAATACTGGGAACCCTCAGTAATTTTAAAATGGGTTAACGCCACTTTCAGCAATTTTTCAGCTTATTATGGCGTCCATTGTTTTATTAGGCGAGGAAGCCGGAATACCTGGTGAAAACGCCCGAACAGGAAAACTTGCTATCCATGTCAATTATGATTGGAGTTGAGCACACCTTGGTCGAAGTATGACTCGCATTGCCAGTGCTGACAGGAACATGATTAAGGGTAGTCTAACTAAATGTACCTTAACCAATCGGTCCCTGTGGACACGATCAAGCAAAGAAACAAAATAGTAAATGATAGTTTATTGTTTAGATTGTTGTTAAAGTTTTAACTATTATAATCCTTTTTAATGAACTAACCGTAGTGAAACTGGAATTGTTCGTTAATGTTTATTGTGTAATCTGTCAAGACTTTTGTTCATTTTTGCTATTATTTATAAAATGATTGTTACAAATGCCGTTTCCCTTTTGGCTGATTTTTGATTTATAATTGTCCATGTTAGTACTTTTATGCTTTTTATTATATATAATAAATTCTGAGACGATTAAATTCGGGTACTTTATATATATTAATTGTCTCATTAGAAACTAGCACTTCAATTTCGTCTTTTTCTTTTACGTCAAAAATTTCATTTAGCATTAGTTGTCCAACACTATTCCTATTAACACTTTGCGATTTCTGGCAAGTTTTTTGTTTCGTTTTTAATACATTTACACAGACTAAAGCTAAGGATGACCTTTTCTTTCGGTTTATCGTTGTTAAAGAAATTTCAACTTTTATCATCCCATCCTTTGGAATTATAATTGTATGTCTGTTTTCTCCAAGTCGGAAATTAGTAGCATTTAACCTTTCGTCAACCTTCCATCGTATCAGACGGCCTTTAGACGCGGTTATGTCTAGACTGAACACTCCAATAACATTATTAACTGGAAACAGCGACACGCCCAAAACAATAAGATTCATCATGGCAAATGTTAGAATACATCTTATGTCTGTCATTCTCATCTGAAAAAACAACAATAATAACAAAAATACTAGAAAACCCAATAAATTGACCTTCAGAATACCATATATATACATTTAAATAATACATGTGTATTGAAACACCGTCAACTGATCAGCCGTCACTATCTAAACTAAAACAACACTGTCAGCCATGCGCAATTCTGATACCCCCGCTTCCCACCACAAATATCACTCCGCTCAAAATGTACAAAATTAGGTGCACAATGACACTATGTGACAAATATTCATTGAAAGTTGAATGAAATTCCATGCAGCGGTGTAGGATGACGCGTATAAGATCTGGATACCACCAAGTGTAACGGATGGACGGACATCCATCACTATATCCTCTCTTTTCAAAGTGAGGGTACAATAAACATGTCTTATAAGCTTTTAAATTATCGTTGCACATTATTTGATATGTATGATCATAAAGGGATAGTCTGTGTATCTCTAATCGCTTTAATGTTGCATTACCATTAATTGTTTCTCAACGTTTGGGGAAACTGCTAAAATTAAAATCCCGTTTTAAGAGAGATATGCATACAGATTGTAAAATTTTTTTTAAATAATTTTATTAGAAAAATAAGTACCAAGGAACAGAGATGTTTAAGTAGGCTGCGAAGTAATTGTTATAAACTTAAAAGTAGATGTATATGTTCATATGTAACAATACAAAATAGTTCATACATTTTAAAACAAAAATTAAATGAAAAGCAAACGTTATTCTCATACATGTGCACTAATCCGGATAACAAGAAATAATGCAAAATATTTATTATAAGACCATAGTAAAGTGCTCTCGACCAATGAAATTGTCCCATTTTGTATGTCTTATTCATGAAGACCGTGGCATACTAGTACTATCTTTTGTTAAAAATTAGTCTTCTTAATACATAAACTTTCCTGAGGCTCATTAAATAAGTGTAAAAATTGTGAGCTGAAATTCAACAAATAAAAAATGCAGACATATTTTGAACAAAGATTATTCTTTAAGTCGGTGATACCCCATATTATAATTAAGGCCATGAAAGTCTGGAGATCTTCATGGATAGAACACACAAAATGGGAAGATTTCATTTTCGAGTTCTTCCAAAAAAAACAGCAACAAAGCAAAATAAAGTTTTTCACAAAATATGCGATGGATTTGCATGAAATTGAAATTCGCAAATCCTAAAATAGTACTAAATCACCGTCGGAAATGATTCGTATAATTGTTTACTTGTAACTTTTTCAAAAAATTGTGGATGGACAGACAAACAAAATGAAAACTATAAGGTAGAGTCCAAATTAATTTACAAGTGGCATTATCTTTTTCCCTTATAGCAAATATAAAATAAAGTCTCCCTCAAAATTGAAGTTTATAATCATAATAGATTTTAAAATTGTATGCATAAAAATGAATATTTTATGTAATTTAAAATGAAAATTTAGCACTTTTTCAATCTTGGTTGCATGGAAAATGGATTATATTACCCTCCGCATCTTCTCTCTAGAAGGTTTATCTTGTTAATGGTAAATTTAACCTATTGCATTAGTAGTTGCACTATAAAATGACAAACTCTAATCACCTTTTATTTGGTATCATGATTGCTGTAATCTCTTGAGCACTTTACAATGGTCTTAATTTGTACGAATATGATACACTTCTTTAAATAATCCAAATTAAATTTTAAAATAAGTAAATGTTCATTACGAATATTATGCTCTATTAATTTTCATAAATTGTGTAACCAGTTAAATGCCAGTCTTATTTATAGTTACTTATACAGCACGAAATCAACCTTTAAACACAGGAAGAAATCTTGCAGTCAAAATGATTTTTATCTATTAAAATTAACATTGACATATATATAAAAGACATTTTAGATTTTAAATTGTGCCGACGTACAATTATTATAAGGTATGTTCTTTTAGCATATTTGTATTAATTTATAATTTGTATGCAGTAACATTTTTCATGAATAATAACTAACCTACTAATCAACCTGTTTAGGTCATATACTTTTGTTTTATCAGTATGTGTTTAATTAAGTTCCATACAAATATGGTAATAAGATTTGATTCAAGGCCGTGCCAAAACAGTGTTATGTCATATGCTATATCTACTTAAAGCCATAAATTATTTCTGATATTTTGTACATACCAATGTAAATTGTTGTACAAGTTCTTAACTTGTCCACTTTAATACTTGATTTATGTCCTTATTTCAACAAGGGAGAATTGATTGTCATCATGTCCATTTGTAATGTCCGATACGACTTGCAATTATTGCCCCTATATTGACATGTAAACATGTAGTGATGGACATTTCTTTATCTACACCAATAAAAACTACCTCATGGAACAATTATATATTATACCAAATATGTAAAGGCAAATATAACAATTGTACCTAGCTAATTACTGGAACGTGACCATAAATGTGCTATCCTGTCGGAGGGTAGAGGTAATTCACCGGGTACACTGGATTTCTCTGAAACGTGACCACTAAATATGTCATCCTGTCGGAGGAAGGAGGTATTCACCGGGTACTCCTGAATCCTCTGGAACGTGACCATTAATTGTGCCATCCTGTCGGAGGAAGGAGGTATTCACCGGGTACTCCGGATTCCTCTGGAACGTGACCACTAAATGTGCCATCCCGTTGGAGGAAGGATGTATTTAAATTATGATAAATTATTAAAATTATATGTATAGCGTACTTACTTGGCATGCATGAGTGTCTACAAGAAGACAATCTTTCAATTAAATATCATCCTTAACCTGCTTAATATATCTATGTTCCAGAATTTCCAAATACCAAACATCCACATATAAATATTTTAATCATTAAAAGTTCCACTACTATAGTGGAAATTCCGGCTTGGTTATTGTTCATTTCGTATTTTCACCCCATAAAAGAATAACTGTGATTAATATAATGATACATCTAAACACAATCATCTACAATACTCAAAGAACGCAGCTGCGCATTGATTAGAAATACGTACACCTGCATATTTACCGTATTTATGAAGCGTTTGTCAGTAATTTATTGGTTTTTTAAACTCAGTAAATATCTGATGAACTTGCATTGACGTTTACTTGCTTACAATGCATAAAATTTAAAATATTTATTGCACAAAATTGTATTTACTTTAAGTTGCCATTGTATAAGATATTGCATTTATTTTGGTTTCTTGACATAGAAGCTGTTAGTAAACTTTAAGGGGTAGTACAGAAAATAATGTAACCATCTGTTTACTAACTATAAAAGGATTTGTGGGTTCAAATCATCTCATTTACAGGAAAAGCTCAAAGTTATTTAACATGTTATATAATAAAACCTGGTTTGGTCTGCTTTAGACAGGTTAGTCATGTTAAAGAGTATAGAGTATAACGTGGTCAGAAATTCATCATAATTTAATTTTAACGACAATACTTACAATTCTAACATTAAAAACAGCGATGAGATCATGGAACTGTCATTTTTAACGGCATTTAACCAACGCAAGTTATATCGTATAACATGTGTTTCTTTATTTAAATGACCAAGCAGATTTCAGCTTACAAAGCAAATTAAACTAGTTTAAAAGTACGAGAATTTTGGGTCGAATGTGTTAGTCGCAAAGCTTTTATTTAAGAAAGTACAGTGTGTCTGCAAGACTCAAATGATGCCCCGACAAATGACTAAATCCGGATATCAGTTTTAAGAATATTTCAAATCAAATTCCATTGACCATACAAGCCTCAATTATGTGTACAGACATCTTACAAAATATAAATGCAGTAGCCCTAAAACTGTAGAAGAAGATAGCCAGGAAGCTATACACCCCAACCGTACCAACACAATGCTAAATTAATATACATACGACTGTTCTCGCCCAGCAGAGTTGCTCAGCGCGTTGCTGGGTGGCGGATCGGGGATACCCTCTCGTTGGGGGGGGGGCGGGGGGTGTTGTCAGGTAATATACGGAATGACTGGCCACGGACCGTAGTGGGTGACGTCTTTGGAGAGTGCTACGCTCCTTGGACGATGAAGATGCCTTTGTATATTTCGAAAAAGAGTAGGCTAATGTAGCCGCTACAAAGGCTAAATTCTCCGCCCCTACCAAATACTTCACACTTTTCCAGTCGCAGTCCAAATTGTGTTCCCCATGTCCCATCCCAATCCATTGTCCGTTTATTTATTTTTTGTTAACTTGTTCTCGTCCTGAATTAAGCTGAAATACTGCTCTCGGGACGTAAAGCAAACGTCAAATCAATCAATAAAAAAGCAAGGATTGATTTTTTTATGTTACCTAATGCCTTATTAACAAGCACATGTAATTATTGATTAATGACAACAATATCTATATTGTATAGTATAAGTTGCACCTGTAATACATAGCCAACAATCCATAAGTATCTGGCTTTGACATTACAATTGTTTTCACTCCAAGATTACTACTGGATAATTGATTCGAAACATTTTTCAAATATTAAATTCAAACATTAGTGACCCATGGAAAATGCTTCAACTTGATGGAAGTGTCTTGCTACCTCGGTTTTAAACCATTAAGTGTCCACTCATATAGACAAAGAAATGTTTTAATTGTATGTTTTTATTTCTTATATTTATACACTTGCAACAGTAGGGCCCACTGATGGCCGTGTGGTTAAGAAAGTCATCTACAATAAGTCACTGGCATGTCAACACAGAGGTTGCGTGTTTGAGCCTTAATGCGGACCGGGTGTGTTTGTATCAATCTTAATTGACACAATTCCTTGTTTTCCTACCGAAAAAAAATATTTAAACACTCACTTCTAATTTAAATTATTAGATTAACATAGTATACTGTTGGTAAAATATATAATTCAATTACTAATGATCATATTTTGTATAGCTCATATTTTTGTAACAGACGAATTTATGTCACAATATCTCTTTAAAATGAATCCTAACTTCAAATTAAAATATGAAATAAGGGCCAAAGTGGCTTATAATTTTGTATGATATTGAAAGTAACTCACATAAATAGTCTATTTCATAGTTTAAAAAAACGGTATATATCAGCTATTACGGTCTAAGTTTATTTATTCTCTGATTGTTGTATTAATGAATTAGTATATGTTATAGTCTGCTGTTTATTATAACAGCTTTAATGTACGAAATTGTTATGTTGGGTAAATTTTAGGATGTAGGTCTTAATAAAGGAGGAACAATATTAATAATGTAAATTACTATTTTCCGGAAAAGAAAGCATTCAAGACTGTTTTGATTGCTTTGTTTTCCTGAACAAAGGAATGAATATTGGGTTATTTATAACTTCTTTATTTATTTTTAATGGAATTCTTCATAATTCTTCAAATAAAATATAGGTCTGCATTGACAAGACTTTAGTGAGTAGTCTATAAACTATTTTATTCTTTATTTGAAATGCAAGTTATTAAAACTAATAATTGAAAATAATTAAAATAGTATGCATAGTATCCTTATTTTGTATCTATGTTCAAGAAATTCCAAATACCAACCATCCACGTGTAAATATTTTAAGCATTACAAGCTCCACTATTATTTCCGGAAATTCCAGCTTATATATTGTTTATGTTATTTTGTTGTGTGTGTGTTTGTGTCTTGTCCAAAACCTTAGAAAAATAAAGTGATAAGTAAATTAATTTATTTAATGCATTTAAACTTCATAATATAAGCAAATCCACGTTTGTTAAAAATAAATTTACCTTTATATTGACATAATTCATGAAGTGTTTATCTGTCTTTCATAATACAGTTTTAAATATTTATATGCAAAAATTTTTATTGACTTTAAATTTGCGGTTTCATAAGATCAAATTGCACTCAGTTTAATTTCATTTGACACATGAGCTATTTGTCAACCTTAACTGAAGGTAATAAGAAGTCATTGGTTTTTTTCGCAGTTCAGAAAATAATGTTATATACCAGGATATAAGAAAATTTTACGAATGACAGAACCTAAAGCACAATAAGCAGGCGTCAAATTGTTGGATGACGATATTGAGAGACAACTCGTAATGCATACTTTATCCATCTAATGGTTGCAATCTGTTACTTCCTAGCAACATGGATGTTCTGTATCATTTTCTTCAGTCTTATGTTAATAATGAATATTTCTTTATAACAAACTCTGATCTGTTGGTCTTCTTACATTATCCCCAATAAAAACTGGACGATATAGCTAAAAATTACTGAAGTGGCGTTAAAGCATTATTCAACATACAATGTTGTGGAACCAGGTTTATTTACTGTCTGGTGGTTGTATTTAAAAATTATGAATATTTTGGAGTCTTTATTTGACTATGATGTATATTGAGACAGCTTTAGAGTACGAAATTTTTATGTTCGATAAATTTTGAGAGATTGATAATTAAAGGTCTTAAAGTAGAAACAATTAAAGCGAGCTAAAGCTCGCTTAATGCTAGAGCCACCCTGTAGACTATAGAAGTATAAACAATTCTCGCAATGGAAAGTTTTCAATTTAATCTCCAATTTCTCCATAAAATCGCAAAAATCTCCGTTGTAGGAGAACAGTTTGCACAAAACAGTTTCTAGGTTCCAAGACTTTAAATTTCGTAACCGAAAATAACTGAACACAACTTCAAATATTTTTTTCCTTTTATAATGTATTTTTCTGTTTAGTGGATATAGTCTTCCATCCGTTTCAATTCGACATCTCGTAACCTTTTATTCATTATGATTGCACAATTTGTACACGTTTCCAGCTGAATTTAAACAGACTGCACAACGCTTTGCGCGTCTCTATCCCGATCTAAGCATTTAATTAAAACAGACACAATAAAAAATGTAAAACTCTCATTAAAATTAAATCTTTCATCTGCTCCCCTCTTTTTGATTTTGGTCGCTGCGTTGTAACGACCAATAACAAAAAGGAGGAGCAAGTGAAAGATTACAACGCAGCGACCAATAATAAAAGGGAAACCAAGTGAAAGATTTAATTTTAATTAGACTGAAAAAGTGACTTATAACCAGTCTACTATAGTTAGCAAGTAGTTCCTGCCATTCAGCTTGTATCATGCAGACAACCAATATTTTTACTTTTAGAACCCCAGTCCCCGTTTACACAAGTAAAGAGGCATGTACTACTGTACTGTACCTTGATAATTTCCACATATTAGTATGTTCTGGCCTTAGTTTCATAAAACTTCTCAAATTGAGATTTTCCTCAAATCTTTGAGTTTTTCCTCAAATTTGAATTTTCCAGGAATCTGATTGGTTAATATTTGATTTGAGGATGAGTTGAGGAAATCCTCAAATTTGAGATGTTTTATGAAACCGGGCCCAGATTGTATTTTAATATAATTTAAAGGAAATATTGGGTTCTTTTAAGAAATAGCTCTTTTTCAGCTTGTACATTTTAATAATAATGTTACGATGTTATTGTTAAATGTTAACTGCATGTATATTTTTCAGAAGTAAGACGCAGAATTATCAATCCTGGAATTATAGTCACGTGCTTGCAGAACCTACGCATATATAAAGTTGTTGGTCTGGACAATCTGAAACATTTGAGGGCAGCAGCATAAATGAGACAAATGATGAACAATGTGTTTAGTTTAGTGTAAACATACTTTATTTGCAAGCAAAATGGATAAGACACAAGTTAAACAAACTTATGAAGTCTTCTCCGACAATAGCAAATATTTTACAATAATATATGTTGAGCATGCTAAAAAAAATATCAGTATATACATTTTTAAAAGGTATGAATTAAGTAACGAAAACATAAACATAAACATATTGTAAACATGTTGTGTGTGTTTGTAGATTATACTATCAAGAATTTTTTTATCCTTTACGTTCGTACATATGTCTTTATTTTTTGTAATGAAAATATATCTGTTCCTGACACCAGTAAGCGTAGATCTATAATACGTCTATTTTGGACCCATTGAAGGTTTTGCATTAGTATATTAGTATTTGTCTTTGGTTTATGTACATGTATGCCATGACATTCAAAGAAATAATGGAAGACATTAAAAAAAGACGCACATCTCAGTTGTGTAAGAATGATATTTAACTTTCTTGGGCCGTATGAAAAGTAATTTGGAATTGATAAATCTTTTGAATATGACATTGAACTTCACGTTTAAATTTTGATGCTGAACCTGATTGTCTCATTTCAAGTTCAAGATTGTTCCAAAGCCTTATGGTTGGTGGTATGTATGAGTTCATGGTTAGGGATAGTCTACAATAAGTAATAATAAAATCATTCCCGTTTCGTAGGGGGTATGTTTTTTTACTTTGAATTTTTGGAGGAATAAGTTTATACGTAAAATCAGGTTTCTGCTTCTTTAGGATATTATAAAACATATTTAATTTCCGTTTTTCCAACACAAGTTCACTGTAGACTTTGCATGTACTAGCAAAGACTGGGAGTCCTGTAACAATTCTTGCAGCCTCTAGTTGTAATTGTTCCACAGTTATCCCATACTTCGCTAGCATATTCATGCATATGTCTTATAAAGACTATATACAACTTCTCTAAATTAGCGCGATTCACATCATTATGTGATGTAGTTATTGGTATCGGTTGGTTGTTAAAGGAAAAAATTAAGATGCGGATTATGTATACTTGAGAATAACATGATCTCAGTTTTATTAGGATTGAAGGATTATCTGGGTAGTTGAACGACGTATAGTCTGCAAAAAGTCTGCAAAGGGATGTCAGCTTATCTGCAATAAGATCCAATTTTGTGAAGCCCTTTATGCCAGACTTTATCAAAAGGTTTTGAAAAGTCACAGAAAACGAAACAATAAATTTTCTTTTGTTCCATGTAATCATTGTCTGTCCACTCCGGGCAATACGTGTTACACAATAGAATTTACTGACCTTTACCGCGCATTTCTGCCACACCATTTCATCTTGACTCTCAAGGTCTTGTCTACGTACAGCAGTCTATAATGAAGACAAGAACACCGCCACTGAAGTTATTTCTATCTTTACGGATTATGGTTTTTGAGAAAAACTCGAGTTCTATGTCGTTATCTAATATTTCAGGACATAAGTGACTTTCAGTTATTGCATCTAAATCAAGTTCTTCGGTAAAATAATTTATAAATGATAGCTTATTTCGGATACTTTAAATATTTAAATTACAAAGTGAAATATGATCCTGAGCATTTGAGTCAGGACCAGGATTTGGCATTATGTTGCTAATTGATAATACATAATGTAGGACAATCAGAAATACAACGTTGATTTTCGGATTTGTACTCTGAAGGATGCTTAATGAGACGAAAAGGAGTGTACAACGAATATTGGTAAGTAAAGATATTAACATAGGAATCAGATATGGAAGATGTCAGTGTCGAATACATTGGGTCTCTTTCTCCATATGTGCAATTATTAAAGAGTCCAATTGCCGCCCTATAGCCCTGGAGACTATTATCCATTGGATTTAGCAAGGACAATAATTGAGCTGTTGGGGCAAGCAAGAGGTATTCTCAATTTATATCCACAAACACATTTAGAAACATATATACAAGCAACACAGACAGAGGTAAGCACCAAAAAATGAGAAAAGAAATGCATATATAAACAATTAAATCTCACAACTGACTGCGAACATTGTTTTCCTCTACATAAACATGAACAATGTGTCAAATTAGCCCTTTTAAGGACCACCACAATTATTCAAAAAGAATCTAAATTGTGTGATGCACATGCTTTAAACAAAATGATTATAAAATAGCACATTTTATACTTTCATAAAATTGTTGTCAAATTAAACAGTATCATTCTAAAATTTTGCCAAAAATGTCTCAAAAAATATTTTACTGTAATCAAGTGAAGGCAACTGAATAAGTGAGCACTGAACGACAAAACCCCATTAAATGAATTAGTAGTCAGTTACTAAGCTTTTTGAGGTTTCTATTTATATTTAAACTGTTCTAAACCAGGTGCAATGTACAGAGAAAGTTTAACTGATCATTAATCAGTTGTTGTTGCTATGCCATGCTTAAAAAACATTAATCTACAATAAAATTTACAAGACTATTTTCCCTAAAACATGAAGAAAGTTACCAGGTCACTGGGATATTCATCAGTTGTGGTCCATCAGTACAGTGCTAATTTTGGGGACAGATTTTTATTTTGCTGTTCAAAATGCCTCACACATGAAAAGTGTTACTTTTATACTTCAAAACATTTGTCTTTCTTTGAATTGTAAGTCCAGGGGTGACAAAACTTATTTTTCACTAAGAAGTTTAGTTCCTGCTGTTTTTTGAAGTGAGAATTATATTTTAAAGCTTGATTTTTGTGATTCATGATCTACACACACTGATCTACTCTGTAGATATCGTCATTGAAGTTACACTGTAAATTTGGAAAATATGAAAAAAAATAAAGATGTATTTAGAAGGCACATATCTTTATATCAACTTGTTATAGATAACTAAAAATATCTTCTCTAAAAGCATAGTTATATGTATTTGAACAACAAAATGACCCTTGTGTTGACACGGCATGAAATCCCTGTCACTGACTTATCTATGGACCAGAAAATTTATGTTTGTTTGTTTGAATGGTGTTTAACGCCACTTTCAGCAATTTCAACTATCTCATGGCGCACAGTTTATATTGGAGGAGGATGCTGGAGTACCTGACCTTTGATAGGAAAACTTTCAACCAAAATAGCAGTTGAGCACTTCCCACATTGAAAGTCTAATCTTCAAACTCGGTGTTCCAGAAAATTTACAGTTGTGACATTTGTACGATCCCCAATAGTGACAGCAGTCTCTTCCCTTTATGGCATTAATGAAATAAAATTATCTATAGTATACATGTTTAGAATCAAAAGGATGGTTGGTTTGTTTGTTTGAATGTTTATCGTCACTCAGCAATTTTTCAGCTATATCATGGTGTCCATGCAGTTTAAATTGGGGGAGGAAGCTGTAGTAACTGGAGAAGAACCATACATTCGGCAGGAACACTAGCAATCCCTGTCAATTAAGATTGGAGTCGTGCGCACCCTTGAGATTTGAACCTGCAATATCATGGTGGACAGACCATGTGCTCAAAAGTAGACTAACTACCTTAATTTAACCACTCGGCTACTGAGGTCCCCAATGATGGTTGGAGTTGTTTTATTATGCAAAAGATGTTTGGAGGAAATTATGGATTGTTATGCCCCCGCGACGATAAGTCGGTGGGAGCCATATTAATTTATCCTTGTTTTTAAATATTTTAAAAAATATTAACATAGTATAATACTTTCAACTTCTATTGCGTTACTTTTGAAAAGTATCGCGTTACAAATGAAAAACAAAAGTAACGCGTTACTTTAAAAAGTATCGTGTTACTTTAAAGAAGTATCGCGATATAAGTTGAAATAGTCGCGAGAATTTTTAAAAGTAACGCGATACAAATAACGCAAATATAACATGAACGGCCACTCATAGATGATGTCCTTTAAATTAACATCCCTCAATTTGCAGTAGCTGGACATTAAAGAAACCATAGAAACAACTTCATCTATATCATTAAACTTTCAACTCGAATACGACACCAACGGTCATCTTAGCACAAGAATTTACGACAAACGAGACGATTTTAATTTCAAAAGTATAAATTTTGCTCAATTGTGCAGCAATATTCCAGCTTCGCCTGCATTTTTTATTAAATCGGGACTGTTTCAATAAATGATTAAGCATATTATTACGATCTATATCTTATCTTACTACTATTTTATTATAGCTATCTGCTTAATTAAAACGTTACATGCCTTCTTTTAATTAATTACAAAGGTCAATCTAATTGAAAGTAATTATATAGGTTTTTACGAAGAGGGTGTTTTATTTCCATCGAACAACCGAGATGGTTGCTACAGCAGGACTCTATTCAAAATAAAACCTACGGTGAAATTCCTTATGAAATACTTCTCTGGTACTCTATACATAGTACCATATTTATGACAATCAAAAGACAATTTCGCATGCAATTTTTATATCCGATTATATAATTACCTGTCTCTATCGCTGCCATCATGATTGTCTGGATGATTTGGTTTTTTTTTTTGGTTTTTTTTAAGCAAATATGTCAAAGTTTCAAAACGTTTTATAATAATACATCCATTAAACCATGCACGAGAATTAAAGCAAATACACCATCTTACCTACAAGAAAGATGTTCAACTTCAAAAATGATTGACTTTAACTTTTCTGAAGCATTACAACAGTATATATCTGAAATACATGACCATAGAATAACCTCTGTAACATACACCATTATAATAACCTCTGTAACATAGACCATAGAATAACCTCTGTAACATAGACTATAGAGTAACCTCGGTAACATAGAGCATGGAATAACCTCTGTAACATAGACATAGAATAACCTCTGTAACATAGACATAGAATAACCTCTGTAACATAGACCATATAAAATAACCTCGGTAACATAGACCATAGAATAACCTCTGTAACATAGACCATAGAATAACCTCTGTAACATAGACATAGAATACCTCTGGAACATAGACCATATAAAATAACCTCGGTAACATAGACCATAGAATAACCTCTGTAGCATAGACCATTGAATAACCTCTGCAACATAGACCATAGAAGAACCTCGGTAACATAGACCATAGAATAACCTCGTTAACATAGACCATGGAATAACCTCTGTACCATAGACCATAGAATAACTCATGTAACATAGACCATAGAATAACATCTGTAACATAGACATAGAATAACCTCTGAAACATAGACCATAGAATAACCTCGGTAACATAGACCATAGAATAACCTCTGTAACATAGACAATAGAATAACTTCTGTAACATAGACCATAGAATAACCTATGTAACATAGACCATAGAATAACCTCTGTACCATAGACCATAGAATAACCTCTGTAACATAGACATAGAATAAACTCTGTAACATAGACCATAGAATAACCTCGGTAACATAGACCATAGAATAACCTCGGTAACATAGACCATAGAATAACCTCTGTAACATAGACATAGAATAACCTCTGTAACATAGACCATAGAATAACCTCTGTAACATAGACCATAGAATAATCTCTGTAACATAGACCATAGAATAACCTCTGTAACATAGACATAGAATAACCTCTGTAACATAGACCATAGAATAACCTCTGTAACATAGACATAGAATAACCTCTTTAACATAGACCATAGAATAACCTCTGTAACATAGAACATAGAATAACCTCTTTAACATAGACCTTAGAATAACCTCTGTAACACAGACCATAGAATAACCTCTGTAACATAGACCATAGAATAACCTCTGTAACATAGACATAGAATAACCTCAGTAACATAGACCATATAATAACCTCTTTAACATAGACCATAGAATAACCTCTGTAACATAGACCATAGAATAACCTCTGTAACATAGACCATAGAATAACCTCTGTAACATAGACCATAGAATAACCTCTGTAACATAGACATAGAATAACCTCGGTAACATAGACCATGGAATAATCTCTGTAATATAGACCATTGAATAACCTCTGTAACATAGACCATAGAATAACCTCTGTAACATAGACATAGAATAACCTCGGTAACATAGACAATGGAATAACATCTGTAACATAGACATAGAATAACCTCTGTAACATAGACCATAGAATAACCTCTGTAACATAGACATAGAATAACCTCTGTAACATAGACATAGAATAACCTCTTTAACATAGACCATAGAATAACCTCTGTAACGTAGACATAGAATAACCTCTGTAACATAGACTTAGAATAACCTCTGTAACATAGACATAGAATAACCTCTGTAACATAGACATAGAATAACCTCTGTAACGTAGACAATGGAATAACCTCTGTAACATAGACATAGAATAACCTATGTAACATAGACCATAGAATAACCTCTGTAACATAGACATAGAATAACCTCTGTAACATAGACATAGAATAACCTCTGTAACGTAGACATAGAATAACCTCTGTAACATAGACATAGAATAACCTCTGTAACATAGACATAGAATAACCTCTTTAACATAGACCATAGAATAACCTCTGTAACATAGACATAGAATAACCTCTGTAACATAGACATAGAATAACCTCGGTAACTTAGACCATAGAATAACCTCTGTAACATAGACATAGAATAACCTCTGTAACATAGACATAGAATAACCTCGGTAACTTAGACCATAGAATAACCTCTGTAACATAGACATAGAATAACCTCTGTAACATAGACATAGACATGCATTTTTACAATGCGTCTAGACACACACATGTAGAATAAAACTTCAGCGAGTTAATGCTCAAAATATTTATTATATATCTCACTCATGGAGCGTTTATTAGTTTTTTTTTTTTTGGGGGGGGGGGGTTAAACCTCCGTAAATATCCGATATACTCGTATTGAAGTTTGCTTACATTGCAATAAAATTTTTAATGTTTATTGCACAAAATCGTAGTTGCTTAAATTTTCGATTTTATAAGATATTAAATTCGACTCAGTTTAGTTTCTTTTGACGCAGGAGCTATTCTTCAAAATACGAAGTCGTAGTTCAGAAAATAGTGTTTTATACTGGGACAGTACAAAGTCTTGTATAACAAAGACCCTAAAGAGCACAAAAAGACAACGTGAAATTGTAAAAAATAAAAGTCAAATTTTTAATGTCTTTTACCAATCTATTGGTTGCAATCGGTAACTTCCGACCAAGCTTGTTTCTCTGTAGCCTCATCTTCAGTTTACTATGAAGATTTCTTTATAGCAATAACTACTGTGTCTTTATTGACAACTATGCAGACATTTGCAAGAGAGTGTCATTATTTTACTTCGACGTATATGCTTTGGTCCTGTCTTGAATCATTCCGCACTACAGTCGAGGTCCCATAAGTACGGGTTATACCACACATGATAGAGAAGCCACAATTTATTATTACTAATGACTTAACACAAGACCGTCCTGACTAGCCGAAAGTTTATTATAAATATACACGCTGCGAAAAAAAGAAATGCATAAAATGTTTCATAATTTTTTTAAGTTATTTCCACCACGTGCAGGTTTCATTGCTCTTCATCTCCCCGGCATGGACTTCATTAATGCTTGTCTTGCTTTGTTTCCAGTAACACTAAAGATAGTACATAGTATTACCTCCACGTGCTGCTGCATTTGCCCTGCATCTCCCCGGCATGGACTCCATTACTGCTTGTCTTGCTTTGTTTCCAGTAACACTAAAGATAGTACATCGTATTAACTCCTCGTGCAGCTATCATTGCCCTTCATCTCCCCGGCATGGACTCCATTAATGCTTGTCTTGCTTTGTTTCCAGTGACACTTTAGGTAGTACATAGTATTACCTCCACGTGCTGCTGCCATTGCCCTTCATCTCCCCGGCATGGACTCCATTAATCCTTGTCTTGCTTTGTTTCCAGTTACACTTAAGGTAGTAAATAGTATTACCGCCACGTTCAGCTATCATTGCCCTGCATCTCATCGGTATGGACTCGACCAGTGTTTTCATTGTTCTCTTTTGGAATTCTTTTCCTATCATTTTGTGAAGCATTGCTCAGTTAAACAAGTGTGACCTATGGTGAGGCTGGCGCATGTGTACATTACTTGAGATTGAAAACGCATTGGCAAGACAATGCCACTATTTTATTTTGGCTCATTAGCTTTAAGGGGATGCAGGACACAATGCGCCATTTTTTTTAAAATTTCAAAATAGATAGGACATTAAAGGTAAATTCAATAATAATTTCTTTCACTATTTACTCTTATTTTCAATATTTAAAAAAACAACATTTTTAGCACTTTTTGAACTATTTTTCTTTCCATCACTACAATGTATACCAATTGCTTGGCATTTTATAAAACAAAATCTGAAAAAATTTTTGGACAGAATGTTTGTAATCTTTTCTTTAATTTAATATATAATCTATTAGAAAATTCAAAATTTCAGTGCTCAACCCTTTATTTGTTTATTTTGAATAATGATTACTTGTATAAAAAACTAAATTTATGACGAATTTACTGAAAATTCATTTACACATTATTTTCAGTGAAAGTGTCTTTCAACTCCTTAAGTCTACCATCAGACGATGGTCCTGTCTTGAATCATTCCGTACCACAGGCGACGTCCCATTAGGACGGGTTTTTACCACAAATTATAGAGAACCCACAATTTGTTACTATTACACAAGACCATCCCGATTACTCGAAAAGTTTTAAATAATTAAATATACACGCTGCAAAAAAGAAACGCATAAAATGTTATTATTATTCATTGCCCTGCAACTCACCGGTATGCACTCGATCAATGTTTTATTGTTCTCTTTGGAATTCTTTCTCGATCATCTTTTAACGCATTGGTCAGTTGAACTAGTGTTTGTTGTGATGCTGGCGCATGCGTACAGTACTTGAGATTGAAAACGCGAGATATCTAGCAACCCCTTAGCGATTTAAAATCTGTCACCAATCAGTTATGTATAAGTCCGATCACTTAAATAGTTCCCAATCTGTCAGATCGTTCCCAATAAGTCCATTCGTCGAGTGACGGATCTTTCCCATTTCTGACTCGTTTTATGTTCGAAAATGCTTAAACTATCTATATAGTTATAAATAATATAAATCGATTAAAATGAAAATTCCAACAATTTATAATAAATGCATTTGAGACAAAATATAGTCACGTGATGTCAGTAAGTAAAGTAAACTGATGATCCTAAAACATGATTGCAAAGACAATCAAATAACATTTTTTATTTTAAAATAGTTTTTAAAGCACACACAATGACTTTAAGTAATATTGAACCTCGCGTATTTGTCTTTGAAATATTATAAAGCAAAAAAGAGCGAAAGACAAAAAACGCTAAAGCGGAATCGTTAACTATAAAAATCGCACCGGTGAAACTTGACCTTCTACTAGAAAACTAGTATTCTTTGCAAATTTAGGGATGATTCGAGTATACCTCCTTCGCTGTAAGGGTCGAGCAGACAACCTCGGCGATTAATATTAGATTACTACTACCGTAACCATTTGGCCACCGATATAGACTTTATTTAATATGTGGTGTATTTTTACGGTCTCTATTACAGGCGTTAATTAATCATTGAAATATATAATTTTTGTATAAATGAAAACATCGGAAGCATTTGATAACAGTTATTGAAGGCCGCACTTTAATGAGGTAAGCTTAGGAATGGTTCTGTGTTATCGATACGACTGCAATGACAATGATGTAATGCCTAGTTTTATGAACTAATTAAAGAATTAATGACTTTTCGTTCACGAAATTAGTTCCTTACGATAAAATGTGTCTCATAGTAACACACATTTTCCCGCTAAATAGCAATTATATTTGCAGACTTCTCTCTAGCGTAATTGTGGCCTCCGTGGATGATTGGTTAGTCATCTACTACTGATCGTGTGCCTGTTAACACTGAGGTTGCGAATTTCAAGACTTACTGCGGTAGATTGTACTCGACTCCAACTTATTTGACCATGAGTGCCGGTTTTCACCTTACTCCGGTTTCCTCCCCCAATAAAAACTGGTCACTATGAAATGGTTGAAATGTGCATGTGTAATAAAAGGAAACATTATGTACAAAATGTGTTTTGGACAATAAAACAATAAAATTACTCAGCGAAAATAAAAGAAATATGAAATACTCATTCAGTGCAAGTTTATTTTGTCACGTATTACGTAGGCAGCCCAAAATTAATTGTACGCAAAATATACTGATCGTAAAAGGTGGTTCTGACTGTTTCTGAAACGGAATGATCGGACCGATCGCTGACGGTCATCAAGGTAATGACTGATTTGTGAATTTGGACCGATGTATTAATCAGCAATCAGTTACCGATCAGTCAGTATTGCGTTTACGGGTGCAAGATATGGGATGCGCATGCGCTAGCATGAAAGATCGTACTTTTGTTGATCCACAGATAAAGTTAAATTTTCGAAACATTTGACTAAATTATCACTTAATATTTAACAAAAGTGCTTGTCTATAGGTAATCTAACCAATCAAAACGTTAATTACCCTAAAAATTTTCACTTTATACTCCAAATCAGAAATAATAATAAATGAATGAGTCCCACCAGATGTCACATGACATTTTGTACACCGGAAGTTTAAAATTGTAAACATTTTGTACACCGGAAGATTTAAAATTGTAAACATTGCTATACATACACACACACACCGGGGAATCTTTTTGACTTTTTCCCTGCTACTTACTAATATAGGCTATTCTGAACCTGCTGCTCTCGAGTCGCCCAGGAGACGAAGTTTAACATTTCTCTCTCTAACAACTTAGTCTGAAGGGATACTTTCCACCTCTCTAGTTTCGAGCACCAATTGGGATTATAACTTATTGAAGGTATAAATCTATTGTCACATGTCCGCATACCAATAGAGTGTGAAGGGTCATATATAGACTGTACAATTAAGTCACAAACGATGCAAAGTACAACTATGGCTAACCTTGTATTAGTCATAGTCATACTCTCCTTACAAGTCACCCATGTCCAAGTCCCATGCCATGAACAGGATATGGGGTTTAATCCAGATGAACTAGTCACATATTCATGTACCTACCTAACTGATGTTTGCATGGCTCCAACCTTAATGCCGCCTGATCTCTTGTCATTAACATTGCATGAACCGACCTACAACTTAATGAAAACTACTCCTCTAGAATACAAGACCTCAATACCAAATTTGTATGGCTGCTGTTACCCAACACCAACAAATCAACATAACAGCAACAAATATCGAACCTCCAAGTTAGCCCTCTTAAACACCATTCTAAAGCTGCTAACGAAAAAATACCCAAGCCATCAACCCAAACCAAGCAAATTGTTACTCTTCTTTATTATTCTTGTCATATTGCAGTCAAATGACATAGAAAGTAACCCAGGACCAAGCAACGACAGTACAAAATACATGTGTGGCACATGCGATAACACTGTCACTTGGCAACATAAAGGTATAGTCTGCGAAACCTGCGATCAGTGGTTTCACACAGATTGTCAAAATATAAATAGTGATACATATAATATTTTAAATGACAGTATGATTAGTTGGCATTGCTTGATATGCAACCATCCCAACTACAGTACATGTTTGTTTGACCCACATGAGACTTCTAGCCAAAACCCATTTGGTAGCCTGCTACACTTTGGTGATAGCAATGCAGCTAGCCCCAAAACACCTACAAATCTTCCCAAACCGTCTCATCAGTCTACACCAGTCAGAAGTAACAAACACCAAACTAAATGTAAAAAACCACTCAGAATTCTTAATGTGAACTTTCAATCAATCAAACGCAAGCAACATCTTGTCCAAAACATCTTAGATAGTACAAATCCTGACATTGTACTTGGCACAGAAACCTGGCTAGACCCAAGTATTCGAGATAGTGAATTATTTCCATCAAACTATAAAATTTACAGAAAAGACCGTAAATCACAAGGTGGCGGTGTCCTAATATCTATAAAAACAACCTTCATTAGTGATGAAGTAGAGGAACTCGTACCAGATAGTAAATCTGAAATGGTATGGGCCAAAATTGAAATCAAAGGAAGCAAAACACTTTACATCTCATCTTTCTATAATCCTAAAACCTCTGACGAACAAAGCTTAAAATGGTTTGATACTGCAGTTAGAAGAGCAACTTCAATAAAAAACTCAGCAATTCTTATTGGGGGGGACTTTAACCTCCCAAGTTGGGACTGGAAGAACAGGGTTCTAAAAACAAAAGCTACCTATCAAAAGAACCACTATGACTTTGGAAACACTCTTGATGACACTGGTCTTGTACAAATGATAGAACTACCAACCAGAAAAGGTAACACTCTTGACTTAATGATAACAAATCTACCAAACCAAGTACCAAGAACTGAAGTAATGCCTGGAATATCGGACCATGATATTGTCTTTTTAGAATTTAATATTACACCATCTAAGGCCAAACAGTTACCTAGAAAAATCCCAATCTACAAAAAAGCCAATTGGGATACTATAAAAACTGAGGTAAATAATCTACATCAAACTATTATTACCATGGCAAACGACCACAATGTTGAAGAAATTTGGCAAACATTTAAAGCAACACTTACTGAATTAGCCACTGCCCATATTCCACACAAAAATATAACATGTAAGCAGAAAACACCATGGATAAATGCTGAAACTAAAAAGCTTATGAAAACTAGGGATCGCCTTTACAAGAAAATGAAAAAATCAGGAGACAACCACACAAGAAACAAATACAAACAAATTAAGCATCAGGTGCAAAAGCAACTAAGGCAATCATATTGGGAATATATATAGAAAGCATAATCACGCCAAAAGGAGATGAAAATCAATTTGGCAGTATGAAAAAATTCTGGTCTTATATCAAAAGCAAGAGAACTGACTATTCTGGTATAGCCTCACTAAAACAGAATGGGAGACTAATAACAGATCCCAAAGTGAAATCAGATCTTCTTAATAAACAATTTCAGTCGGTTTTCTCAGAACGTAGTACAATAACATCATCTGACTTCATACAAGAAGACTTTATGCAAGGTGAAACTCCCTATCCTAAAATGAACGCTATTCACATAACCACTCAAGGCATAGCAAAACTTCTCCTTAATCTAGACCCTACAAAAGCAAGTGGACCGGATGAATTCAAACCTCGCCTCTTAAAAGAACTTGCTAATGAGATTGCACCTATACTGAGCATTCTTTATCAGAAATCCATCGACACTGGTCTAGTCCCAACAGATTGGCAAACTGCTCATGTCTCTCCAATATACAAGAAAGGGTCTAAGTATAATTGTGAGAACTACAGACCTATTTCATTAAGATGTATATGTTGCAAGATATTGGAGCATGTAATAGTTAGTTACATTATGACTCATGCAGACAAACATAATATTCTGTATCCCCTTCAACATGGTTTCCGTCAAAAACGCTCTTGTGAAACTCAACTCCTGGAATTTATCGACGACATTTCAAAAAACATGGAAAACAATAAACAGACAGATGTATTGATAATGGATTTCTCAAAAGCCTTTGATAAAGTCAGTCATAATCTCCTTATCCATAAACTTAACCACTATGGGATACAGGGTAAAACCAAGACATGGATACAAAGCTTCCTCTCAAATCGCACACAAGCTGTCCTAGTTGAGGGAACGACTTCATGCTATGTACCTGTCAAGTCGGGTGTACCCCAAGGTTCTGTCCTGGGGCCAAGTCTTTTCTTATTTTATATAAACGATATACCAATAGGATTACACTCTACCATAAGACTGTTCGCTGACGACACAATTGCATACCTTGTCATCAGATCCAACAAAGACTGTAACACTCTTCAGAATGATCTAAATAAACTTGGCACATGGGAGAAAACCTGGAAAATGGCATTTCATCCAGATAAGTGTAATGTGTTATCCATCAGTAGAAAGAAAGATCCAATAAAATACAATTACACATTACATGGTCACACACTAGAACATGTTGACAACGTAAAATACTTAGGAGTCACAATTCAGTCAGATTTAAAATGGAATAACCATGTCACAAACGTATGCAACAAAGCAAATAGCACCTTAGGATTCCTACGTCGAAATTTAAACATCAGCTCGACAAAAATAAAAGAACAAGCATATAAATCCTTAGTAAGGCCGTCGTTAGAATACGCAAGCCCTGTGTGGAACCCTTACTTCTCTGAAGATGTTAACAAAATCGAAATGGTTCAGAGAAGAGCTGCTAGGTTTGTCACTAACAGACATCGAAACACATCAAGTGTTAGTGACATGCTACAACACCTAAACTGGAGATCCCTAGCAGACAGACGAACAGACGCAAGCCTAGTCATGCTTTTTAAAATTTCAAACCAACTAGTTGCCATCCAAAAAATAGATAGACTTATCCCACCACTACGACAATCACGAAATGTACACTCACTCTCATACCAAATCCCAGCTTGCAGAACCGAACTCGACAAAAATCCTTCTTTCCACGTACTACAAAAATCTGGAACAGCCTACCGTTGAATACTGTTATGAGTGATTCTATTGAATCATTCAAAGCAGCTATTTCAACCAGTACCTACAATTAATCTATGATCATGTATGCCGTTTTTATCCTAAATCTTAAAATATAAAAAAAAACACATAAATAAATAAAGTAAAAAAAAAAAAAACAAAACAAAAAAACAGTAACTATGTAAATATGGTATATAGATCTAATTTTTATAAATTTTAGTAATTCTTGCTGTATGCGCATCCATGTGACGTTATCTTCAATGTGTTGAAGGCGGTCACTACCCAGTAGAAGTAGAAGTAGAAGTACTCTACATGTTTGTCACGTTCTCTTACAGATGCTCGATTTGATTCAAATTTGGAAACTTCGATGCCAAAACATATTGACATTGCAATTGGCAGCAAAATCCATGTGCTTTATGTGACCTAGCATTATAATGCTTAAATAACTTCCTCTGTCGGTTGATTGCTTTCAGCAAGTGTGGTGTCAAGATATTGTCAATATAACGTTCAGAAGTCAAAATTCAGTTGCTGTAAACCAAATATGTCCTGCGATCATAAGATATTGTCGCCCACCCCTTAACGATTCCAACACCTTATCTTTCCATATTCTGTACACAGACTCGATTGAAACGCTCAATTTTAAGCCGGTACAGAGTATTTCATCATTTTTTTATATATACCTCAATAAACAAGAATTGGACGCCAGCGTCTTAGAGTGCAAACCTTTAATGTGTTACAGAAGCGAGCATGTTCCCGATTATGATTGCGTGTTTAAACTGAGCAAAATAGGGTCTTCGTGGCGAACCATGTCGTCGTAGCTTGTTTCCGACTGTCTTCTGATATTCTCCTCAAACCTGGATATTAGAAGTCGCGGTTGCCGTAGCATTTCGGTTCCGCAGGTGGAAAACTCGGATGTAGTGATCTTGAGCCGTTATTTGTTGTCTGCAATTTCTCGGACGATCTTGCGATGATCCAGTCTGGTGAAACCTTGTCCAATTTTGGCATGGCAGCATTTCATGGTAAGAGCACAAATTACTTGATGAATACCTGAGTGTTTTACACGATAGTGTAACGGATTGTTTAACCACACTTTCCACGTTTGTTGTATTGAAAGCCACTTTCACAGGATGCCATATCCCGTACATGATAATAAATTAATTACAATATCCATCCATTTAGTACGAAAGCCCAATGGGCTCATTTTGGTAGACTGAAAAACAAATTTCGCGTAACAACGCGTAACCTTCGCGTAATAACGTGTAACTTTCGCGTAATAACGCGAAAAATATCGAGTAATAACGCGAAAAATATCGCCTAATAATGCGATACGATCGCATAATAACGCGAAAAAATACTATATAATGAATGTTTATATTTATTTTCAATCATTTTTACCAAAATGGACAAGAAAAAGGATTTTTTATACATTCCTTTGTAGCATTTCGTCAGATGAAGTAAAGGACAAAATGATTCGGGAAAAGGTTTAAAATAAACAAACCAACATCACAAACATCAGAGTAATCATTTCTTCTCGTCAATTGTAATTTTTTCAATGTCCTTTTTAGTGTTGAATTGCTTGTTATGATTCTATTCATAATTGCTAGAAAACTCAAATCTCATTGTTTGCAAGTCCAAGCTCAAAATAAATCTGCATAATTTTTTCGGTTTCATACTTCATTTTTACAAAAACAAAAACTCAGATACCTATCTAACTTTGAAGATATAGTTTCGCATTGTGACGAAAAAGTTCTGCGCAACATATTTATACAGATTTTTTCGTGTAAAATTTGCGTTATTACGCGATAGTTTCGCGTTATTTCGCGATATTTTTTGCATTGTTACGCGAAAAAAAATTTTTTTAGTCTACCAAAATGAGCCTAATGGACTTTCGTAATTACGAGATTGTTTGATTTTACATAAGTACTTACCAGCCAGCATTTTAATATGAGGTGTAATTAATCTTCACCCCCCCCCCCCAACTCCTAATTGATTTTTTATTTTAAGCAAGTCATGTAAATTAACATAATATAATATTTGAGTTAAAAACAAACTCCGATAAATGTATTTTTTTATTGTTAAATAGTTAAAACATCCTACACCTTTTATTTTACGGAATGAATTGCTTTCTGTTAGAAATGTTCATTTTGAGTCAATTATTATGAAATTCTGTTAAATTAATTTAAATTATAGAGTTGCTATATTTGCTTGTCTTTTCACTGCGCCGGTTTGGAAAGGGGGGGGGGGGTCCTCGGTTGCCCAATGGTTAAAATATTTTGTTCGTAGTGTTGAACTTGTGACGCAACACTGAGGTATACTAGACATTATCGCTATTTGCAGTATTTATCTTTGATCTTTATGTGCGATATTATTCCATCTCACTCTACTAGCATGAGATGGGCCCATCTCAGCTCGCTGTCAAGACGTCGTTAAGAAAACACTGTGACGTCACAATGTTACAAAACAGCGATAAAGAGATTATTTACGTTTTATGAAACTCGATGCATTTTCTCGTCATCTCATCTCAGGGCTGTCATCCTTCGATGAGATATGGACGAGAAAACGCATCTCGTTTAAAAAACGTAAATAATCTATAATTATTATACTTATGTAGGCACAAATTGACATTGACATCATAGATTACATCTGTTCCGGTGTTGGGGGAACAACCTTAAATGTATACCTTAGTCCTTATTAATATATAACGCGATTTAAAGTATTGTCTTCAAATTAATATACCAATCTGATTATCAAATTTTAGGTGTATTTTAACTCTGACAGGTACATGTGCGATTTATTTATATCTATTAGTTAGTTACCTATTTATCATAGACCAAAAATGAATCATTATTTTTTCAAAATTTGCTTTTTAACCATATTATGAAGCCTTAGAAAATATATGTTAAAGGCCAGTTACTTTATAGTAGTTTAAAGGTTTCCTCCATATGATTGATTGATTGATTGGATGTTTTCTTTACGTCCAGCGAAAAGTATTTTAGCTATATTCAGCGCGAGAACATGTTATCAAATAAAGGGGTGGGAAGGGACATACGGAACACAATTTTGGCTCCGACTGGAAAAGTATGAAGTATTGGGTATGTGCGGAGAATTTAGCCTTTTATAGCGGCTATGATGAGTCTTCTCTTTTTCGAGCTTTACAAAAGGGATCTTTTCATCGTGGCAAGGGTCGTGGCACTCTCCAAGCACGTCATCCACTACGGTCCTCGGCCAGGCTTTCCGTATTATGACCTTACAACCCATTTCTATCCGTCACATGGGGACGCGCTGGGCTGCTCTGTGGGTCGGGCGCTAGGAATCCTCCCAGTATGGTCCAAGACTGCGTATTGAAGTTAATGCTCTTAAATGACTGTTTTGTGGGTTTTGTTTCTAGATGTTACACTGTTTGGCCATTGTTTGCCATTAATATGTATGGAAAATAGAAAGAAACTGTAAAAAGATGAATTCTACAAAAAAGTTCCATGACTGCAATTTTAAGTTGACTTAAATAGGAGTTAATGTTTATTACCTGCGCTAGTTTCGGTTTTATGTGCGTGTTTATTGCAATTACCTGAAATACTATCTAAGAGAAAAACTTTAAACAACAACAATCAGCATGACGGATATGTACATTAGAGTCCAGCGATTGTTTTATCTAACATCTTCTTCTTTCGGACATATCTCCAGAATTCATTTTCTTCTGGATGCGCGACTCATGGCTCGTTGAAAATAGTGTGTATGTTATCATCATCAAGTGTAAAAACAATTAAATCAACGCATAAACTTTGTTGTTATTCATGCTTTATCATGCAATGTTATTCAGCATAAAAAGCTCATCTTGATTGAAACTATAGTTTAAGGTTAAACTTTCAAGGAAACATTGACAACAAATATACATTCGTTTTTATGACTAATAAATAACCGATGTCGGTCGTCTACGTATTCCTTATCTCAACTGATAAGTTTTAATTACGTAGTATGTTTAATTTAAATTTTCCGAAAATAAGTCCGGGATATTTACAATGACCGAGTAATGATAAGTAGTGAACTGCATACCATCTGTCAGAAAACACATCCGTGCTCAAACTTGTTTTAACAATAAAGAAATAAACAGCATTTTTTAAAGCTATAAAGTAATTTATGGGTGTTTCCCTGTTATAATTACGGACCGGCCAGAATAGTTGGCTACTGGACCTCAGCATAATTGTATGAATCATTTTATTTTGTAAATTTTCCGGTTTTTATTAATTAGTTTTAGAAATTATGCCAACAAACGTTTCAGTATAAAAACGGAGTCTGTGTCCTATTCATTCATGTGGATTTTGCTATGCAGAAAATGACAGGTACTTATATCTACTAGAATTCAAAAATTTACGTTACAAAAGATATGTATTTTTACTGAATGTGAAAATTATTGAAAC
This sequence comes from Limnoperna fortunei, assembly GCA_944474755.1. Taxonomy (NCBI): domain Eukaryota; kingdom Metazoa; phylum Mollusca; class Bivalvia; order Mytilida; family Modiolidae; genus Limnoperna; species Limnoperna fortunei. Next base: position 71,635,076 of record OX104118.1, read on the forward strand.
GATATCATAATTGCATGATTCTTAAACAGAGATAGATGACAATGGACTTCCCTCAGCGGGAACTCACACCGTTGTGTGACATTATGGCACCAATTCGCCTGCACTATGTCCAGCGGTCTAGACCCCTCGGCCAATGTATTAACCCTGTATTACTGATGTATATAATCATAGTCTCTTAAAGAATTAATATAAAATCTCTGTAAAATTTTCTGCTGTTAAATTTTCCGAACGTTTCGGCCTCACGGCCTTCCTCAGCGGAATTTTATTACATAGTGATGAAGTTATGTTATTTGCAACGTTACAATAAATATATATATTACATATGGTTTATGATTCTTACATTTTCATAGGATTTTTTAGTCACGTGGTTTTAAATATATTTAGTGTATTTCTTTACTTTGAATCAAAGCGGTGCCTTTTTGGTATATTGACGCTATGTTTCTATTTTTACCTATATTGACGCTATGCTACTAAATATAGATCCGGATATATGTTCATAACAAAATCGTAAAAAAATAACTCGACCCTTGCACAACCCTAAAAACGGATATAATATGTCTACATATGCAATATAACAATGATGGACTTTTGACTCTGTCAATACATTATATATGGACCTTTTAGGAATATATTGACCTCGGATTTGGTCCTCGGTCAATATATGCTTAACAGGTCCATATATAATGTATTGACCTCGTCAAAAGTCCATAATTGATAAATATCTGTTACTTAATTGGCATTGCTCAAATATTTCAACCAGATGTAATCAAAATTACCAAGGTGACAAATTCATTACGCCAGACGTCTAATCAAGACTCATCAGTGGCGTTTAACTCTAAATGCTTAAAAGTATTTTTTTTCATTTGGAGATGGAATAATATAAGTCCACTGGGACGGTGTAAATACACAATACAAGCAGTTCAAAATATTATATAAAAATATTTAATATAAGGACCTATATTTTCGCCGATTTTATTTACATCACAACTGTACTTTCAGACATAATGCTGACATTAAGCTTTATCGGCACAATGATTCTGTATGTTTCGTGTTATCCTGTAAAAGACATCGGTTCCTACAATCTTGAAATAAGAAGTCTTGAGGATTCTCCCAGACGTGTGTCATTGGGATGGACAATGACAACAGATTCATCAAAATTTGGACTGGAAAGCATTAATAACAGAAATGGACAGTATGTGTCCGTCCCAGAAGATGGTACCATAAAGGTCGAAGTATCTATTTCTTTAAAAGGCAAACAACAAAGATTTGTTGGACTATGTGTAAAACATGTTAAAACAGGAGGTGGGAAAACATGTCAAAAAATCAATCAAGGAAATATTCTAGAGGTCAGTGAGATATTTCAAGTGAAAAGTAACGACAAGTTTGAAGTTGAAGTGATCGGAGCTGATCAAATTTATCGCGTTTCCGAATTTAATAGACTAAGAATGTATTACATTTAATTCTTGTATGGACAAATTGTTTGACATGTGTATTGTTTGTAAATGTATGGTCAAATTGTGTGATATGTGTATTCCTTGTATGTACAAATTGTGTGACAAGTGTAATCCTTCAATGATTAAGCACTTTTACTAGATCTTCACGTGAATTGCAATGTGTCTACTAAAAGTAATACTAATACTGATGGTATGTCGAGATCGACCAAATTTCGTTGGGATGACGACTTCAAGAAACCAATGTAGCTAGTGCATTCGTGTTAACCTGGACATATTTACGTATTGTAGTGATTCGATCTCATTCGACGACCAGCAATCGCTCGACAGGACTCTGTCAAACTTCACAAGTGAACTTGAATGTATTATGTCCCCGTTTTTCAAAGTTTCTTCAAAAAATCATAAGCACAAATACATAGCGATACATAAACCATGGTTTACACATCAGTGCAATGACGTCTACCGAGTTTATACTGACTGTTTGAACATTTTAAATAATGCAAAAACTCATGAGAATCATTTGTCATTAAACAAAGCAAAAAACAATTATAAGACTTTTGAACGTCGCTTAAAGAGACAATATATGCAATACTAAACTGTTCTACTCTAAATTTTGAAAGAAGAATAGCGTTTTGAATAATATCTCGTTAAACGATTTTTACGAGCACTTTAAAAATGTAGCTAATCCTGACACCTTAGATACATCACATCTAGAAAACTTGAACGAAGAATGTGTATACGAGGAATTAGATAGAAATATTACCGAGACGGAAATACTGGTTGCCATTCGAAACATAAAGCGTAATAAGAGCAATGGAATAAACCTCATGTTAAACGAATATTTTATCGAATATAAGGATTTGTTTGTACCTACGTTGGTCAGACTGATTAATGGTATATTACAATCTGGGATTTTTCCTACAGTTTGGACTACCGCTATCTTTATACCGATATTTAAATGTGGTAACACAGAAGACCCTAATAATTACAGAGGCATCAGCTTAGTTAGTAACTTTGGAAAATCTTTACATCGATTTTAAACCAGCGGCTTATGGACTGGGCAGATTCGTCAAATAGTATCTCCGATTCGCAGTTCGGCTTTCGGCCAGAGTATGGTACTGTCGATGCCATTTTTTGGTTTAACGTCTATTATTTTTAAGTCATTGTCAAGGAAAAAACGTTTATACTGTTGCTTTATTGATTATACTAAAGCCTTTGATACTGTTAATCGCTTAAATTTATGAAATAAGATTGCATTTATTGGTATACGTGGCAAACTAGTGCTGTCAACTATTTTATTTTCACTTTATGTCAACGACTGTGAGATGGCGTTTATAAATAGTAATTCTGTACCTATAGAGGTACAGGAGCTGAATTTATTTTTATTAATGTACGCTGATGACATGGTCATTTTCTCAGAATCAATATTGGGGTTACAAGATATGCTTGATACATTATTAACTTATACTTCAAAGTGGGCTTCAAGTGTTAATACTGCCTAAACATAGATTGTAATTTTTAGAAATAGTGGGCGGGTTATGAATAACGAAAAATGGTGGTTTGATAATCATGAGATTGAAGTACATGTAGTTGATAACTTTACCTACTTGGGAGTTTCTCTATTTTACACTGGAAAGTACAATTTATTAGAGAAAAATTGTCTGAACAAGGTAGAAAGGCAGTTTTTGTCTTAAGTAAAAATTTAAGTTCTATGTATTTTAATTTTCACACTTTATTGGCACTGTTTGACACATACATTAACAGCATACTTAGCTATGGTTGTGATGTATGGGGTGCCCTCAAAGCTCCTGCTATAGAAAAAGTCCACATGGATTATTGTAAAAATATTCTACATGTGAAAACATCTACAAATAACGTTATGGTTCATTATGAGCTAGGAAGAAGCCCTCTAATTTTGCTCAGAAAATTTAGAATGTTTTAATGTTGGTTCAAACTTGTAAACACACAAAATTGTATCTTGAAAGGTTGTTATATGTTATATGAAGATCTTTCTCGTTGCCCTGGTGTAACTGGCTGCACTTTATTAAGAATGAACTTAAATGACTGACATAGGTCTTGGTCACATATGGATAAACCATTTGTTGTTCTGTCACCAGAAAAACTTTTGTGATTCACCACTTTCTATGATCAAGCAAATGTTATCAGACAACTTCAAACAAGAGGCTGACAGTTTATTACATAGTAGTGTCAAGTGTTTAGTTTAAACATATTTTATTTGACAAAATATATAAATTGGATTGGACACAAGTAAAACATACTTGTGAAGTCCTCTCCATAACATAGTTTAACAATACAACAAAAGAGAAACATAATTGCTGAATAAGAATGAGCAAAGGTTTTTAAGTATAAAAAAGAAAAAGGGAAAACAAATGCTGGGAAAACGAATGCTTGGTGTCTGTGTTGGAAGGGATGAGTGGGCCTCTACACTATTAGAAATCTTTTAGTCCGTTTGATATAATCAAAGGAATGTTTAAAAATACTCTCGTTTTGCTCCTGACTTAATGCGGTACTGCCACGTGTGAGAAGAGCAACATTTAAAATAGTGTTATTGGGAAGCGTGCTGAGATCATTGACAAGTATAGCTCTATGTTCGTTATATAAGGACATTCTAAGAAGCAATGGTTAGTGTTTTCTATGGTGAAGCCACATTGGCAAGAAGAGTCGGTAATGATATTGGCAATATCATGTTAAGTTTTCGTGGGCCTTATGGGAAGTACTTAGGAACTTTCCCAATAAAGTTATTGTTTCTCTTAAGTTCATATTTAAATTGTTTAGCTGATTGCATATGTCGAATGTTTAAATCTAAGTCATTCCATAGTCTAATGGTTGCAGGGATAAAAAAATCTCTAGTTAAGGATAATCTGCAATAAGGAAGGATAATGTCTTGTCCATTTCTAAGGGATACGTTGAAATACTTTGAACTAGCGGTGGAATAAGATTTGCAAGATACGATGGGGCATTATTTTTAAAAATATTGTAAAACATATTAAGTTTACGTTTTCTTCGTCTATCTGTTAATGGTTCAAAACCGACTTCACTAAAAAATAATTCTTTTATAGTAAAGATGGGAAAACCTCCAGCTGTACAGTGTCAAGTGTTCTAACTACCAACATATGGTAGATAACTTATGTTTACAATATTATCTAGTTAAAGGTATACCTAATGTGTGCAAAACTTGTATTACCAAAATACGTTTATGTAGTCACAATCTCTGAAGAATCCGGTAGATTTTTTGGTATTCCTAGATACATGAGAATTTCTAGTTTATGTAAAATTGATCTCGAAGACGAATTGCATTTTGTTCTCAAATGTAAAGTTTTTCATTGTTTTAGAGTTAATTTAATTAAACCCTACTATTGGAGAAAACCATCAATATACAAGTTTATACAATTAATGAGTTCAAATAATGTAAAAGAATTGTGTAATTTAGGAAAATATATATAGAGAGCCAGTAAACTAAGAGATGACTCGTTGTAATGTTGAGCTGAAAACCACCTTCTGTTATACTATTTAGTTGTATTTGTATACCTTTAGTTATTTGAATTTGGTAATAAAGATATCTATGTGATTTGTGTAATCCTTGCATGGACAAATTGTATAGTTTGTATTCTGCATTTTACATTTTACACTCAGCACGAATGTTTCTTTTATTTAAGGAATCTTTTTTTTGGTCTGTTTACGCCTAATAAGCCGCGAATGATGTAAACATACCTAAACCATATTATATCATATAACCTGTTAAGGAATTTGAAATATTCCTTATAATTTAATTTTAGCTACAAATTTTAACAATTTTTATAGTAAAAACGTCGATGACGTCATGGAACTATTTGAATTTTAACGGCGTAAGAATAGGTCAAAGCCTCTCAAAGGTCACGCAAGTTATTTCTTATAATATGGGTTGCTCGATTTGAATTAACCAATCAGATTTCAGCTTACAAAGCAAATTAAATTATTCCGAATTAACAATTAAAAACCGATTAAACATTTTATTTTAGAAATTTACACAAATTGTGTAGAAAGTCAAATTTGACTGATAAATTAAAATAGAATTGATCTAAGACAATTACTTTTGCATAAAGTTAATGGCTTTTAGATCCTTTCATAGGCTTACAGAAGCCTAAATTAGTTTGGTTATTGTCAATACCTCTTTTTGTGCATTAATTGGATGATATTTATAGCCTATTTCGTCACATACATTCAATAGACAAAAAGTAATTTAATGTTTGATCATGGGATTTTTCGCAAAAAATAACGTACAAAATGAAGATATCTTGTAAATGCAATAAAACTGTCAAGCTAAATGCTTCATGTATGAAAATAACAAGGATTATAGCGTGAAAGGGCTCCTCCGTCTGCCCTTGACTGTTTCATCATTTCATATTTATTCTTATGTATAATTATGTGTATCTATCAATTATTCTTTTCCTCTTTTTTGTACAACTCTCATTGCTCCCAGTGGGCTCCTGATTTGGAAATAAAAGATATGTTATGTTATTCTACACAACTTAGTAAAACAAAGAGATCTGCACATTTGTTTGTAGGCTGCATGCGAACATTTTGCTATTGTAGGCCCGCTCTTGTAGTTCTAACATGAGGTAAATATGCATTTTTGTTTTTTTGTTTTTTTTTTTTTGTTGTTTTTTTTTTGGGGGGGGGGGTAGTTGGGGGTCTTACGTTTTGTTGAAAAAAAGGATTTTGTGAAAAAAGTAATGTTTGTGCAGTAACTAGAGAAAAGTATGATCCGAAATACCTTATATTTGAGCATTATCAATATCATATTTTATAAAAAAAAATTCAGTTATAAAAGGCACGGATTTTTAGCAATAACACGAACATTATTTATGTGGTACATTGCCTGGCAACAATAAAACAATAACTTTATACAACAAGTATAATTGACTATGTGTATTATTCATCCCCGTACACAAGTCTATGTCTCGACGGAAATTTATAAATATTTTTTTCCGATAAATTATTAGACACTTTCTGTGGACGGGTTGGCACATTTGTAACTAAAGAGTGCTATCATTTGGTCCAATATAGTAACTTATAGGGTCAAAGAGTGCTATCATTTGGTCCAATATAGTAACTTATAGGGTCAAAGAGTGATATCATTTGGTCCAATATAGCAACTTATAGGGTCAAAAAGGTTATTGGATTTCCTTGCTGACAGAAAATTACTAAATGTGAGTATGTTAAAAAATTCAAGTAACAATCTTTTGATTTCAGCCAGGACGTATAGAAATTTACTCTTTACAATGTAATAATATTTTTTATATAACAAGCCGAGTGGATTCTTAATGTCCACATAAAATTTATGGCTACTTAGTAGTCCACTGTCAGCATTGCCGAAAGGGTCTATCACTTTGAGATATTGAGCTGATATTTGGTATTAGATTTACAAATCATGAATTACATATTTAATTTTGAATTTTATTACTGTCTTATTATTATTTTATGAAATTATGGTCCTTAGAAAATGTCTATAAAATACAGTTTTCATCTTTGTAAAGTGTTTTTAGTTTGACGGTAATGGACTGGGGATTGCATTAGCAATACTTTCAGAATGCTTGTTGATTTAAAAATCGAATAAAACTTACATTACCCTCTTGTTTTAACATCAAAATTAAAATTCATAATGAATGCCTATATTATGTATACATACTAGACAGTTCCCACTGCTTTAACCTCGGGTGAGCAGATAAGGCATGCCCACGTATTGGGCTGGTTGTCAGGTTTTAATAAGGATGCATTGTGAAGGACAGTTGTGGGTAAAGTCATTGTATAGTCCCATGCTTCTTGACTCTTGAATGGTAGTATCCCTATGAAGATTTCGAAACATAGTATATGCACACTGTAGCCGCTTGAAATGGAAAAAAAGCCTGTTACTACCCCACCCTCCAAACGAAAAATAGCCTGTTACTACCCCACCCTCCAAACGAAAAATAGCCTGTTACTACCGCACCCTCCAAACGAAAAATAGCCTGTTACTACCCCACCCTCCAAACGAAAAATAGCCTGTTACTACCCCACCCTCCCTGTTACTACCCCACCCTCCAAACGAAATAGTGGCATTCACGATTTGTTCCTGTATTCCTATGAAACTGTTTTTTTTTCAACGTCTTATTAAAGATACGAAGATTGCAGAATCAATGTACTTTAATTTAACGCATAGATAAATTGACAATGTCCTTTCAATACGCAGTTTTCAAGATAGGTAGTCTCCTATCAAGTGATTTTATTAAGAGAACTTACCTCCCTTAACAAGAGTGATTATATCTTGAAAACGACGTATGAATAACCCTTAATTTTCTGAATATAACCTACATGTACTTACTTCAGATTTTCTTCAAATGTATAAATTTCTGAATTTGTACGAATGCATTATGATTTTTTTTTTAATTTTCCGAATTACTGCCACATTAAAATTCATTTTTTCGTGAACTACATCAATTCACAAGAATTATTCTATCAGAACACCACGTTTTTCGCAAATTTTACTAAGCGGAACGCTACCTTTGGAATTACTTTTAACCGTGCGTTCAAAATTTTGAAATGGCTTCCTATTTTAAATTTAAAACAAAATCCTTAAACAAAAGTGTATGAATTAAATTGGAAGAGTTATATAAGTGTAGTATGTTATACCCAACACTATGAACACATATGTTGACTTTCTGAGGCGGCCATTTTGAATCTAAGATAGCTGCCAAAATTTAAAAAATGCTCCGATTAGCACTTGTTTTGTTAAATTCGATTATTGTGAATAGATTTTCATCATTAAAATGTGAATTTAATAATGAAGACAATTTTTAAAATGAAGAAACTGAAATCGAAACTTTTATGGATTTTAAGGACAATTGTTATGTAGGTTAAACTGATTCCATTACGCAAATTAAAACTTTTTTAAATCCAACATAGCCGCTAAAATATAAAGATGCAAATAACTTGTGCTTTCCGGTAGATTAATATGATGTGACTGGATATTTTTCATCAAAATGTGAATTTGACAATGGCGTCAATTTCAAAATAGATTATGTATAGATGTCTTAACCCAAGTCTCTACGGGCTTCATTTTGGAGCTATTCATTACATAAGATCACAATCATGTTTAATTCTATTTTCAACTTTGAACAGATAAGACACTTGTCAGGCACATTTCTTAAAGATTGCTCAATAGATACATGACAAATGACATTTCTTTATACTGAAGCGTTTGTTGGAATAAATTCTTAAACGAATAAATACTGACTATTTTGAACAAAAAACATTTCATACAATTATGCACAAAACAGTTATTTATATTAGACTTCTAATCAGAAAAGTACTCTTATAGCTTTATATAAAGTAATTTATTTCTTTATTGTTACAAAAGTAGTACATGGATCCGTTACGCCGTAATGTGTATTTCTGATGGACGCAGTTCACTTATCATTACAACTGGGTCATTTTAAATACCCGGACTTATTTGTGGCAAAATTTAAATTAAAATATTTGTAATTAAAAAATTTCTGTTGAGATTACGAAATAATTTTAAATGAATTGTTGAGATAAAAGAGATCAGTAAACGGCCAAAGTCGGTTATTTATAAATCGTAATACCGAAGGTATATATTATTAGAATTGTCCTGAAATACTATCTCTATCAAGTATAAATGACAATGATAATCTACAAAACACATTCTTCAATTTTATACTATTAAAAAACGCATTTGAAGTATTTAACAAGGTGTAATCAATTGGTCACTTTAATCATTGCTTTTTAAAGGTACGTTTTCAAAAAATCTGTTCATTTGATCTGTCTTTCTGCCAAATGAGCACGGCGACTCTCTTATAGTGCACATCAATTATATCGTTTTTAAATGTGGCTAGCATTGTTCACGTAGACCTTATTGTTATTTGAACCAAACGGTACGTTATAGTGTATAAAAAGGAGCTCGAATTCATCATAACCTTAAAAAACATCGATAAAAAGTTTAGACCGTGCTTCAAGAAATATCGTCATTGGCCGTCTCCTGGTCAGGGTATATAAAAGTGAGATAGCACGAACTGAAAAAGTAAGTTAGAGGACAATTTTACCGCTGTGGAATAGATCCCAGAGGGCTGACTCTACCAATGATCCCAGTCAAGATCACTACATCAGGGTCTTTCATCTAAGAAATCGAACCGTTGCCGCAAAAGCCACTGCAGTCTTAATACCTGAAAATTAGTTCACAAACAGTCCGCAACCGATTTCGACAATATTTGCATTATACCCAGGAGCAGTTTTGAAACCTTTACACACACGGGAAATAGCCAGAGGGTGCAATAAATTGTGGGCTGGACATTCCGCAATTGGCGTAGAATCTGGTTCAGCAACGAGATTCCTACAACAGAAACATGATGGGTATAACGGCACAGGAATGAACGTTTTGTCTTCCGTTTCCAGGAAGTAAATAGCTTTGGTAGCGGTAGCGTCATGATGTGGGCGGCGTAAAACCGGCGTTATGACCGTAAAACAGAACTGGAACAGACAATTTCACGGCTCAAAGGTAGAGAGACGAACTTTCTCCAATCTAAACTAATGCGCTTGATTGACCGACACAGAAATTGTTCCAGCAGACAGGGCCAGGCCTTACACAGAGCGCTTGACAAAGAACTCGTTTGAGCAGAACATCCAAATCATCAGATTTAAATCCGATTGAACACTTGTAGGACCATCTGGATAAATTTGAGTGACAGCGTCAACCTCCGCCTTAGACCTTCGATCAGCTCTGTAAACTTTTGCAACAGGAATGGCAAACAATTCACGTAATTTGGTAAGATCATTGATTGACTCTATGCCAAGGAGATGCAAAGCAGTGTTGACATCTCAATGTGGTCATACACGGTATTAACTTAAACGTGACCGGAAGTATTTTTAACTGTGATAAACTTACTTTTATTCACCATTCTCTGAGGAATATACTATTTTTTTAATTAAAACTATTTTAATGAATAAATAAAAATAGCGAAGAAAGCGACCAAACAACAACCGCCTAAAGTGAAGAGACAATTACAACCCAAAAATATATAAGTATAAGCATCGCAAAACAAAAACTAAAAAACACAAACAGAATCATGGGTGCAATCAGGTGCTTCGGACGAGCAAGCAGTGCCAGTCTCTCATTATATACCCTTCGAGTTACTCATTGTTATGTTTAGGAGAAAGTTAGATCCAGGAACAGGAAAGACTACCTATTCCTCAGCAAAAATGTCCAAAAATTCTGAAAGGATAACAACCTAGTTACAACAACCACATGTTTGAGTAGCTTAGTAGTAAGTATAAGTTGCAAAATGTACACACCATTCGCTGGATCTGCTGTAATGTTGCTATTGATAAACGGAAGATTACAATTGGAAAGTTAAAATTTATCACTCTTGTCGTATAGTCTAGTTTGTAGTATTCACGAATCTACTTATTGAAGTAAGTCTAAATAAGCGACCGACCCAAGTAAACAGTTGGTGTTTTTAATTTCAAGCTCGCTGGATTGGATTGAATATCTATATTTGTTATTGTTAAATCTTTATCCAAAATACATTTACTAAAATCTTTTTAAAACTATTAGCCATTATATGCATTTTGCAGATAATATGTGTACATTATATCAATTTAAATGTTGCAACACTGAATATAAAAATCAAAGGAACCTGAAAAAATAAATTTTATGAATTAGACAAATTTATACATTTTAACACAAAGCGCCGCAAAACGTTACAATCAAGAAAACATACAAAATATGTTTCAACAATGGGAAATGCAATCGACTTCTCGAGCTTTGTTCAAAAGATAGGGATGTCAGATAAAAAATTGCTTGACTTGTATGGAAGATTGTCTGGCTGTTCATTTTTTGTTGTTTACCATTTTCCTCCTGAATAGTTTCGACACAACAAATCTGGCAAAAAGCAGGTAACAAACAATAACTCCTAAAATAGGCCACTGACATGTTTTCCAGGCTTGTTTACCTATGTTGTTTACAGTTTCTCTGTTTCCATACATAATAATAGCCACAAAATGCAACAACTTCGTACAAAACACAAATCAGAAAAATCAGGAAAAAGGATTTAACGACCAATAAGTCCATAAATTCGGTCATGTTGACTTACTTATAGATTTTTGCCGCTTTTGTGCTGTTGCTGTTTCTCTTTGTAAAAGTTTGAAAACTAGACAAAACGCAGAAAGGCCTAGAAGGACAATTACTTCTATGAAATCATTTGTTAATTCAGTCATGTTTGACTTTTGTGTTGATTATACCTTCATCTTCGTTGTTTTCGATATACATGTATATAGTTTAAACTAACTCGACAAAAAGGCAAATGTGGTACCCGTGTTTAAAAACGGCACTATGAGTGAAGTAAAAAATTATAGACCATAACTTCCTGTATAATGGCGGGATCAGTTGGGCTTTTCTTCACAGCAATATTTATTCTCATTATTGCCAACTATGAGAAGTTTACAAACTCTTATGATCATTACAAACAATCCAACTCTAAACTTATCCATGGAAACAACTCATGGACGACGGCAGATCTAATTTCCTATGCAAACAACACAAACAATACGAGTAACCAACGTAAACAAAGAAAAGGGGAGATAATTAACTGTCAATTCCCGATCGTATTTCGACCATCTTACAAACTTTTAATAACATTATTCCTTTTAAGAAGTGGAGATGTACACCATAACCCCGGCCCACCAAAGAGAACACCCAAACACCCATGTACCAAATGTTTAAAAGGTGTGATCAGCACAAGCAAGGCAATAACGTGTGATCAATGCGAAAAGTGGACTCACATAAAATGCAAAACCAATATAACTGAAGCCATGTATGACAATATGAAGGAGAATGTGTCATCACTAGATTTTACATGTGATCCATGTTTAATGAAACAACTACCATTTTATGACATAGATATAGTGCCAAAAAATCACGATGACAAACAATCACATGAAACAAAAACTGTCAACCCGGAAGATTTGAAACAATATGAATTTCCGTCACAAAAAGGACTACATTTTTATCATCTTAATGCTCGATCGCTATTACCGAAAATATCTGAGCTTCGTATTATGACCACTGCAAGTAAGGCAGCGGTTATAGGTGTGACCGAGACGTGGCTCGACTCTACAATTTCCGATGAGGAGATTAAATTGGAAGGATACTCCGTGTTGCGAAAAGATCGAAAGCGAACCGGAGGGGGAGTGTGCATTTACATAAAAAATGACGTCTGAGGATATGGAAGCTATCTGGGCAGAGTTGCTGTTACCCAAATCGAAGCCGATTCTCATTGGAATAGTATACAGACCACCAGACCAAAAGGACTTTGTGGAAAAATGCCAGGAAACATTCAACAAACTGGAGCCAGACCAAGAATCTGTGATTATGGGAGACTTTAACTTTTGTATGCTAAATAAAAATTCTATAAACCAAACTGTAATCAAAGTTAAGAATGTAATGCAAATGCTGAATTTGTCACAAATCATCAATGTGCCAACCAGGGTCACTAAAACTAGCTCAACATTAATAGACCTTATATTTGTAAACAGACAAGAAAATGTAACTAAATCTGGTGTTTTAGATATTGGCCTGAGTGACCATTATATCACATACTGTATTAGAAAAATACCCAAAATTATTATTGGGGAACACAAAATTGTGATCAAAATACTTTTTTAGAGAAACTAAATGAGATAAACTGGCACACATGTACAACTTCAAATTGTGTTAATGATAATTGGAATATTTTTAGAAATTTATTTACTGGTGTATTAGATCAGGTTGCCCCTAAAAAGGAGATTAGAGTGAAACAAAGAACTGAACCATGGATGACGGCAGAAATTTTGGAGTTAATTAAAGAAAGGGATTATTTTTTAGATTTGCACAAAAAGTATAAAGATCCTGAAAATTATGAAAATTTTTATTATCTCAGAAATAAGGTTCAAAGAGAAGTAAAATCTGCAAAATCTGCTTATTTTTCAAACAAGATTGAAGAAAACAGAAATGAGCCTAAAAAATTATGGGAGCAGTTAAAAAACCTTGGGTATAAAAACAAGGCTCAAGAGGCTAAAATTGTTTTGAATGTAAATGACAAACTTTGCCATGATTTGAAAACCATTGTAAACCATTTCAATTGCTTTTTTACAGATGTAGCCTCAGAATTGTTTAAAAAATTACCATCAGCTAAAGGTTTATATGACACAACATCCAGTCTTTTTGTAAATTTTTATAGAAATAGGAATCCAAGCAACAAAAAGTTTATTTTGAAGGAAGTCAGTGAAGATTTTGTATTTAAAGAGTTGTCTGCTTTGAATGTAACAAAGAGTACCGGGTTAGACGAAATACCTGCCAGGTTTATAAGAGATAGTGCTCATGTAATTAAAACACCTATTACTACAATTATCAATCAATCTATCACATCAGGTGTTGTACCTCAAAGCACGAAATATGCAAGAGTAAAACCATTGTACAAGAAAAATAGTCCACTAGATGTGGGTAATTATAGACCAGTGAGTATTTTGATCATTGTCTCTAAGATCTTAGAAAGAAGTGTTTACAAACAACTTATAGATTTTTTACAAGTAAACAATATGTTGTATGATTTACAATCTGGGTTTCGGAATAAATACTCCACTGATACTTGTCTTATATATTTACTTGATTATATCAGGAGTAATAACACCAAAGGTTTATATACTGGAATGATCATGTTGGATCTGCAAAAAGCCTTTGACACTGTAGACCATAATATCTTGTGTAATAAACTAAAAGGAATGGGTATTGAATCCTAGATTGGTTTAGATCATACCTTTCTGATAGAGTTCAATTTGTATCTTGTAATGAGGTTATGTCAGAAGTTAAGAATGTAACTTGTGGAGTCCCTCAAGGCAGCATATTGGGACCACTTTTATTCTTAACGTATGTAAATGATATGTATAAGTATAAATAATGACTGCAAGCTTATTTTGTATGCTGACGATAGTGTCATCTTATATAGTCATAGAGACCCAAATGTTATATCAAATAAATCGGGCAAAGTTTTAGAAAGCTGTTCGGACTGGCTTATAGATAACAAGCTTTCACTCCACCTAGGCAAGACAGAGTGTATGTTATTTGGTCCACCAAAAAAGATCAAACAATATTCTAATTTTAGTGTAAAATGTTATGATCATGTTATAAAATCAACTGAGATTGTAAAATATTTAGGTGTTTATATAGACAAGTATCTAAACTGTGAACATATTGTCTCAAGTATAGTTCAAAAGGTTAATGGGAGACTTAGATTTTTATGTAGAAATGCAAGGTGTCTTGACAGCAGATCAAGGATGACCCTCACAAGTGCTCTAATACAGTGTTTCTTTGACTATTCTTGCTCGTCATGGTATAGTAGTATCGGGAAGGGGATAGCGAAGAAATTACAAGTATTACAAAATAAAGTTGTGCGGTTCATCCTTGGTCTGGGGTCAAGACATAGCATTAATTGTAATATATTAGAACAAGTCAACTTGTTATCTGTTGAAAACAGAGTGAAACAACTTAGAATTAACCATGTATATAACATTTATCATGGAAAAGCTCCAAATTATATGTCAGCTGGTTTTCGTATTAACCACGCAGGTACTAGAGGTGCAACAAACTTAAATTATTTTGTTCCAAATACAAGAATATGTGGTAATAACAGCTTTTTATATAATTCTATTTTAGATTGGAACAGTTTACCAGCATCAATTAAAATATTACTGAAAAATCATCTTTTCAATCAGCAGTTAAGCAACATTTAAAGTTTTATGCTAGAGGTTTTGAAGAAAATGAATTTTTATATTACTAAGCAAAGTTAAATATAATTTTAAATTAGCAAACTTTTCAATAAGTGATTTTAAATATATATTTTGATACTTTTAAATACAAGGACCCCATTGGAAATAAGCTTTTTTCATAGCTTTATGGGTTATCCTAGGTAATTCAAGTGCCAAATATGTATTTATTATATGTGTATGATTTTAGTTTGGGTATATTTTTAAAACGTATGATTTGTACGATTGTATGTCTGTATATGTATACTTGATTTTGCCTAAATAAACATTATTATTATTATTATTATTTATTATCTCTCTTTTAAGTATTATTTCAAAATGTATGGAGCGCTGAATCTATAAATATGTTCATAATTTCCTAGTACATAATCGTATAATTACTCCATTCCAGTCATGATTCACTCGTGGGGACTCTTTAGTGAATCAGCTCGTGCATATTACTAATGAGTTTGGGAAGGCATTAGATGAAGGGAAAAAAGGGTAGTTTTTTGTGACATTAGTGAAGCCTTAGATCGGTGTATGACACAAAGGCTTGCTGTTCAAATTAGAGAGGTATGGTATTGTTGGGAATCGTTTAGAGTGGTTTAAAATGTATCTTTCGGAAAGGGCTCAGAGGGTGGTTTTAAATGGACAGAACTCTGACTGGATGGAGATTAAGTCAGGGGTACCGCAAGAATCTATCCTTGGACCTCTCTTGTTTTTATTGTTTATAAATGCCACTGTGGTAGCTATCGATGCCTCTATTAGACTGCTTGCTGATGATACAAATATTTATTTAATAGTCGATAATCCTCGTGATCAGCAGAGATTCTAAACAGTGACCTCGATAAAATCCATTTTTGGTCTAAACAATGGCTGGTTAACTTCAACCCACAAAAAACTGAGACCATGACTATCTCCAGAAATTACATCTGTGCAATCTCCACTACTAATGAATCAACAGTTATTACAAGAAGTAGATAATCATAAACATTTAGGTATAATTCTTACAAGTAATGGTACGTGGCACGAACATATCGAATACAATGTAAATAAAGCCTATGCTCGTATTAATATTATTAGAAAAATACGATTTACTGTAGATGGATATACATCAGAAAAATATAGATGTCGTTCATTAGACCTATTTCGGAGTACGGCACAATCAAAATTTATCCCTTTGCAAAAAAATAGAAGTTTAGTTAGAAGCTGCTAGAATTGTTACTGGAGGCACAAAACTGACAGCTATTGAAAAGTTACATGAAGAGACTGGGTGAGAAAAAACTTTCAGATAAAAAGGATGGGCACAGACTGATACTTTTGCACAAGTTAGTTAGAAGGGAAGTTCAAAATTATCTTCAAGAGATCTTACTAAATCTAGTAGCGGAACAACACGGTTACAGCACCAGCCAGTCTCAGAACTTAGCGAAGCTTCGAGCACGTACTAATCTTTATTCTGATTATTTTCTACCCTATAGTGTAAAGTTACTCTAGGTCTTTACATTCGTTTAAGGCTTATATCAAGGTACAAACAAAAAAATATCCTATAAATTAATATGTTGTGTCAAGAATTGGTCAAATATTACATTGTAGATTTAGAATGGGTTGTAGTTCCTTAAATCAACATCTCTTTTCTCGAAATTTAATTCAGACACCCAACTGTACATGAGGTTCTATAGAATCAGTTTCACATTGTCTACTTTTTTGTTATAAATATACACATCTGCGTCAGCAAACTATTTTCAGTCTCGATCTTCCTATTGCAATAGATTTAAACTTATTGTTATATGGATCATTTCTACTAGACGATGAACAAAACAAGAAAATTTTTATGACAGTTCAGAAGTTCATCATAAACAGCAAACGATTCAACTCGTAGAATAATTCCTTGCATGTTTTTTATTTATCTTTTGTCCCTATTATTTCTTTTCATTGCACTTTCCCCCATTGTAGTTTTGACAGGATTATTTCTATAATTATTATTAGTATTAATATTATTGTACACCTTATTTCCTTTAATCTGTCCATATTTTATCATAACTTATGTATCTTGCTTTGATCTATCTAGTAAGTATTTCATTTGACTAAAAATGAATTATAGAAAATTTTCACTTTTGAAAATTAATATGTAAAAAGTATGCAGAAATGTGTTTGTAATACTATTGTGAGTTATATTTCAGGAAATGGTTTTGGCAAGGGCTAAGTGCTTGTTACCAGATCCTGTCTAGGTATGTTGAAATTCATTGTACTGTATTGTAGTATTGAATTTATGAATAAATATGTTTAAATTCGACAAGACGTCAATTGACAATTTCAGTCCGGTTTAGTTTAATGGGTTTTTTGCTCGTCTTTTAGTTTTTAACCTTTCTTCTCTATCATTGTTTTGATTTTTTGTTTGAGTTGTGTTTAATATAACTTTCAGCAATTTTTCCAATATATAATTGCTATATCCTATTGGGGAGAAAACTTTCGGTAGGAAAACTACAATCCTTGTCAATTAAGATCGGAATCAAGAACAGCCTGCCCGCAGTGAGACCCGAACCCGCAACCTTAGTGTTGACAGGAACGTGATTAATAATAGAATAACGAACCTAATGATTCGGTCACTGAGACCCCTCATAGTTTTGAAGATAATACGCTAAAATGCTAACATTAGTTAATCGGCCGATATCTCTTTTAGGTGTTCCATAAAACACAGAGCTTACATAATTGTAAAGTACTTCATATATGATTAATTAAGGAAGCGAACCTTAAGAAGGAAATTTACAAATCCATTACAAACAAACAAAAACATAAAATCACACAACAAACAAATAATACGAACTCTAAATGGCTGACATTACTAGTGCTCCAAAAACTTATTCCATATATCAATATATTTAAAGGGGTTCATTGTTTTTAGTTCTGATTTGAATTTAAAGATAGAATCGACATTACGAATCGACATATCCAAACTGTTCCACTGTCGAATAGTTGATGGTATATATGAATGATTCGTTAGTCAGGGACAGTCTACAATAAGGGGTCATAATGTTATTACCGTTACGCAAGGGATACACCGAAGTGCTTTGTATTGTTAGTGGTATTAGATTACTCAGATATGCTGGTGCAGAGCTATGTTGTATATTATAAAACATTTGTAGCTTTCTAAAGATGGGTCTGTTACGAAGTGCATAATTGTCAAAATGTGGCACCGTAATAGCGTTAATGACGTCATTTCGATATTTCCGCCCTGTCATTCTCCCATCAACCACATACAGATTCAGTTTACAGTCGTATGAAAAGCCTCCCACACTGTAACACCACCACCGCCAAACGCTGTAGTGCCTAGTATGTTGTTCTGGTTGTAAGCAGTGCCTCGTTGTCTCCAAACGCGAATGCTCTCATCAATATGACGAAGAAGGAATCTGCTTTCCTCGGTCCAGTGTACTCGTCACGAGCTTCGAATATTCCAATGGCGGTGATATCGTGCCCACTCTAAATGTGCATGGCGATGTCTCTGTGTCAACAATGGACGTTTCAAGGGACGACGATCTCTCAACCTTGCATTGTTTAGTCACCTGTAAACTGTTCGAACGGCGACTCTGGTTGCAATATTCCAATCGTCAAAAAGATAAAAAGATATCTTGCAGTGGCAAACGGTTGTCGTTTGGCTACACGAACGAGTACTCTATCTTCCCTTTCAGATGTTTTTGGTGGTCGACCTGACCTAGGACGTTCCTGGATAGTTCCATCATCTCGATGACGTTTCAGTACCCGGAATACAATACTAAAGTGAATGCCAAAGTGTTGTGCTATCTGACGCAAGCTCTGTACACTTTTACGCATACCAACGATCTGCCACTTCTCAGCTTCACTTAATTTCCGTCTGGATATGGTAAAAATGTCAAGATGAAGTCGAAAAAGACCAGGAGATGAACACTAAATCCTTAAGGAAAACAAGGCTTTTAGGCGTGCTAGACTACCCATGACAAACTGGGTTTGCTATTTAAAGATTTACCTGAAGAGTTCATTAAAGTAACTTTCTAGTGCTCGAATGATGGCTTTAGTACATAAATAACACAAAGTCAATATTCATTCATTCAGATTTGTGAAATTAACAAAAATTGTAGGTGTTGCTTAACTTTGCATTATATTTATAATTAAATTTATAGGAATATTGTCTCACAAATAATTATACAAAGAAGCTATATACAGCTCTCCAAATAATGCATGTCAATGCAGACCTAGCTTTTTCTGTAGTCTTCTGAGATTTTAGATACAATAAACTTTAAAACTAAGTATGTAATTTTGTATCTTATAATGATAGCCAAATAGTGTACTGTATGTAGACTAAATAGGTATGAAAAGCAAAATGATGCCATTTATGTTTTTGTTTATTTATTTTAATTGGGTATAGTTCCACCTTTAGCATTTTTTCAGCTATATCATGACGTTCAGGTTTTATTGGATAAGGAATATTGAGTAGCCGGTGAAAACCTCCAACCTCCCACAGGATGACATATTTGGTGTTTAGGTTTTTATAACAAATTGTGTTCTACTATTTGTTTTCCTTTCATTTTGGGTGATACGATATGTGTCCCAGGTTATTGGTTATAGTCCGTGGATAAAGAATTGTTTCTTGAGTACATGTTTTATTAAATCGAGTGGCAAAAACTCTTAATCATAGCAGTTGAGGAATATGCATATAATCCAAATAATAGAATTTCATCACACAAAGATTTCCTAACCAGGCAAAATTTACAAATTATTAAATGATAGTGTAAAGACATGATTTAACATAATCAGTAATAGAAGTACTTAAATAGTAAGGAAATAACAAATAACATCCAAATGTCAAGGGACAATTACAAAGCCGGGTATAGACAAATATATCAACCCGAAACAAAACAAAAACATAAAAACAGAAAGTAAGCAACCCAAACCCAATAAATGAACTGGAGTGCTGCAAAAACGTAAGATAGTCTGCCTCTAATTAGAAAAATGTAAATGTAAAATAAACGTTTTATATACTAATAAACTAAACATATGACCGACACAGATAAGTAATATTATGAGTTGGAAACTTATCCGCCATAAAAATATTACTGTATAAATATTAAAAATATCAACTGACCGTTACGGAATATCTGTGTCATAAACTGTGCCCGATTTCTTGCCTCTGTTTGTTCCTATATTGATATGAAACTGATTTTCGTCAATTTCTTATTAAAGACGAGAATATAGCAGAACCTAGGCGTTTTAATTTCATGTACAGATGGACATATTGGTGATTTCAATTCAATCAACAACTCTGAATTTACTGAGTGGCTTCTGTAAATATAACCTTCAGAACTGGAAATTAAAGAAACACTAAAACAGCTTCATTTACATCATCGAGACTTGCACCTCGAATATGACGGGCAATGGTCATTTCAGTACAAGAACGAAAACACGATACTATTTTAATTTCATTTTAAATATTCCGCAGATAAGCAGCAATATTCCAGCTTTTCCTGCATACGTTGTCTTTTTCCTTAATTGATCAGGTATACAAGAGCTTAATTGCACTAATATTTGCAAACGTAATCAATTTCTTTGGGATAGTCTTATAAACCAAGGTTACAAGAAATACGATTCGTCCGCTTTAATAGTAAGTTTTACTACAGATATCATTTCCTTGTTAAAAAATCTCGCTTCAAACACTTCCCAATTTTTGAAATTGATACATAGTGATTGTGACGCGATGATTATTAGATACACCTATTACTGACTAGCGGTGTATGATACCCAACCATTATCATGATCACACCAAAGTATACGCTACAATTATGGAAGCGTGAGGTTTGGCATGCCGTGTAACCTGGTTTAAACCACCATTTTTAATGCCTTAACCAAGGCAGGACCATTGCTGTAGTTGCTGTAATTTGGTTCTTAGTCATCGTGTGTGCTCGCTTCTTGTACTGTGATCCGTGGATTATCTGTTTTCACAGTTTGCTTGGTGCTCGTCATTTGGTTATCAGAAATGACATTTATTTATTCTCTTTATCTCTTTTCCACTTCTTACTGTATAATAACTCCTCCTAGATATGACCAATAACCAGATTTTAACTAGACTAATACTACAAGTACCTGGCGCGGAGCAGTAGTTGCTTCCTCGTCCGAAATACCTGGCATCAATCCCGGTTTTTGTGTCGTGTTAGCTAAAATTATAAAGCTCCATTTATTTATTTTTTCTATCTCGGCGAAGCTACAAAGAGTTCCTATTACACTTAATAAACCAAAACCACATTTGGGATTTATACATATTTTTCTTTAGTAAACTGCTATTAATGTTTTATAAATAAGTGTTTCTTTGTCCGTCATTTAGCTGATATTAATTAATTTTAACACTTTTTGTAATTATTGCAATGTAAACAAAAATCCAAATTGTTGAATCAATGGGAATCGTACCTGTAATAATTGTATACTGGATAGTGCAATAGATAAAATTAAATCAGTCTGGAATGTAATTTTTTACAGAATCGATCAGGAATGATACTCTTCCGCAATTCATCTTTTGTCAACAATGTCATGATTGCGAAAAAGTGTTACAACTGATAAATCAGGAGTTGTTGGAATATTATGTAAACGGCATTGACATAAATACGTATGTTGAAAACCAGGGAAAAAGATTTATAGCGAATAAAACACATAAAAATCCTTGGCGTGACTCCCTAACGGACGTGTACTTGGACCTCTGCGTAATTCCGCCGAGAATAAAAATTCAAAGCACCTACATTTTTGTAGCTAGCATTCTGTGTCTGTTTGTTTTGTTGTTGATCCCTCTTTTCTTTAACCAAAAAACTGAATATTTTGGACACAATATGTATATCTTGCCGAATAGTCAAGTTATTTTCATGAATTTAAATAATATTTCGCAAAATAAAAAAAAGATACCTTGATATTCTTCATATTAATGCACATGTATGTTCAAAGTGTTTTTGATCCTGCTTCTTCTTTAATTATAGATGAACTATTTATTGTTATAGATGATGATATACAAATGTACGTACTTTCTTCTATGCTATGATTATTGCTCTTTTTTTTAGGTAAGAATGACAGACATAAGATATATCCTAGCATTTTCTATCTTGAATCTTCTTGTTTTAGACGTATCACTGTTTCCAGTTGGTAATATTGTCGGAGTGTTCAATCATAACAGGGTGTAAAGACCGTATAATAAGATGGAAGGTCGACGGAAAGTTAAATACTACTGATTTTCGTCTTGCAGGAAATGGACGTACAATTATAATTCCAGAGGATGGAATAATATGAGTTGAAATTTCTTTAACAACAACTGACGAATGGAAAAATTCAACTGTAGCTTTTGTGTAAACATATTAAAAACGGAACAAAAAACTTGCAGAAAACACCAAACAGTACAGGGCAAGTTATGTTAAGCGAAATACTGTACGTAAAGATAAAAAGACGAAGTGTTTGTTCGTAGTAAGAGTATTAATATATACAAAGTATCCGAATTAAATCGTCTTAGAGTTTATTATCTCTAACTTTAACAAGCATTTACGTTGTGACAATAAACAACATCCAACCAAACGGAAATGACATGTGTGACACCATTTTATTAATAATAACACAAAACTTGTCAGATGCCCCAATTTACATTAACAAACAACCACAGTTCAATCAGGTTTGTTCTTTAAAAAGATTGTCAGTCGTGTTTATGACAAGAAAAGCAATTAAGTATATGTTTCTTTTTCTGACGAGGTCGTAATAATAAGTGATATATTGTAATTAAAGGCAAATACTGCGTAATGTCTAGTTTATTTTGTGAACCGTGCTTGAATGGATTTACCTGTTTAGTATAAAAAAATTATTTATTTTATAAATATTTTTTATGCCTTTTTTATAATGGCAAATGCAAGCAAAAAATGTCTGAAATAATAAGATTCATAACAGACATTTTTCTACTTAACAACAATTATGGTCTTTGAAATAGGCATGCATTTCAAACTCCAAGGAGATTGTTGTCGTTTATTTCAGATATCTCTGTAGATAGTTTTCAGTTTACGAATTCTACGAAACAACAACGTAATGCTATTGTAGTATTAGAAATGATAAATAAAACTAAAAGACATTCCGTTTTATTAACATGTTTATCATTATCATGCTTTTATTTGAATGAAGATTGCATAAGATTTGTATTATATTGTTTTCTGATTTTTGGCTATGCATTGAAAAATGTAGTAATTAATAAGCCTGACATTAATGCACAGTTCAGTTTCATACAAAAAGTTTGTTTGAATATTGTTTAACGCCACTTTCAGCAATTTTCCAGATATATTATGGCGTCCAGTTTTTATTGGGGAGGAAACCTGAGTACCCGGAGAAAAATCCCCGACCTTCTGTAGGAAAACTGGCAATCCTTGTCAAATAAGATTGGAGTCGAGCGCACCCTGCCCGCTTTGAGGCTTGAACCCGCAATCTCAGTGTTGACAGACCACATGATCAATAGTAGACGAACTACCTTAACTACTCGGCCACCGAGGTCCCCATACCAAATTGTAAATAAGTAGCTTATTGTATTCTTCAACATTCTGTATTGCTTCTACTTGTACCACTGTCTCCTGCCTCAATCCGATATGACAAAAAAATAGCGGGAACACACAGTGATCTTTTTACATAACTTGCAACTGGACTCTGTGTAGTTCCGCCGAAATAATTAAAATCGCACCCACATGTTTGTAGCAATTGTTTGTTTTGTTGTTGTCCCCACTCACGTTTAACTATGGTTTGTCTGTCCCTGATTTAATGTCTCGAAGAAATATATAAGAACTGAATAATTTGGGGAAATAGTTATATCTTGCCGGAAGTTATTATCATAGCTGTAAATGTAAATTATATTTCGCAATTAAAAAAGATACCTTGATATTCTTCATAATAATGCACATGTATGTTCAAAACGATTTTGATCCTGCTTCTTCTTTTAATTATAAATGAGCTATTTATTGTTATAGATCCAAAAGAAAGTTCCTATGTCGTGTTGAGTACATGCGTTACACAATACTGCACACTTACAAGACATAACGCCAAACGGACTTACATTTTGGCGTTTTCTGCAGAGTACATGTTTAGTTTACACATATTTTATTTGCTCATATATGCAAACAGTTATGCACACTTATGAAGTCTTCTCCAAATATACAATATGTTGCAACAGAACATAAATGGAGCATGCATACAATTTAATACAAATTATATAATATGTGTAAGATACGATATATACGAAACAAGAGGGAATGTATCAGTAAAAAAATTAATAGCAAAGATATTAGAATTAAAAGAATAAGGGGATGTGATGATTTGTGTTCGTCAAAAACCCTGTGTACCGTGTATTAATCAGTATGTAATCTTTCCGACCCTTTGATATGCTCAAGTACATGTTTTTGCAATATTCGACATATCTAATAAGTAAAATTTTCCTGTACTTGCTTTTACTCTTTTGTGCATGCGCTTCTAATTTTAAATCTAGCGGTAAAAATAATCTTAACAATACACGTCAGTTATTGTCGTAATTTATAAATTGATATTCATTTGATGAATCGCGCGTATTCCATGTACTGTAACAGTAAACCAAAATGTTAAAAATTAAATGAATATACTTTACTGTACTCCCTTTAATTAATACATTTTGGTTCAAAAATTGACATCCAAACCAGCGTGCAAATAGTAGTAAACTTTGCAAACCAATCACCACCAAAGAGTATAAACTATAAAAAGGTGCTTACATTTTGTATTAGGTTTGGAGAGTAAACACATTAGTTCGGGCATTATACAAATATTGACAGAATTGTATTTAAAGGTATTTCCTTTTTATCGTTATCGGTACCTTGAACAAATTGAACTGTAAAGATCCGCTTCACAATATATATCACCTTGATAGCTTTTAGGAATTTCATTCACAACCTTTATTAATCCCAAAGCTACGACAAAACTTTTCTCATAACAATTTTTCGACAAATCACAACGAGATATAATTCACCCCGAAATAATGTTAGGTCACAGAAATGACACGCAATAAAGGCAGGGAAATGGAGTAAATATAATGTTTTATTTTACTAGAAACTTGCTGACACAACGGTGAGCCTTTATTTGATCATAGCTATTTATTTGCTAATTGAATTGGCTATTTAAAAATTTCACTCCTGAAGTCAGATTAAAAGATTGTATTAATAAGTAGGAAAGGTTTAACTCGTATATATAACAATAATTTTTGAAAAAGCTGGATTTCATTTTTTTAAAATGTTACGTTATTTCAGCTTAACTCAGTGAATTGGTTCATAATACTTTCATCATACGAATATAGCTAGCTCTTCATTGAGTTTTTTAATTGATATATTCATCCATTAAATATCAAATATCAAATATTGCCCGTAAATCAGTGCAATGTAATAAAAAATGTTTTATTTGTCATATTACCAATCCTGCATATAAAATAACGTTATCCGTCAACAGTGCACTAAATAGAATGTATTTTATATCAGACATAACAATTTAGAGTAATATAATGCTATTTAAAATATCTGCGCTTGCTGTGCTTCTCAAATCATAGGTATCCATTATATAACTTAGTATTCATTCTGTTGAAAGGTGGCATATATACATTTCCACTTATCACCCTTTAACCCTTTAATTGCATTTGATAAGTGACACATTAGAAAGGGTATATACAAATTTATTGCAGCATTTGGCACAATTTATTGATCATTTAACTTCTTTTTTAATTTTAAAGGTTACTGGAATAAAGCCTGCCAATGACCAGTTACATTTAAGAAAAATTTCAAATTTTTGAACATGTTAAACCTGGGAGCCGTTTCACAAAGCGATCGTTAGCTTAACGTGCACGTTATCCTTTTTAAAATGCATTGGATAACGAGCACGTTAATTAACGATTGCTTTATGAAACGACACCCTGGTTTGGGTCTGTTTGCGACTAAAACACGACAATAGATAAATGTTGTGAAAATACCCAAGCCAAATTAACAACAACATTTAAACGGCAAAAAGAATATTCTAACTTCATACATATTACACGTAGCCGTAGGGGTACATCATTACCTGTAGTACCTTACATACATGTAAATGATGGACGAAATTATAGTCATCCAGCTCGGAAAAAAAATCTTTGAAATCTCAAAACGTTTAGAAGACCTTTTATCCTGTGATCTCTTACTTTAAACTTAGAATAATTAGATAATCTAACATTCGGTGAGTATGTTGATCGCGTGTTCCCCATTGAACTTAAAATTAAGGAAACCACAAAGAGAGCTAGGTCTGCCTTATACCTTGACCTACATCTTGAAGTTGACAACAAATGTCGGTTGAGAACCACAATTTACGACAAAAAGGAATGATTTTTAGTTTCTTATTGGGACTTTTTCGGGTTTTTTTTGTGGCAACATTCGCGGAGCACCTGCATATGGAGTATTCATCTCCCAATTGATCGGGTACTGAAGAGCCTGTATTTGCTTTCCTGACTTTCTTGTTAAGTTATTATTTATGCAGCAGTTTTGTTTGCATACTTTCCTATTAAATATGAATCAGTTTGATAGTATATCATTTTGAAACGTGGCTATTACAGAGATTTCGTTTGCCACTGGCATTGCATTAATAGTTATTTTATCGACTCTTAATGGTTACTTGTTTTTGTTGATGATCGCGCGAAACTGTTTTGCTTTACTGTGAAAATGTATTATCTTTATATAAACTATTTTGCTCTCGTGCATTTTACCCTTTTGTAGGAAATCAAATTATAAAAATAAAATTATTTATTTGCTTTTAAGTAAGCATCTATTCACAATATTATTCAAATATGTATGTATGTCTAAAAAGTAAAAAGACATTAAATGCCTTGTGCTACATAAATAAATAAAAGATTAAACAAGAACAAAAACAAAACGTGATTTTTGCATTACAATAAATCTATCATCTATCGGCACCGGACTGCGCGCTGTGCAACTATTTACATAAAATATATTCTAAACATTATTTTATACGAGTTCACACAATTACGTAATTTCTAGTTTAGTTGTGAATCGGGTTTAGATGATAGTATTGAGTTTGGTATGTAAAATGCTTTAATTCATATCTTCGTTATTGTTTGTTATTCTCTATAAATTGCATACACTATAATGCATTATCCAAAAAAAAGATAAAAGACATCTACAAAAGGAATCAAGCATTGTATACTCTCTTTAGATAGGTTTTAGTTATTTAATTCTACCAAACCATAGCAATGTTATAGAAGTAAAATAATAATGAATAAAATATAAAAAAAACAATCATTCAGTTTTACGACGAAGATCATTTGATTCACATATATGTTTGAAATAATAATTCGTTTATAATGTCAATCTTATTAGTATTGTATGGTATCATATACTATCTATTTTTGAACCGCAATAATTCTTATTATGTATTAGTTATAACACACCAAATAGTCATTTTCATACCAAATAGTAAATGAGTACTCTATTGTATTCTTCAACTTTCTGTATCGCTTCTACTTCTACCACTGAAATTTCGATTGTGTTTCCTGCCTCAACCCGATATGACCAAAACAGCGATAGCGGAATAACGTAAGGATCTTTTGCAAAAAAAGGTTTAAATGGCTGGCATTTTTTGTTTACTTTTTCTATTAGGTTTACACAAGTTAGTATTGGTTTGATTGTTTCATTTTTGATTTTTACTGACAAAGTAACTTCCACCTTTACTATACCGTCGTCGTTGCATTTAATTTTTGTCCGGTTTCCAATCAGGTCGAATGATGACGAAACACTATCATTTTTCCAAGTTAAAGTTGTTTGTTTTTGATGGACTGTTGTACTTCCTGAAATCGCACCAACATCCAAAATAAAAGTTCCTATGTCATGTTGAGCGCATGCATTACATAATACTGCACAAAATCGGAAAACGAACACCAAACAGATTAATAATGTCGTTTTTTTTCTCGAATATAAAAGCAAATCCAACATCAAAAATATGTTTAAATTTTTCTGTACATATACTTCTACTGTTTTGCACATACGAGTCTGCTCTTCGACATCTAACTGAAAAAAAAATCGTTGGTAGTTCATAGGTTAATATTAATTTTATGAATTGCATACTTTTAAAATATTATGACAGAAAATCCAATGCCAGACAGACATTTAACTAGATATCAGCAAGATGGTATCCATCTCTGTTTGCCCCGCCGACCTTGAAGTCAAGACCAAAGGTCGTCAATCTGGGTATGCTACACATCACCTTAATGTTATCTACCCACATATAACATATCAAAATTCTTCCCCAAAAGATAAAAAAAGTTAGGACAGTAGGACAGACGAACGAACGGACGCACTGACGGACGGACGGACAGACTGATCACTATAGGGCGACCGCCACAGAGTGGCGGGCCCTCATAAATATACTGTATACTGAGTAATAATCCACACAGTCCATATAACTTATTAAGAAAACACTATTGTGAGTACACATTATGGTAAAGTGTTTATTTTTTGTATTTAGTTAAGAGAATAACAAATTATATGCGTCATACAATTATTGATTGGATTACATTTAATAGTTAGTATTTCCTTTATTTATATCTTTATCGGAACACACTGAACTGTAGAACAACAGTTTACAGCCTAGATCCCAATAAAAGCTTTTTTAAATTTCATATCTGTATTATGCATAAAATCTGATTATTTGATTGTATCCATAAACGACATAATAATTTGTCATCAAAGTTTTCTACAACAGGAAATGAAATATTCCACCCCGAAATATTGTTACGTCAAATATTCGACAAGCGATCTAAGCAAGAAAAGAGAGCAAAAATATTGTTGCTGTATAATAGAAATTTGCTTACCTTACGGCGAATCTCACAATTATATTCAGTAATGATTTGCTATAATATAGGTTTTAAATGTCTTCTGTTTATTTCATTATTGCATTCTTAATTTTAAATTACAGAGAATGTTTTAAAAATTTGTATGAGTTTAAGGTTTGTAATTTATATATGTATCTAGCATGTATGAAATATTTTCTTTGTTTTAAGTGCAAACAAGGAAAAATTCCTTACATCATTTCACTACTCATTTAACCGGCTCATACCTATTTTTATGATAGTAATATAGATCTTCATTAACTGTTATAATATATGCACCAAATAACCCACATTGTACATGTATTACCATAAAGAATACACTCTAATAAATTTTAGAAAAAAAATTCAATTCGTTGATTCTAAACTTGTTTTCAGTCGTTCTGAATATAACAAATGTATTGTAATATACACAATAACCAAATGGAAATGAAGGTAATCAAGGTAATTTGTCAACCTAACAAATTATACTGTAGTTTAACTTATTACACATATTCATGCATTTACCGGTAAAAATAAAACTCTAATGTATATACAAATCATTAGTATTAGTGGCAAAAGTCAAATTTATACAAATTAAAAAAGAATATATAAAATATATGATGTTCTAGCACATCCTTCCAATAATGTCTTTTTTCTTACAACAACTTACCTTAAACACTGAAATTAACTGTTAGATAATCACTGTCTTATTTGAGATAGAAAATACAAATATTGTAGGATCATAGAGTTATCAAACTTATACTGTAAGAAATGAATTTAAAATTTGAAAAAGCAATTTTATTTCTGACTTTCCTTAGCTATACATAAATAATAACGCCACCTGTCACCATGACACTACATGGAATGTTAACGTCTTCTGTTACTTCGCGATGTGGAGTGATAACACTATCTAAAAAATGAATCGTGCTTCGCTGTCCTTCTTAAATCATGGGTATCAATGATTTTATAGATAACTATTGATGGTTGTATTAAATAGCACGAAGTCATTTTAACTCATCACATTTTCGTCCCTCAATTGCATTTTATTCCAGCATTGCTTTTCATCTATGACATTCATTTTTTTGTACACATTGTATCTAAATATACAAACATATGATAATGTATTCGTATAATTTATGACTTAATTTATTGATTATTTAAAGATTAAAACAGTTAATCAAATAGAGCATGTCAGTGATTTATAACATTCATCTTTGTTTCTGTATTTCAGTTTCAATAATTGATAGTACAAACAATGATCGGGCGATAACTATGTTTTATATAATAACTTTTTTAAGGAATCAGTTCATCAAATATTATGCAGATGCAATAATAGCTTATTCTTAAATCGACACTCGAAATACTTAAATTTGCTTTACATAGCGGATTTAAAACTTAGCTCTTTTTAGGTAATAACAAAATACCGAACATAGAGAAAACTGTCAAAAACCGACAATCCTCAAATCAAAGTAAGAGAATTCGGAAAACTCCAGCAATCGAAAATATAGTTACTACAGCAATGGTCCACACTTGGTACTGCAATGTCAAAATATTGTTGTTGTGGTATAATAATAGAAAATTTTGGTCGAATTTATGAGGGGATTATTTTTCATCGAGGAATGTCAGATTAATAAGAAAACGAGTAAATACACACCTTAAACTGATTTTTTTAACTTTCATTTCATTAAAACATTATTATGGCATGTGCACTATGCTAAACATAGACATTATTCACATGGTTTTTAAATATATAAAGTTGCAAATGAAAAAATATTTATTTATCGTTTTATTTTCAAAGCTGATCAAATGTAATACTCAAATATTAGACTCGATATGATAAAACCAAATAATAAACCCTTACCGTGTTTAAAATTGATTGAAGAATGCATAAAGGAGTGCCGTACACAAACATCACGTCTGGTACAAATAACTATAAATAACTTTTTTTTTTAAAAACCCAGTACTATTTATATTTTTGTATATTTATTTTATTTGTATTATTTAAATACAGTTAAAATATGATTTCAATAATTTTTTTACTATAATGTTTAAAATATTGCTTACCAGTTTTTCTTTATATTTATGTTGTTATTATTGTCAAGGTTTTACTTTCAATTTTGGACTGCATATTTGTATTTATATGCATGCGGTAATGACAAATACTGTCACTCGAGTATATTTAAATTACGTTTATATTAGTTCTCGTGTTTTGTCACAACGCAGGACAGAATACCAATTTTATTTTGTATTTATTGTAGGATTGGACCACTCTGTGAGTGTTCACAGTGCTTGACCGATAGAGCCGCCCAGTGTTTCCCAACACGTTTGATAGGAGATGTCCTCGTGCGGAAAGCCTGAATGCAGACTACATTGGGTAACGTGTTTGGAGAGTGCACCCCTTTTGAAGTTGTCGATAAGAATAGGCTCGTTGTAGGCTAACAAATGCTAAATATTCCGCCCTTACTCTTAACCCTCTTTTTAGTATCATTCAAATTTTTTACTCTTTGGTCCATCTGTATAGAAACGATTTATGTTATTGTTTGTTCTCGTCCTGAATATAGCTGAAATAACGCTCGCTTGACTTAAAGCAAACATCCAATCAATTAATCAATTCTTAATATTCTTAATACAAAACTTATATTGTCCATACCATTGCATTTGCTGATAAAAGAGTAGAATAATTTATATACATTAGTCGTGAGTAGCGTATTTTTAACAATTATACTGTGTAAACAGCCGATTAATACAATGATTACATCAAGGTACTCATCATATATATGGCTCCCATGCTTTAATGTGTAGTTCATACCAGATACCAAAATGTTTTGGTGTACTGATTTATTTTCACCAATCGCATATTTAAACGGTCTCAATCCAAGCTCTAAATTCATTTATGTTTCATGCAGCCATGCATTTAATTTGTGCATTGGTTTATATTATAAACATTGGTCTTACCAAGCACGATTCCTTCGTCTTTTCGCAAAATATATGTTTTACTACTTAGCACTTAGCTTGACGCATATATTTGGAATCCAAGGGAAAAAGATATTATAATATAGTGAAGGCATACACTTATAACATAAACACATAAACAAATTACCTTGATGAAATGATATTTGAAAAATAAGAGACAATGTGTTTTTCATTTACTACATTTTCACATAAAAACCATAAATATATATAGTAAAAGATATAAACACAAGACAAACATTTCAACAAAAGTGACATATTACTTGCGTCAATTGACGATTTCACAGGACAAATAGCTTTGTGTACGAAACATTCCAGTGGTTGTCAACACAGATCTATTCTTTCCTGTGACGGTCATCTTGTGATAATTGTAAGAAGTCGTATTGTAACCGATATTAATGTCAAATTATAATGTTAACCACTTTAAAAAATGCCTACAACAAAAACTCAAAATTTATGTAGAGAAGGTAAGGTATGTGTTCAGAACGTACTGCTTGGCTATTATCAGTTATAAGATTTTTCATTTCCATAAAATACCTATGTTTAAATAAACGACATAATTTTCTTATATATGAATGCACAACGAAAAGGATTACCAATGTTTGTTTAAATGGTAAGATTGATAATAAAGTCATTTAAAAATTAACGCTCTCACCTCTAGTTGTTAAACTGCAGTTTTAAATAGATTTGCATATTTAATTAACTGTCATTAACAACTTATTTAATAAATGTAATGTTATTCAATTATAGTGATAAAATGGTTTAATTTCAAGACCTAACCCCTCTTATAGAACATTATCTGTATATTAATGGTAAAAAGAACTGCCCAGCGCGCGACGTCCGCGGTGTCGGAGAGCTATTTACCTACTAAATCGGGGTAAGGTAAGAGAGGTGTATCAGGTTGTGATACTAAAGTCATATACCTTGAATGATAGCCGGAGTGTTTGTAGAATGTCATGTTTCTTTTTACATGCGGAAAAGAAATGACACATTGAAAGCATTATTGTTTACTCCCAATCTTTTCATAATTTCCTACAATTCAAACATTATTGCTATTTAAATATATCAGTAATACTGTGCATTGAAGTTAAGAAACTTTTTAGTAATTTTATGTAAGCATTTTCATTTTGACATTTTAGATGTCATGAAAAATGAATACATTATTACATCAGTGAACTTTTATGATGATAAGTTTTCCAAATAATGTTGCAGTGAATGTATTATAATTTTGTTCTTTTTAACACGTAAGTGTATTGGTAGTTTTATGGACCATCTTATTTCACTATATTCCCAGGTACATGTAACACTAGTCAAAAAAAATGATTAAGATTTTTTGGTGTCATATGGAATTTTTTCAGGAATATAAGTATACACAACAAACTTGTAATGGATGAAGTGATTTAATTACTGATTACTTATAGATAAGGGTGTTACGCCAAGGTGAGCTGCACGTTTTCTGAATCATTTTCATTTCGTCATTTTTTTCATTATAAACTGTTCATTCCTTGTACTCATTTAAGATATACCTAGAGACTTTTGTAAGGTTTGTTAACATTTATTTTAATGAATAGCACTTTACTTGACGTTTAGCAATTATTTATGAATCATTAACTTAGATGGCTTTTTATGGAGGTTTATAAGAGCAAAGAAATATTCCTGTGAGAACAAGTTTAGTTTTTAGACCTTTCTTTCGCGAATAAAATTTTAAAGACATGAATGAGTTGTAACTCAATTTTAAAGGGGTTTGTAATGTAAACAATAACTTTTAGGCAAAAATTTTTTAAGGTGTCATTGTGGTGTAAGTGACCCAATTGATAATTAACAGATATTTTAAAACCCGCTTAAAACATCTAGCTTTGCAAAAGGACAACATGAACGTACAGCGCATACATCTTTCTAATATATGGTTTGTTCATATATTGATGTGTACGTATCAAATATGTTGCCAGTTAGCCCAAATATGTCAAAACCCATAAGATAAAGGGCAGTCTGTTTACATTTTTTTAAAAACTTTCAATGAAGGATTCCAAAAATATCCCAACTGAGTTAGAAATTTAAAAAAAACAACTTGTAGGAACAAATATTGTTCCTCTTTGTCCAAACAAAGGATATTGTAAATATATGGTCAAGGTTATTAAATGTTCTCATTGTAAATATGCTTTAACTGAAAACATCGTTTATTGCATTCAGATGAAAATTTAAAATGTGATAAATTCGGATTCGACAGGTTTTAACTCATTTAACTGAAAAACGGTTACAATATAGAGAAACTCTACATACTTCCCTAAGTATATGAAAGTAGTAAATCTTGAAATAAAACTGCTACTCAGCATTAAATGTATGAAATAAGTAATGATTTAACTACAATTACAACTGTGGTCAAGCAGGACAATATCTGAGGCTTTTGAACCTAATAATAGAGATTCATTAAATGCTTAAAACATGGTTAAAAATTATCTGTAATAGAGCAGACCATAAATTGTTACTATTAGGAGATAGTTCATCAACTCTATAACTCATATTTAAAAAGGTTCCTGTCAAAAGAAAGGTACTAATTATCAATTTTAGTCCCATGGACAATATTGTTAAAAAATTAAGCCCATCGGTAACTAAAAAATAAAATTCTGAGCTTGGGAAATAAGATATATAAAGACAGACGACGCCAACAGCAGACATTTAATACAGTCGCACAAGTTTTGCTGTGGAATAAATGGGGCAAGCGGATAAGCAAGGAATCCACGTGATTTGCTGTGTATCGTTTTTAACAAACTATTATTGATTTACGTTTTACAGTGACGATTAATCAAGTATAAACATGAAAAGCCATAATGAGAAAGAATTTTTACATCAAAATTCAAATCAATTACCACAAATGTAACTGTCCACAGTGTCCAAATTTGAAGCCAACGCTGATTGTTAAATGGGAATGATCTTTAAATCCAATGTTATAACAAGACGAACTCTCTTTTCATTAAAGACAGGCATAGATGTGGTACATATTTTATTCTTTAGAATCCGTTGTTTTTGTTTTGACTATAACTGTAATACTGTTACATGTAGCTTGTACATGTAGCTACACATGATTATGTAACATTAAGTATCGCAACCATATGTCATTCTCTGCGTATTTTCTTATCAAATAAACCAACATGTTTGTGGTTTTTTGGAAGTATGATATTACTGTAAAACTACAGACCTTTTCTGGTGATTATAATCCACTTCATAACAAATCTCCATACAACAATTGATATACCTGTGTGAAAAGAATAACAACTTTTTGAACAGTAGATTGTCCTATCTTGTCGTGTTAATGTTATCATCAAAGGTCTTTAAAATTACCAGATAGTGCACTTGTTTAGTTTTGTTTTGTGTAAATTAAAACCAACGTCATAAGGTAAACATGCATAAAACTAAATAAAATCACTAAAACAAAATTTTTAAAAAGTAAACTTTATAAGTCATTTCACATGCACGAAAAACAACAACAGATATAAATATTCTGTATATATTAAGTTTAAATGTTGTCACTTATAGTATCTTATTTCTAATTGGGTCTATTAAACGTATTGCTTGCGAAGTAACTACTTGCCAAAATATGACAATTACTCCTACTACATGTTTCTATTGATCAATAACGGATAAAATACCTACTATCTACATATAATCTGCATAAAATATGAACATTTTTATCATAGTTTATCACAAATTAACAAGTCTGGACTGTGAGCACGCTCACAAAGCTATATCCCCGCTTCGCTTTGTCCAATTATCTCCTTTAATGATAATCGATGTCAATAAAAATCCTTCATGCACATTTACGTATAATGAACTAAAATCTTTTATGCTAAGTTTCATTTCATCAAGCGGTTTAGGAGTAGTTGCGCTTACAAGGGATGTTGACAGCAGACAGGGTGATTACTATATACCCACACAAACAAGTTTTCGGGGGGGGGGGGTATAATAAATTGTCATGACAGTATACATGTGTGTCGTATGCTTCGGTCCCACAGTAAATGCGACAGGCTTCTTTAGTCCAGTTATCTCTACTTGATATATATATATATATATATATATATACAGTAAACTTGTTTTCTATAACGTTTGTCCTGATTTTTTTTAATGTAAAATCGTTATTTATTTTATACTTGACGTCACAATAAAGATTAAATGTAGCCGACGCCCATGTCCATTGGGTAAAACTTTTATATTGCTCGCTTGACGCAAAGCAAACATCCAATCAAGAACTCTCTTGTTCGTTAAATCGCTGTACAGAAAAAACAAAACAAATTTAATGAAGTCTTTATATGTCCCCCATTGGCATAAGCAAGTGATTTTGTCACTATAAAAGTTGTAAGGGGCATAACTTCTTTTGAGAGATGCTTCTTTAATATATAAATGGAGGAAACAAATAGATACGTATATATGCTAATTTGATAATAATGGGTATCATTTCTTTAAAAAATTTTATCTAAAGTAGTCAACTTGTTCACTCGAGTGAGGTAATAAATCATGAACGGATGGCAATCCTTGTTATTTAAATGTTTATTAAGATTATTTGAGTCATGTAAAATACTGCTTTTACTACAACTTTTATAGCTGAGGCTATTGTGTACCGGATATAATACATAAAGTCTAAAAGGTAAACGCATAATTAATACACCTTTATCACTCGGATGTAATTGAATATTTAAGATACCTATGATCAGATATCTGTGTATTAGATTTTGATCAAGGGTGATATGTTCTAAAGTGGACAAATAAAAGTATGAATGATCGTGTTCTTGTTGCACGATGTATTACAAATAAAAAATTAAATTAAAGGAGGTTTTGGTATGTCCTTTTCGACAAAAAATATCTTAACACAGCTTCGTAAAAATCACTTACTTAGCGTATAGAAAGTCATATACTAACTATTCAAGAACTAGATTTTGAGTTCACGCAAAACATGAACAAATCATGTGTATATTTTAACACATAGCGCTACTGATAAGTTTGACCACTTGTAAATAATGAACGTAATTGATCTGGTTCTCAACAACGCATGTGATGCATGGTAACTTTGATGTTCAAGCGACCCATATAAATACATTCTCTCGATATGAAATCATATACAAAATGAGACAAGATAATATGACAAAAAGACAAATATATCTCCATACAATTCTAGTGGCATTCACAATTTTGTGTTAATTGGCCCATTTTTATTCTACAAATAATTTATTTTGTTCTCAAACCTAAAATTGTTGAAAGAAATCTAAAAGTCAAGATTCTTTATGAAAAAAGACATTGTCATTAAAGGTACAACTTGAACATCGTTTGATTCAATGTTTGCTCAACGCACAGCGT
Organism: Limnoperna fortunei; assembly: GCA_944474755.1. NCBI lineage: Eukaryota > Metazoa > Mollusca > Bivalvia > Mytilida > Modiolidae > Limnoperna > Limnoperna fortunei. The sequence goes on from OX104118.1 coordinate 71,672,561, forward strand.
ACAGTATTTTAAAAATATTCAGAACCAGTTAAAAAACAAGTATTGAAATGTGGGATGGAGTTTAGATGCCACTCAAAATTATAGATTGAAAAATTTTGTTTTGTAACGGCTACAATGCCCGCATTTTGTACGACTGCTACTAAACATATATTTGTTGTAATAGCATCCGAGTCTTCTAAGGCATTTAACAATTTTGTAAAGTTACAAATACTTTGCTGGTACAAATCAGCATATTAGGAATTGATGATGACAATGAGAAACATGAAAACATTTTACACATAATCGTTTTTTTTTTGTTTTGAGAGTTTTTCTCAACCCAATATAAAATATCTCTTAAAAACAAATACTATGAAAAAATTGTCCAAATATTTCCTTTTTACAAAAATTAGTTTGAGATGACTGTTTTATATTGCATTGAAATGTTTTTTTTAATATTATACAAACTCAAAGAATCACGATTTATCGTTTTAGAGAATTAATTGACAACTTCTTGGAAGAGGGTGAAAATGATGTAATCGGACAAATAAATTGTAAAGTGTTAACTTGTTTATATAGCATTCATTATAAGACATCGTGGAGTGCCACACGCAGAGTAATAAAAAAATCTGTATTTTCGGGAATATTATTTAATACACCGTAGGGATAATGGATAACTATTATGTAAATTTACATGGCCGTTGTTATTTAAAGATGATACAATGTATGTCCAGGATATCTGAATTGATAAGAGTGTCTGTGGTTGACATAAATTAACATATATTTTCACAGTATTTCACATCTGACAGTCCCATTCTCCTAAAGCTGCATTTTGGTTAAATAACACCGTACAGCCACTTCAAATTCAGTTGATGAATAATATTAATGGTGCAATTTGTGTTTTACTGATAGTTCAAATATTACTTAAAATGGATATATTACAGCTAAACGACACTATAATATTAAACATTACTATAAAGAACTGTTTTGAAATACATTCATTTCGCTTGCAAGAAAATTTCCATAAATAGTGGAACTCATCTCCAATATAATTTTAGTTGCATAGTAAACATGTCCTATTGGAATGTGGTACATTTTTCCAACGTCCTGTTTCTACGTGTAATCTGACGAAATTTACAAAATGTAAAGAGATCTCTGCTATCTAGGTATGTAAGTAACTTTCAAAACCAAAATCTTCCTTGAATATGCAGTATTTAAGCGTTTTTAAGCCACTAGATCTGTATAGATCTGTATTCCACGTTTTCTGGCAATACAATTCAAGTACACATTTGACTAAAGGTAGCCATTCAGAGTAGATAGTGATACTAAAGGTAGCCATTCAGAGTAGATAGTGATACTAAAGGTAGCCATTCAGAGTAGATAGTGATACTAAGGGTAGCCATTCAGAGTAGATAGTGATACTAAGGGTAGCCATTCAGAGTAGATAGTGATACTAAGGGTAGCCATTCAGAGTAGATAGTGATACTAAGGGTTGCCATTCAGAGTAGATAGTGATACTAAAGATAGCCATTCAGAGTAGATAGTGATACTAAAGGTAGCCATTCAGAGTAGATAGTGATACTAAAGATAGCCATTCAGAGTAGATAGTGATACTAAGGGTAGCCATTCAGAGTAGATAGTGATACTAAGGGTAGCCATTCAGAGTAGATAGTGATACTAAGGGTAGCCATTCAGAGTAGATAGTGATACTAAGGGTAGCCATTCAGAGTAGATAGTGATACTAAGGGTAGCCATTCAGAGTAGATAGTGATACTAAGGGTTGCCATTCAGAGTAGATAGTGATACTAAGGGTAGCCATACAAAGTAGATAGTGATACTAAAGGTAGCCATTCAGAGTAGATAGTGATACTAAGGGTAGCCATACAAAGTAGATAGTGATACTAAGGGTAGCCACACAGAGTAGATAGTGATTCTAAACATAGCCATTCAGAGTAGATAGTGATACTAAGGGTAGCCATACAAAGTAGATAGTGATACTAAGGGTTGCCATTCAGAGTAGATAGTGATACTAAGGGTAGCCATTCAGAGTAGATAGTGATTCTAAAGATAGCCATTCTAAGTAGATAGTGATACTAAAGGTAGCCATTCAGAGTAGATAGTGATACTAAGGGTAGCCATACAAAGTAGATAGTGATACTAAGGGTAGCCATTCAGTGTAGATAGTGATACTAAAGGTAGCCATACAAAGTAGATAGTGATACTAAGGGTAGCCATACAAAGTAGATAGTGATACTAAGGGTAGCCATTCAGAGTAGATAGTGATACTAAAGATAGCCATACAAAGTAGATAGTGATACTAAGGGTTGCCATTCAGAGTAGATAGTGATACTAAAGATAGCCATACAAAGTAGATAGTGATACTAAGGGTAGCCATACAGAGTAGATAGTGATACTAAGGGTAGCCATACAAAGTAGATAGTGATACTAAGGGTAGCCATTCAGAGTAGATAGTGATACTAAAGGTAGCCATTCAGAGTAGATAGTGATACTAAAGATAGCCATTCAGAGTAGATAGTGATACTAAGGGTTGCCATTCAGAGTAGATAGTGATACTAAAGATAGCCATACAAAGTAGATAGTGATACTAAGGGTAGCCATTCAGAGTAGATAGTGATACTAAGGGTTGCCATTCAGAGTAGATAGTGATACTAAAGGTAGCCATTCAGAGTAGATAGTGATACTAAGGGTAGCCATACAAAGTAGATAGTGATACTAAAGGTAGCCATTCAGTGTAGATAGTGATACTAAGGGTAGCCATTCAGAGTAGATAGTGATACTAAGGGTAGCCATACAAAGTAGATAGTGATACTAAAGGTAGCCATTCAGTGTAGATAGTGATACTAAGGGTAGCCATTCAGAGTAGATAGTGATACTAAGGGTAGCCATTCAGTGTAGATAGTGATACTAAAGGTAGCCATACAAAGTAGATAGTGATACTAAAGATAGCCATTCAGTGTAGATAGTGATACTAAAGGTAGCCATTCAGAGTAGATAGTGATACTAAGGGTAGCCATACAAAGTAGATAGTGATACTAAGGGTAGCCATTCAGAGTAGATAGTGATACTAAAGATAGCCATACAAAGTAGATAGTGATACTAAGGGTAGCCATTCAGAGTAGATAGTGATACTAAGGGTAGCCATACAAAGTAGATAGTGATACTAAGGGTTGCCATTCAGAGTAGATAGTGATACTAAAGATAGCCATACAAAGTAGATAGTGATACTAAGGGTAGCCATTCAGAGTAGATAGTGATACTAAGGGTTGCCATTCAGAGTAGATAGTGATACTAAAGGTAGCCATTCAGAGTAGATAGTGATACTAAGGGTAGCCATACAAAGTAGATAGTGATACTAAAGGTAGCCATTCAGTGTAGATAGTGATACTAAAGATAGCCATTCAGAGTAGATAGTGATACTAAAGATAGCCATTCAGAGTAGATAGTGATACTAAAGGTAGCCATTCAGTGTAGATAGTGATACTAAGGGTAGCCATACAAAGTAGATAGTGATACTAAGGGTAGCCATTCAGAGTAGATAGTGATACTAAGGGTTGCCATTCAGAGTAGATAGTGATACTAAAGGTAGCCATTCAGAGTAGATAGTGATACTAAGGGTAGCCATACAAAGTAGATAGTGATACTAAGGGTAGCCATTCAGTGTAGATAGTGATACTAAAGGTAGCCATACAAAGTAGATAGTGATACTAAAGATAGCCATTCAGTGTAGATAGTGATACTAAAGATAGCCATTCAGTGTAGATAGTGATACTAAGGGTAGCCATTCAGAGTAGATAGTGATACTAAAGATAGCCATTCAGTGTAGATAGTGATACTAAAGATAGCCATTCAGTGTAGATAGTGATACTAAAGATAGCCATTCAGTGTAGATAGTGATACTAAGGGTAGCCATTCAGTGTAGATAGTGATACTAAGGGTAGCCACACAGAGTAGATAGTGATACTAAGGGTAGCCACACAGAGTAGATAGTGATACTAAGGGTAGCCATTCAGAGTAGATAGTGATACTAAAGATAGCCATTCAGTGTAGATAGTGATACTAAAGATAGCCATACAGAGTAGATAGTGATACTAAAGGTAGCCATTCAGAGTAGATAGTGATACTAAAGGTAGCCATTCAGAGTAGATAGTGATACTAAAGGTAGCCATTCAGTGTAGATAGTGATACTAAAGATAGCCATTCAGTGTAGATAGTGATACTAAAGATAGCCATACAAAGTAGATAGTGATACTAAGGGTTGCCATTCAGAGTAGATAGTGATACTAAGGGTAGCCATTCAGTGTAGATAGTGATACTAAAGATAGCCATTCAGTGTAGATAGTGATACTAAGGGTAGCCACACAGAGTAGATAGTGATACTAAGGGTAGCCATTCAGTGTAGATAGTGATACTAAAGATAGCCATTCAGTGTAGATAGTGATACTAAAGATAGCCATTCAGAGTAGATAGTGATACTAAGGGTAGCCATTCTAAGTAGATAGTGATACTAAAGATAGCCATTCAGAGTAGATAGTGATACTAAGGGTAGCCATTCAGAGTAGATAGTGATACTAAGGGTAGCCATTCAGAGTAGATAGTGATACTAAAGGTAGCCATTCAGTGTAGATAGTGATACTAAAGATAGCCATTCAGAGTAGATAGTGATACTAAGGGTAGCCATACAAAGTAGATAGTGATACTAAGGGTAGCCATTCAGAGTAGATAGTGATACTAAAGGTAGCCATTCAGAGTAGATAGTGATACTAAAGGTAGCCATTCAGAGTAGATAGTGATACTGAAGGTAGCCATTCAGTATAGATAGTGATACTAAAGGTAGCCATTCAGAGTAGATAGTGATACTAAGGGTAGCCATACAAAGTAGATAGTAATACTAAGGGTAGCCATTCAGTGTAGATAGTGATACTAAAGGTAGCCATTCAGAGTAGATAGTGATACTAAAGGTAGCCATTCAGAGTAGATAGTGATACTAAAGGTAGCCATTCAGAGTAGATAGTGATACTAAGGGTTGCCATTCAGAGTAGATAGTGATACTAAAGGTAGCCATTCAGAGTAGATAGTGATACTAAAGGTAGCCATTCAGTATAGATAGTGATACTAAGGGTAGCCATACAGAGTAGATAGTGATACTAAGGGTTGCCATTCAGAGTAGATAGTGATACTAAAGGTAGCCATTCAGTGTAGATAGTGATACTAAAGATAGCCATTCAGTGTAGATAGTGATACTAAAGGTAGCCATACAGAGTAGATAGTGATACTAAGGGTAGCCATTCAGAGTAGATAGTGATACTAAAGGTAGCCATTCAGTGTAGATAGTGATACTAAAGATAGCCATTCAGAGTAGATAGTGATACTAAGGGTAGCCATTCAGAGTAGATAGTGATACTAAGGGTAGCCATTCTAAGTAGATAGTGATACTAAAGATAGCCATTCAGTGTAGATAGTGATACTAAAGGTAGCCATTCAGTGTAGATAGTGATACTAAGGGTAGCCATTCTAAGTAGATAGTGATACTAAAGGTAGCTATTCAGTGTAGATAGTGATACTAAAGGTAGCCATTCAGAGTAGATAGTGATACTAAAGGTAGCCATTCAGAGTAGATAGTGATACTAAAGGTAGCCATTCAGAGTAGATAGTGATACTAAGGGTAGCCACACAGAGTAGATAGTGATACTAAGGGTTGCTATTCAGTGTAGATAGTGATACTAAGGGTTGCCATTCAGAGTAGATAGTGATACTAAGGGTAGCCACACAGAGTAGATAGTGATACTAAGGGTTGCCATTCAGAGTAGATAGTGATACTAAGGGTAGCCATTCAGAGTAGATAGTGATACTAAGGGTAGCCACACAGAGTAGATAGTGATACTAAGGGTTGCCATTCAGTGTAGATAGTGATACTAAGGGTAGCCATTCAGTGTAGATAGTGATACTAAGGGTAGCCATTCAGTGTAGATAGTGATACTAAGGGTAGCCACACAGAGTAGATAGTGATACTAAGGGTAGCCACACAGAGTAGATAGTGATATTAAAGATAGCCATTCAGTGTAGATAGTGATACTAAAGGTAGCCATTCAGTGTAGATAGTGATACTAAAGATAGCCATTCAGAGTAGATAGTGATACTAAAGGTAGCCATACAAAGTAGATAGTGATACTAAGGGTAGCCATTCAGTGTAGATAGTGATACTAAGGGTAGCCATTCAGTGTAGATAGTGATACTAAAGGTAGCCATTCAGTGTAGATAGTGATACTAAGGGTTGCCATTCAGAGTAGCTAGTGATACTAAGGGTAGCCACACAGAGTAGATAGTGATACTAAGGGTTGCCATTCAGTGTAGATAGTGATACTAAGGGTTGCCATTCAGAGTAGATAGTGATACTAAGGGTAGCCACACAGAGTAGATAGTGATACTAAGGGTTGCCATTCAGAGTAGATAGTGATACTAAGGGTAGCCATTCAGAGTAGATAGTGATACTAAGGGTAGCCACACAGAGTAGATAGTGATACTAAGGGTTGCCATTCAGTGTAGATAGTGATACTAAGGGTTGCCATTCAGTGTAGATAGTGATACTAAAGGTAGCCATTCAGTGTAGATAGTGATACTAAGGGTAGCCATTCTAAGTAGATAGTGATACTAAAGATAGCCATTCAGAGTAGATAGTGATACTAAAGGTAGCCATTCAGTGTAGATAGTGATACTAAGGGTAGCCATTCTAAGTAGATAGTAATACTAAAGGTAGCCATTCAGTGTAGATAGTGATACTAAGGGTAGCCATTCTAAGTAGATAGTAATACTAAAGGTAGCCATTCAGTGTAGATAGTGATACTAAAGGTAGCCATACAGAGTAGATAGTGATACTAAAGATAGCCATTCAGAGTAGATAGTGATACTAAGGGTAGCCACACAGAGTAGATAGTGATACTAAGGGTAGCCATTCAGAGTAGATAGTGATATTAAAGGTAGCCATTCAGTGTAGATAGTGATACTAAAGGTAGCCATTCAGTGTAGATAGTGATACTAAAGGTAGCCATACAAAGTAGATAGTGATACTAAAGATAGCCATTCAGAGTAGATAGTGATACTAAAGGTAGCCACACAGAGTAGATAGTGATACTAAAGGTAGCCATTCAGAGTAGATAGTGATACTAAGGGTAGCCATTCAGTGTAGATAGTGATACTAAGGGTAGCCATTCAGTGTAGATAGTGATACTAAAGGTAGCCATTCAGTGTGGATAGTGATACTAAAGGTAGCCATTCAGAGTAGATAGTGATACTAAAGGTAGCCACACAGAGTAGATAGTGATACTAAAGATAGCCATTCAGAGTAGATAGTGATACTAAAGATAGCCATTCAGTGTAGATAGTGATACTAAAGGTAGCCACACAGAGTAGATAGTGATACTAAAGATAGCCATTCAGAGTAGATAGTGATACTAAGGGTAGCCACACAGAGTAGATAGTGATACTAAGGGTAGCCATTCAGAGTAGATAGTGATACTAAAGGTAGCCATTCAGAGTAGATAGTGATACTAAAGGTAGCCATTCAGAGTAGATAGTGATACTAAGGGTAGCCATTCAGAGTAGATAGTGATACTAAAGGTAGCCATTCAGAGTAGATAGTGATACTAAGGGTTGCCATTCAGAGTAGATAGTGATACTAAAGGTAGCCATTCAGAGTAGATAGTGATACTAAAGGTAGCCATTCAGAGTAGATAGTGATACTAAAGGTAGCCATTCAGAGTAGATAGTGATACTAAGGGTTGCCATTCAGAGTAGATAGTGATACTAAAGGTAGCCATTCAGAGTAGATAGTGATACTAAGGGTAGCCATACAAAGTAGATAGTGATACTAAGGATAGCCATTCAGAGTAGATAGTGATACTAAAGGTAGCCATTCAGAGTAGATAGTGATACTAAAGGTTGCCATTCAGAGTAGATAGTGATACTAAAGGTAGCCATTCAGAGTAGATAGTGATACTAAAGATAGCCATTCAGAGTAGATAGTGATACTAAGGGTTGCCATTCAGAGTAGATAGTGATACTAAAGGTAGCCATTCAGAGTAGATAGTGATACTAAAGATAGCCATTCAGAGTAGATAGTGATACTAAGGGTTGCCATTCAGAGTAGATAGTGATACTAAAGGTAGCCATTCAGAGTAGATAGTGATACTAAGGGTAGCCATACAAAGTAGATAGTGATACTAAGGGTTGCCATTCAGAGTAGATAGTGATACTAAGGGTTGCCATTCAGAGTAGATAGTGATACTAAAGGTAGCCATTCAGAGTAGATAGTGATACTAAAGATAGCCATACAAAGTAGATAGTGATACTAAGGGTTGCCATTCAGAGTAGATAGTGATACTAAAGGTAGCTATTCAGAGTAGATAGTGATACTAAAGGTAGCCATTCAGAGTAGATAGTGATACTAAAGGTAGCCATTCAGAGTAGATAGTGATACTAAAGGTAGCCATTCTAAGTAGATAGTGATACTAAAGGTAGCCATTCAGAGTAGATAGTGATACTAAAGGTAGCCATTCAGAGTAGATAGTGATACTAAAGGTAGCCATTCAGTATAGATAGTGATACTAAAGATAGCCATTCAGAGTAGATAGTGATACTAAGGGTTGTCATTCAGAGTAGATAGTGATACTAAAGGTAGCCATTCAGAGTAGATAGTGATACTAAAGATAGCCATACAAAGTAGATAGTGATACTAAAGGTAGCCATTCAGAGTAGATAGTGATACTAAAGATAGCCATACAAAGTAGATAGTGATACTAAGGGTAGCCATTCAGAGTAGATAGTGATACTAAAGATAGCCATACAAAGTAGATAGTGATACTAAGGGTTGCCATTCAGAGTAGATAGTGATACTAAAGATAGCCATACAAAGTAGATAGTGATACTAAGGGTAGCCATACAGAGTAGATAGTGATACTAAGGGTAGCCATACAAAGTAGATAGTGATACTAAGGGTAGCCATTCAGAGTAGATAGTGATACTAAGGGTTGCCATTCAGAGTAGATAGTGATACTAAAGGTAGCCATTCAGAGTAGATAGTGATACTAAAGGTAGCCATTCAGTATAGATAGTGATACTAAAGGTAGCCATACAAAGTAGATAGTGATACTAAGGGTAGCCATACAAAGTAGATAGTGATACTAAGGGTAGCCATACAAAGTAGATAGTGATACTAAAGGTAGCCATTCAGAGTAGATAGTGATACTAAGGGTAGCCATTCAGAGTAGATAGTGATACTAAGGGTAGCCATTCAGAGTAGATAGTGATACTAAAGGTAGCCATTCAGAGTAGATAGTGATACTAAAGGTAGCCATTCAGAGTAGATAGTGATACTAAAGGTAGCCATTCAGAGTAGATAGTGATACTAAGGGTAGCCACACAGAGTAGATAGTGATACTAAGGGTAGCCATTCAGTGTAGATAGTGATACTAAAGATAGCCATTCAGTGTAGATAGTGATACTAAAGGTAGCCATTCAGAGTAGATAGTGATACTAAGGGTAGCCATACAGAGTAGATAGTGATACTAAGGGTAGCCATTCAGTGTAGATAGTGATACTAAAGGTAGCCATTCAGAGTAGATAGTGATACTAAGGGTAGCCATTCAGTATAGATAGTGATACTAAAGGTAGCCATTCAGAGTAGATAGTGATACTAAAGGTAGCCATTCAGAGTAGATAGTGATACTAAAGGTAGCCATTCAGAGTAGATAGTGATACTAAGGGTAGCCACACAGAGTAGATAGTGATACTAAGGGTAGCCATTCAGTGTAGATAGTGATACTAAAGATAGCCATTCAGTGTAGATAGTGATACTAAAGGTAGCCATTCAGAGTAGATAGTGATACTAAGGGTAGCCATACAGAGTAGATAGTGATACTAAGGGTAGCCATTCAGTGTAGATAGTGATACTAAAGGTAGCCATTCAGAGTAGATAGTGATACTAAGGGTAGCCATTCAGTATAGATAGTGATACTAAAGGTAGCCATTCAGAGTAGATAGTGATACTAAAGGTAGCCATTCAGAGTAGATAGTGATACTAAAGATAGCCATTCAGAGTAGATAGTGATACTAAAGATAGCCATACAAAGTAGATAGTGATACTAAGGGTTGCCATTCAGAGTAGATAGTGATACTAAAGGTAGCCATTCAGAGTAGATAGTGATACTAAAGGTAGCCATTCAGAGTAGATAGTGATACTAAGGGTAGCCATTCAGTATAGATAGTGATACTAAGGGTAGCCATTCAGAGTAGATAGTGATACTAAAGGTAGCCATTCAGAGTAGATAGTGATACTAAGGGTAGCCATTCAGAGTAGATAGTGATACTAAAGGTAGCCATACAGAGTAGATAGTGATACTAAGGGTAGCCACACAGAGTAGATAGTGATACTAAGGGTAGCCATTCAGAGTAGATAGTGATACTAAAGGTAGCCATTCAGAGTAGATAGTGATACTAAAGGTAGCCACACAGAGTAGATAGTGATACTAAGGGTAGCCATACAAAGTAGATAGTGATACTAAGGGTAGCCACACAGAGTAGATAGTGATACTAAAGGTAGCCATTCAGAGTAGATAGTGATACTAAAGGTAGCCATTCAGAGTAGATAGTGATACTAAGGGTTGCCATTCAGAGTAGATAGTGATACTAAGGGTTGCCATTCAGAGTAGATAGTGATACTAAAGGTAGCCATTCAGAGTAGATAGTGATACTAAACGTAGCCATTCAGTATAGATAGTGATACTAAGGGTAGCCATACAAAGTAGATAGTGATACTAAGGGTAGCCACACAGAGTAGATAGTGATACTAAAGATAGCCATACAGAGTAGATAGTGATACTAAGGGTAGCCACACAGAGTAGATAGTGATACTAAGGGTAGCCATTCAGTGTAGATAGTGATACTAAGGGTAGCCATTCAGAGTAGATAGTGATACTAAAGGTAGCCATACAGAGTAGATAGTGATACTAAGGGTAGCCACACAGAGTAGATAGTGATACTAAGGGTAGCCATTCAGAGTAGATAGTGATACTAAAGGTAGCCATTCAGAGTAGATAGTGATACTAAGGGTAGCCACACAGAGTAGATAGTGATACTAAGGGTAGCCATTCAGAGTAGATAGTGATACTAAAGGTAGCCATTCAGAGTAGATAGTGATACTAAGGGTAGCCACACAGAGTAGATAGTGATACTAAGGGTAGCCATACAAAGTAGATAGTGATACTAAGGGTAGCCACACAGAGTAGATAGTGATACTAAGGGTAGCCATTCAGAGTAGATAGTGATACTAAAGGTAGCTATTCAGAGTAGATAGTGATACTAAAGGTAGCTATTCAGAGTAGATAGTGATACTAAATGTAGCCATTCTAAGTAGATAGTGATACTAAAGGTAGCCATTCAGAGTAGATAGTGATACTAAAGGTAGCCATTCAGAGTAGATAGTGATACTAAAGATAGCCATTCAGAGTAGATAGTGATACTAAGGGTAGCCACACAGAGTAGATAGTGATACTAAGGGTAGCCATTCAGAGTAGATAGTGATACTAAAGGTAGCCATTCAGAGTAGATAGTGATACTAAGGGTAGCCATTCAGAGTAGATAGTGATACTAAAGGTAGCCATTCAGAGTAGATAGTGATACTAAAGGTAGCCATTCAGAGTAGATAGTGATACTAAAGGTAGCCATACAGAGTAGATAGTGATACTAAAGGTAGCCATACAGAGTAGATAGTGATACTAAGGGTAGCCATTCAGAGTAGATACTAATGTACTTGATAAACTAATCAATAATTTGTATGACATGTGACAATTTTGAATTCTTCACGGTTTATAGTCTTACCCAGAAGTTAATTAACAATATTTATAGGATAACAACACAGATTCCCATAAATCATACCACTTGGGGTAGTAGGCTTGACCTTTAATAGCAAATGTTAGTTGAATTTCGCTAATATGTATAATATGTCATTATTTCTAATTCCCCATATTTTACATTAATGACGCGGTACAAGTTTATCAAATAAATGAAGTTGACAACTTATGGATAAATTACGTTTTCTTAATTTTTTCAAAAACTTCGTAAAATGACTTTGTAGCCTTCTGTGCCATATGCTTGTTACATGCAGTAGTTAAATTCTTGGAAAACCTCTATTTCGGTATCATTATACTTGAAATTATTATTTTGAGAATTTAGCCCTTATACTATGTAATGAAAATATTTATATTGATCATCTCTTATTCTCAACGCATCTTTATTTTAATTGCAAGTGCACATCCGTTAATTCAATTTATAGTTAAAAAATCGCAAAAGGCAAAAAGGCAGCCGACAGATTACATAACACGACAGTGTCAGCTACTTAATCCAGTCTGTTGCTTTTGGTAAAGTGAAGTTATTGATTGCTCTGACGGTGATTTTTTGTTGGCTTTGAGAGACTGATCTATACACCGTAGCTAAGAGAGATTTGTTCAACGGGTGTTCACACACAGTGCAGAGGTTCAAAAGAAACCAAGATTATTTTATTTTAACATTTTCAATGTGCGGTTTTATTTATTTTTAGTTTTTTTTTAAACATGTAATGAAATAATTGATCTATAGAACACGAATAGTACTAAAACGCTAATTATGTTCATTTAACAATGTAAGTAGACGAAAGAGTACCTTAGTTCCATGTTATTGTCAACATTAATTTTAAATACCCCTAGAAACTTGTAACCATAATAATCCTTATTTGGTACATGTGTAAGGGAACTACATGTATTTAAATTAGAAATGTACTCGGCGGACGCATAATATTAACTAGAATTTTGCTAATTATGCAATGAAGTTTGCTAGAACGTTGTTTTTACTCATTTTTGCTGTCTTTTAAACTTGTAATATTAATATCTTTACGAAATTAGAGATATGCATTTTAAGCACCAATCACTTCCAACTTAGCGATGAAATTGCTTTCTTCATAAGTTGCTTGGTTTTTGTGATGTTTTCGCAGTTGGAATGTAGCAGCTGGCATGGCATATACAAACAAGAACTTAATTAATTTAAAAAGTGGTGAAAATTAAGAAATTTATTTAAATTATAACATATCGGCGATGTCCGAAAATAAATGTTACTTTGTTGAAGAGGAATACGTGTTTCAACTTTGCAGTTCAACAACAACAACTGATTCGTAAAACGGCAGAGGTATTTTTATTTTCATCTCTTCAATAAATAATACAGCATGAATACCATTCCCTTGGTAAAAAAGCCATGATCAAAATAAGCAGTCCTAGTCTTTGACATAGGAAGACATCAAAGAACGAAACCATTATTTACTGGCAAAACAAAAGGACATACAGGTAAAGCAGTTCTTACATCTGATATAAAAAGACCTATCGTCGCCATAATTCTAATTGTAAAACAATAAATAAAAAATATTTTTTTAAAGTGTTGGTTTGTTAAGTTTATTTGTATAAAATGCGGACTTTTCAAAACACACAATTAAGGCTGGTTTCTAAAATAACCAGATTCAAACTGGAATAACATATTGGTAGTATAAAATAAAAACGTGATAAAGATGCAACTGAAGCATACAAAAAACTACATACTTTGAAAAAAGCAGTTCTCGTGGCAGGAGATAACCATCAGGAAATGAAGTCATTAATTACTTGTACTGTTGTGAATGCGTCAAGGTCACGTTATTGGTAAACGTTATAAGACCTGTCTTATTTGTACAATAGGTAACGTCTGTAATAAACAAACCTCTAGCGGATGTCTTTTGTGTCATGTTAACATTCAGCAAGATTTTAAATTACTGATACGGCAAATCAATTTAATTGAAATTTTTATTAATAATACAATACAATACAAATAAAACTTGCTCTTTATAAACGTATGCCATGCGCGTTAAGTTAATTATGTACTTCCGCTAGGCTTTTATTGAAGGTTAGACGGGTCTCATAATTTAACAAGCACTGTAAAATAAATTTTATCTTAAATAAAAACCGGCATGTAAAGTAGTGTTTGAGACATTGTCCACTATAATACATTGTCCACTAAGCTGTTATAGCAACGATGACCATGCTTTAGACATTTTCCACTAAGCCGTGATAGCGGCGATGACTACGCCTTTGACATTTTCTACTAAGCCGTGATAGCGACTATTACCATGCTTAATATATTGTCTACTAATCTGTGATAGCGACGATGACCATGCTTACGAGATTGTCCGCCAAGCCACGATATCAACAATGACCATACTTAAGCATTGTCCACTATGCCATGATAGCGACGATGACTATGCTTAAGACAATGTCCACTAAGCTCTGATAGCGAAGATGACCATGCAAAAGACATTGTCCAATAAGCTATAATTGCGACGATGGCTATGCTTAAGAATTTCTTCACCAAGCTGTTATAACGACGGTCACCAAGACATTTTTCTCTAAGCCACGATGGCAACGATGACTAATGCTTCATAATTTAGTCCACAATGCTAAGATACGCGAAGATGACCATGCATAAGACATTGACCTAAGCGACGATAACGATGCTTAAGACAATGTCAACTAAGCCATTATTGCGACAGTGACCATAGCTAAGACATTGTCTACTAGTCGTGATAGCGACGATGACTATGCTTCAGACATTGTCCAATAAGCTATAATAGCGACGATGACTATGCCTAAGAATTTCTTCACTAAGCTAGCTGTTATAACGACGGTCACAAAGACATTTTCCTCTAAGCCCCGATGGCAACGATGACTAATGCTTCATAATTTAGTCCACAATGCTAAGATAAGCGACGATGACCATGCATAAGACATTGACCTTTAAACGATGACTAATGCTTTAGAAAAAGTCCACTAATCCAATAACCATTTTTAGGAAATTGTCCTCTAAAATATGATAGCGACGATGACCACGCTTAAAACATTGTCCGCTTAGCAACGATAGCGACTATGACCATGCTTAAGACATTGTACACTAATGTTTTGAAAGCGACGATGAAAATGCTTAAGACAGTGTCCACTAAGCAGTAATATCGACGATGACCATGGTAAAAACATTGTCTGCTAAGCAATGATAGCGACGATGACCACGCTTAAGATAGTGTCCGCTAAGCTACGATAGCGACAATGACCATGCTTAAGACAGTGTCCACCTAGCTGTGATATCGACGATCATCATGCTAAAAACATTGTTCACTAAGCTGTGATAGCGACGATGACCAAGCTTAAGACAGTGTCCACTAAACTGTGATACGGACGATGACCCCAAGTAAGACATTGTCCGCTTAGCCAAAATAGCGACGATGACCTTGCTTAAGACGGTGTCCACTAAGCTGTGATAGCGACTATGACCATGCTTAAGACATTGTTCACTAAGCTGTGATAGCGACGATGACCACGCTTAAGACAATGTCCACTAAGCCACGATAGCGACGATTACCACGCTTAAGAAAGTGTCCACTATGCTGTGATATAGACGATGACCACGTTTAAGACATTGCCCACAAAGCCACTAAACTGTGATAGCGACGATGACTAGGCTTAAGAGATTGTCCACTAAGCCACGATGACCATGTTTAAGATATTGTCCACTAAACTGTGACGACTATGACCATGCTTAAAACAGTGTTCACTTAAGAAAAAGACCACTAATTTACTTAGCTATGATAGCGACGATTACCATTTTTAAGACATTGTTAACTAAACTAAAAATGTATTGTCCACTAAGCTGTGATTGCGACAATGACCATGCTTAACAAATTGTCCGCTAAACCACAACAGCGACGATGACTAATGCTTAAAAATAAGCCCACTAAGCTATGATAGCGACGATGACCATGCTTAAGACATTGTCTTCTAAGCTGTAATAGCGACAATGACCATGCTTAAGAATGCCCACTTAGCTGTGATAGAGACGATCACCATGCTTATAAAAGACATTATGCCCAAGCCATGATAGCGACGGCGGCAATGCACAAGACATTATCAATTAGGCCGAGATAGCGATGACTATGCCTCAGATCGGAACCAAACAGATCTGATCAATGATGCACTAAAAGATAATGTATTGTATTACAAAAGATGTTCTAGCTGAAATTTTAGTTTTTAGAAAATAAGTTTGTTACAGAACGGAGTAATATCAGTTCAAACTATAAAGACGATTTCAGAAGAAAAATATGTGCATTCATCTACAACATTTAACCGTTAGGTGAACTCAACACTCGTATAATTTTGATAAATTCCCCTTTCCCGGTGTTGTGCTTGGAACAATAATTACTATCTGCAAGATTTCTAGATCTTTAGACTTTCATGATCTTTAAAAGTGTTCTAGATCTTCTAAATAAAATTTTAATGCGCTTCTTAATGTAACGTGAGTTCTTATTGGACAACGTCAATAATTCCATGGCATCAATTCCATGATTGATGCCATTGATTGATGCCATCAAAAGTTGCAAGCGCAGACGTAAATTCCGTGAAATAAAAATCCCATTTTAGCGAGTTAATTTAGTTTTTTTATTGTCGTAGCATTAGAATGGAGATAACCGTAAGGTATTTGAAGATTTGCCGGCACCAATTTGTGATTTGATGGTCAGAAATATCCATTTATTAGGTCGCCAGTAAACTCAATTAAATCAAAAATATATACTGTATATACGAAACCGAGGCTAATGGCGGCCTCCAGTGTTTTTGAAATCTAAAGGTAAAAACCTTCCTGTTTCCTACAAGTTGACGCTATTAACAAACAGTAATATGTACAAATGGCTGATATTGACCTTACAAAGTTTATGAAATACATCAACAATGACGATATTTATTAAACATACCCCAGTACATGTGTCCCTGATAAACTGAAACAAAATTGAACTGTCAACAAATAACACATTGACTGGAGCCATGACTCTTTTACATGGACTCCAACAAATCTAAAATCTATAGCTGTTGAAGTCAAAACAACAGAAGACATGGACAATCCATCTATGTACAAACTCACTCTTTATGTTAAAACAGGAACAATAATGGTACAGGGCAATAAGTACAAAACTTTTGCTGATCACCATTTTCCAACTTTAAAGGCCATAGTGGACTACATAGACAAAAAATCAGAAGTTAACAATGTGACAGACGATATGAATGAGTTACACAAACAATCCAAAATTGATCATGAGGAGACTGACCCAAAACAACTACTTAAAGAACCTAGTGCAACAACTAGCAAAAATGAAATACCACCAAAAAAAAAGAACATACTAATAAGGTGATAGAAATGACAACCACGATACAAATTTCAGACAATTTTGTGAAAAAAGACATGTTAAAGGATCTTGAAATACACATTTCCACAGCAATTGAAAAAACTTGCAACAAACACTCAACCATGTTACAAGAATGTATTTCAACAGTCAACAACACAGCTAAAGCCCAAAATGAGTTATGCTCCAAAGTAAAAGAAATGCTAGACAAATTTGAGACAGTCTCCATACAAAACCATACTAAAGCTAACATTCCAAATATGGATATAGAAAAAATGTCCTCAATACAGAGAAAAAACTCAGATTTAAAGACCCAGTTACAACAACTGAGATACTCCTCTGCGTGTGAAATCGAAAGTCTAAATGCAGTTATTAAAGTCCTAAAGAACAACTATAATGAAATGCAAAACTCTAGCGATGCTACGACCAATAGTCTCCACTTTTCCAAGGAAAACCTTATCACTAGAATAAAAGCGCGTGAGGAGCAAATCGAACATCTGGAATCTAAGATACGCTATCTAAAAGACGAATTAGAAGAAAAAGACAATATCATTTATTTAAATAAACAACAGATTTTTGAAAATCAGAACGTAGTCCAAGAAAGTTGGTCAAGAGTGCCTTCCAGAAAAGACAAAGAGCTACCAAGTGAAACAAAAGAAACAAAAACTAAGAAAAAACCACAAATCCTTCTAATTGGGACTTCCAACACCAAAGGAATTAACCCTGATAAATTTTCCAAATCATACACGTTAACAAAGAAAGAAGCATTCACACTGGATCAAACAGAACAAGTCATCAGAGAAACAAAGGACAAACCGGATATTCTTATACTCCACTCACTTACAAACGACTTAAAGGAGTCCGCAGAAACATGTGTTAACAAAATGAAGAACGTTATTAACAAAATTCAACAAAATATGACTAATACCAAAATCATTTTATCACTTGCCACCCCTAGAGCAGATGATGATAAATTCCAAACAAATGTGGAGCTAGTCAACGCCATGCTGAAGTGAGAAATGTGAGAAATGATACTTTTACACTATGTGATAACAGCAATCTTTCACGTCTAGGTCAACCTGTAACGGAATTTCTATCTAAAGATAAATATCATTTGTCCGAGAATGGAGTTGCTGTTCTTGCAAGCAATATTAGAGCAACAGTCGACAAAGTGTTAAACTATAAACCCTTAATGCGTAAATCAAAACCAAGCAACAACAGGAAACAGTGAGATTCTCAAAACTATGAACGATATTAGGAACGAGAACAAAAGTTTGATTGTGAATTAGCTTAAAGCAATTCGTTTATTATTTATTTTATTTTTCATTATTAGTATATAGATAATTCTTATTCTGTATTTTCCATTGTTAAAAGTATTTTTTTCTTTCTGAATTTATATTAGCTGTAACTTTATATTACAAGAGTCAAGTCATTTATAAACATGGGAAAACTCACATATTATACTCCAAGAAAATTTATTTCAAATATTTCATTTTGTACTTGGAATGTAGGGGGTTTGAAATCTTCAAATTCTAATATCGATAAAATATCAGATCCAGAATTTATAAAAGAGATTACCTCTCATGAAATTATACTCTTAAAAGAAACTCGTGTAGGTAAGGAGGAAAATATAACATTGACAAATTATAAATACTTTCCTATTTGTAGACCAGAATCTAAAAATAATAGATTTTTTGGGGGGGTTGAGAATTTTTATACGAAACTACATTCTTCCTGGCATAGAATTACTAAAAAATACTAGTCTAGACTATCAATGGCTTAGACTGGATAAGAAGTTTTTTAACTTGTAAAAAACATTTTTCTTTGTTTGGCTAATATTATTCCAGCTTAATCCAGTAACTCATTTCAAACTGATATTGATGTCATAGATAATATTGAGAAAGATATAGCTACCCAATATGCTGAGAGAGGGAATATTATTGTTTGTGGTGATCTCAACGCAAGAACTGGGTCGGAACTAGATTTTATTGTTAGCGATAGCTATGATCCTTATACTATTCATGATGATGAATATGAGTATGATTACACAATGCAAATGAGAAAAAGTCTAGACAACAAGGTTGACTTTAGAGGTAAACAATTATTGCAAATGTGTATTTCTTTAAAATTAAGAATCCTAAATGGTCGTATGTTAGGAGACTCTAATGGTAATTTTACCTGCTATAAACCAAATGGTTCAACTGTTGTGGATTACATTATCATGTCAGAAGACCTTATTAAGAATACACTGAATTGTAAAGTTTCAAATTTTATCCCTTTTTTATCCGATTGTCATTGTAAAATATCTTGTACATTACTTGGAACATACCATTCGCTTTCATCCAAACCAAAAAAGGATAATGAACAGATAAAGGGTAAATTTTTATGGACAGAAAACTCAAAAGATAATTTCCAAGATGCACTTTGCCATCCTTTGTGTAAACTTGCTTTAGATAACTTTTAAATAAAACATATGAAGGGCAAAATCTCGAAAAATACACTGAATCAGCTGCCCTAGATTTTCAAGATATAATTCTTAAAGCAGCAAAAATGTCCCTTAGATTCAAAACTACTAAACCCAGAAAAAATAAAACAAAAAGTAAAAATTGGTACGACCAAGATCTATACACTAAAAAGAAAGAATTAAACTTGAAAGCTGCACAAATGTCAGCAAATCCATTTAACATGGAGATTAAAAATTACTATCGTGAATATAAAAAGTTAAAAAAAACATAAGAGAAAAATGTTTAAAGCAAATATCATTGAAAAACTTGATAATCTGTTATCAGACAACCCTAAAGAGTATTGGAATCTTGTCAATAAACTTAAAGGGGAAACAGAAGATTCTATGAAAACCCCTGAAACATCCATTGATCTTAACTCATGGACTAATTATTTTCAGGACCTAAACTTATCTTCTAATATAAACATAAATAAAATTGAAAATCTAAACCAGATACTTTCTAATTTAGAAAAAGATGATATATCTGATATTCTTGACTATGAAATTACTAATCAATAAATATATAAAGCTATAAATAAACTAAAACATGTGAAGATATGTGGTCTAGATCTAATAACTAATGAAATGTTTCGGGCAGGACAAACAGTTCTTATGAGATGTCTAAATAAACTTTTATATTTAAATCAGGTACATACCCAAAACCCTGGTGTGAGGGATATATTATACCTGTATATAAATCAGGAGATGTTAGCAATCCAGGAAACTATCGTGGTATTGCTATAAACTCTTGTATTGGTAAATTATTTACTCTTATCTTGAATAATAGACTTAATGAACATCTCACTACACTCTCAGATTGTCAAGCATGATTTAGAAGCAAAAATAGAACCACAGACCACACGTTTATTCTTAAATGCCTCATAGATAAATATACAAACAGCAAAAGCAGCAAACTTTATGCTCGTTTTGTTGATTTTAAAAAAGCGTTTGATACAGTTATACACCCAAGTATACTTATCAAATTGCTTAAATCAAATATTGGTGGAAAATTTTACAATATAATTAAACATATGTATAAATTAAATACTCTAAGAATAAAAATAGAAAATGACTTAGAAGACAAATTCAAAACTGATATTGGTGTTAGGCAAGGTGACGTGCCTAGCCCCTCCTTGTTTAACATCTTTATCAATGATCTCCCAGAACAGATCACAACATGCATCGACGAGCTCACTCTTTCAAAAAACCGTATTGATGCATTACTCTATGTTGATGATATTGTGATACTTGCTAACTCTTCTCAAGGTCTACAGAGAAGATTAGATGTTCTAAAAGCATATTGTGATACCTGGTGTCTTAGGGTCAATTTAAATAAAACTAAGATTTTAATATTTAAAGATGGTCGTCACATAAAAGAAAATTTTTACTTCAATGGTGAACAAATAGAAAGTGTTAATAATTATAAATATCTAGGAATAATTTTCCAATCAAGTGGTTTATTAAACCTTGTAAATAAATCTCTAAAAGCCTCTTTTAAATTGGGTAAATGCTTGTCTGGATCTCCAGTAAGTATAAAAACAAATCTTCATTTATTTGACCACACAGTAAAATCTATAGCATTATATGGGTCTGAAATATGGGGAATCTTTAAAACAAACTCAGCTGCTTGTAAAAAAAGAGGCCTTAAATATTTTAGAAATAATATATAAAAATATTATAACTGATAAAATTAATATAAAATTTTGCAAATTCATACTTGGGGTGAATAGCAAGAGTACAAACATTGCAATTTTGTCCGAATTAGGGCGATTTCCTTTATATTTTAATATAATTACAAGTGTTTTATGTTATTTCCACCGCCTACACCATTGTGAATCAAATTTGTTACAAGATGCTTTTGAGTGTAATACAGATTTGCATAATAAAAATGTAATTACATGGCATTCCTCTGTGCCTTTTTTTCTAAAAACCCTTGATTTAGAAGAAACATTTTTCATTAAAAGCTCATTATATAAGATAAAGAAAAAGATCTCTTTTCATGAATTCCTGGTTTCAAAAAGAGATATCAGAGATGGAAAATTAGATACTTACTTTTCTTTCAAAAACACTTTCCAGAAAGAGAAATATTTAAACATTAAAAAATTTGAAGAGCGACAAACTATATGTAAATTTCGCATAAGTGCCCATCCCTTACGAATAGAAACAGAAAGACATAAGGGAAACCCTGTTGAAAGGTCACAGAGGATATGTAAATTTTGCAATTGTAATGCTCTTGAAGATGAGGAACATTTTGTTATAAAGTGTAATACATATGAAAACTTGAGAAAATAACTGTTTTCAGACATCATAGCCATTTGTCAAAATTTTTCGAACCTAAATGATAATTCAAAATTTATATGGCTAATGACTACAGAA
This sequence comes from Limnoperna fortunei, assembly GCA_944474755.1. Lineage (NCBI taxonomy): Eukaryota > Metazoa > Mollusca > Bivalvia > Mytilida > Modiolidae > Limnoperna > Limnoperna fortunei. Next base: position 71,694,703 of record OX104118.1, read on the forward strand.
GATGATGTTATAATTAATAAACTTGGCTACTTCTTAATTAATAGCTTTAAAATTCGATCAAATTTAGACAAACACTAAATTAACATCCCAATCTCCAACAAATACACATGTTACAAGTATATTATACTTACTTAGTACATGTCTATATAAATATATACTCTGGGTATATACTTTTATTAATATTATTGTATAAATATATTGGATATGCCCAGTTCCTGCGTTGAAAAGTAACTTGATCCATGTGTTTGCCAGTATGTCATGTATTGTTTTGCTTGGCTTGGCTTGGGTAGTTTTTTTACGTCCTACACCGACAACGTAATGCCCTTGGTAGGACGGTATTGTTTTGCTATGTTTTATCCGTCATATATATGTTTAATCTCTAATCATTCAATGTACATGTAAATCATACCCGAAAGGGTCCATAATTGGAAATAAATATTCTTATTCTTAAATACAATTATATTAAAATATTTGAACGTTTTATAGTTGTTTTGCAGTTTATTTTTAAAAAAATATATAAATAAAAATTCAATGCATATTTGTATTTGTATTTCAAATTAACTGATACAATTTCAACAGTCACTACTGTCTATTTCTAATATACATATTTCAATTTTCAAATTCTTCATATATATAGTGGTTATTTATTTATGAAGAATTTGGGTAAACTTCAAATTGAAGACAAAAATTAAAACGGAAGATAAAGGTATAAAAATGGAGGTGAACACCTACCAAACATCAGCCATAAACACAAAGGGAAACGAAATCTGACACAATCCTTCTTCGTTAACAGGACTACAAAGGATTACAAAAACGAACAAAATCCTTTAATAAACAGTTATAAATGGAATACAAAAACGGACGGAATTATCAGTCATAATACATTAATAATAAGGGAGAAAAAACACAGGAAATCCATAGTCTAAACGCACTACAATAGGGAGCTAGAGAAGTAGTGTTGCCTTCGACCTTGGCTTAGGCAACAGTTCCCTAGTCATCACCAGCGATCCCGGTCAATAGTTTGACTGTTCTCTGAACACAGGAAATTACTATTTATTATTATTTACTTATATCTGAATTTTAAAGATTTACACACACCATTGACACCTACTTGTTGCCAATAACCCTTTCACAACACCTGCTTCTGAACACTTCTCGTGTCTGTCATTGATTTTTACTGCAGTTTATTATATTTTTTTATCATCGTTTGAATATTGACTTGCATCTTATGTTAATTTTTTATCAATTTTAAAATTTCCTTATTGGTTAATGTATCACAATATAATACATTCTGTCGTGCTAGGTTTTATGAAGATTGAAATAAGTCACGAAATACGCGATTTCGCAGGTAGCTGCTTGGATATCTGTTCGTAGGATATAAACCGATGATAGATTTAATATCAGTAGGAATTTATACCAGCTGTTATGTCTAATGAAGCTCGTTAGAGTGTAAAGGGTGCATCTATAATTGCGCAAGTCCCCAGGCAGATGATTTATATATGTTCTGTATTAACTTTGTACTTGTTTGGATTTTCAGATAATTAACATGCTTTAAATGTATTATCTATAGCAATTTAATACAAACATGTCAAATTTCATTACAGGAAACGTTCGTCTCAATTGAGCGCAAGGCTATATATATTATATATATAATAAGAAACTCAAGTGTATCTGGGGTATGAGTTATTATACACTTATTTAACAAAGACTGTTTTCTGTTTACAAACTATTTGCCTTTTTATTATGTATACAAACTATAATTCTACCATGTAGTTTTAAAAATACAAAGTATTCTAGTATAATTACTATTTTACTCTATACATTTCTATACTTGTAATTTGTAAATATATTTCATATGTATTATAATTATTGTACTACATGTCTTAACTAATTATTGTAATTGTGTTTGAACCAATAAATATTATTATTATTTATTATTTATAATTATTTTGTAATCAGTTTAATTATTTAACATTTATATTCGAGGGATATAAATAATGCTCTTGTGTGCTCGTAATAGATTTAATTGACTTTGAACTTGAAAAATAAATAAATAAACCATTCTGTGACATTTTTCTAGTTCCACTCAACAGCGATGTTACTTATATTCAATATAATTTATGTAATAATTTTTTTGACATGATAGTGACACATTCGAACAATTTACCGTTAGAACTTTACACTGGTTTTTTACGTCTTGGTCTTATACCTAAAATGTATAGAACAAATATCTAATGGTCTGGAGGGGTATATGCAAAAAAATACCAGGCAAGCCGCTAGGTGAGGGAAATTTCGTCTCAAGACTGGTTTTTTTTGCAACATATCGCTTCCGGCCATTAGATATCTTTTTAAGTACATGTACACCGAATATGTTACTGCTACATATAATTAAGAACGAACCACAAATTAAACTTCGAAGCAAAATGAATTATAAAATTTAGTCTTTTAACTTGCCTTGAATGTCTTATTCATCTATTAAAGACACTTCAAAAGTTTTCTGAGAAAAAAGTTGTATACTTGTAAAATGTAAAAATTTCATTCTAGTCCTGCTTTCACTATGTAAACAAAGCCGTGTTAAAATTCCAATAAATTTAGTTCGCACATGCGCAAGTTAATTTGGTTGCAGTTGGTTAAATTTTATTTAAAAAAACAAAATTTTTAACCATAATTATTAGTAATTGTTACTGTTAATAAAGTTATTTCAATTCTGAGATTTGCATGATTCAACTCGCATTCAACCATTAAATTATGTTTCTCACCACTCTACATTATGACACACGTGGATGTACGTGGAACATCCATTCACTAGCGCACATTTATATGCCGCTTCATTGTACAGAAGACCCTATTTGGATTCAGAATCGGTATCGCTCGGGGCAAAATATTCAAGAATATAATGCCCACCCAATTTAAGAAATAATTCACGGTTGCTGTGGTTTATCATTGCTTTACAACGGGATGATTGTTTATGTCGCATTATTTTATGCCTAGCGATAGCGAGGGATAAAATAACGATATAAATGGCTATCCCGTTGTAAAACAATGATAAACATATCATCCGAAAATTATTTCTATTCTAATAAGGCAATTACGGTATATTTAGTACAATTCCGCACATATAGCCAACAGCATGTTCCGCTAATGTAACACACACTTAATTGCAACGGATAATTATGGCGTCATTTAAGATTAATACCTCATACGCAATAGCTTTCCAGTGGGAGTTACGGTTTTGTAATTGGAACAGCACTTTAAGACACGCCTCTTCGTCGCGTGTTGCTCATTAGTAAATGAATTTTTACCACGATTAGGGTCTCAAAACATCTAAAGCAAGTCATATGAGAATACTCAATACCTGTACAAAATATTCTCCGAGTCCCTTCAATATTATTTTCGTTTGAATTGGGTTTAATGCCGGTTTAATGCCGCCTTTTCAGCTATTTTTGTTTTTTTTTTTGTTTTTTGTTTTTGTTTTTTTTTTTTTTTTTTTTTTTTTTTTTTTTTTTTTTTTTTTTTTTTGTTTTTTGTTTTTTTTTTTTTTTTTTGTTTGATTTAATGGAAGCCGGAGTAAAACATTTGACTATCGGTAATAAAACTTGCAATCTATCAATTCAGGTTGGAGTCAAGCACATCCTTCCTGCAGTAAAGCTTAACCACTCGGCCAAACCCGCCCCCTTTTTAACAGTGATAAAATGTGGGAAGCAGTAGGCAAGTTGTAAACAAAGCACAAGTTTTCACTTGTCAATTTTAGTCTACTCAATCCACCAACAGGGGTCGGACTGAGCAGTCGCTTGCAGTCGACAACCTATGGACAACTCGGTGGCCTTGCTACACAAGATGGAAGTAAAGTATACTCCGAAGCTTGATCCCATTTCTATATTTAATTGATCTTAAGACTTTCTTGTATTTAATTGTTAATAAGAAAGAAGTCTGCCATGTATGGCATTTTGGGATGAGTGTTAGAGAAGTTCAACGTTCTAAGGACAATGATTTCAATATAATACTTTTGTGGTACAACAACAAATTAAAGTACAGTAATATTTGTTTCAACGAGATCGGACAGCCACATTATACGTAAACATTCAATAGCTGCCAATATCAGTTAATTGTTCCATGGTAGTTATAAAATGTCTCAGCATGCGAGACTACACATTATCTGTAAGTTACAAATCTCATTCACATATTAACTAAACCGTACTTAAATATAATATAAAATAAGTCTATTGAATTCACTAACACGTTTGATCATAGTTGTACCAAACACAGATACCTTTATTGCGTCACCTGTATCAACATCATATAGCCAGACAATAGAAAGCGGGGTCACCGAACCAACATGAGATTCCGACGCTTTGTAGGGTTGGCATAATTTTTCAGGCTGGCCATAGACACGAATTAACTCCAAGCACAAAAGAACGGGATATGGGTTGTCTCGGACTTGGACTGTCATGGTAAGGTCTATTTTAATGGTGCCATTTACGTTACACATGATCCTTTTTCCATCTTTAACAAGGGAAAATGAGCTGCGTGTCTTTGTATTTTTCCACGTCATTTCTTGCATTTTGGTTAGATTGTTAACATTTATAAGGCTAGATTTAACGTCTAACACAAACGTGCCTATATTGCGGTTGTTGTCAAAAGCACAGACCATGTCAAACACTATTAGGACCAGAAGATACCAATCTAATTTTTTGTTAAAGTGCTTCATTTACCAACTTTTCTTGTCTCTGTTATAACTTTAGTTATACTGTTATATTAGTTCCGTTGACTGGTAAACGATTAAAACAACCGACATACGAAACATTTACATTGGTCTGTCCACCACGCTGACACGTCCACCATCAGGACTATTTTATTCCTACAACTGAACCATTGAGGAATACTTCAATTAATTATGTATGTACTTACATTTACCTATATGTACAAATGTGTAATACATAAAATAACAGTGATTTTTTATTTGTTCAGAAAAGATGTTGACGAAATCTTTTCGTTGTACTACGATTTATCTTCGAAGGAATTTTGCAGAAAGAACAAGCTGTCATTCCGACCATAATGAGCCTGTCGAACACAAATTTGGTAGGTATTTCATATAGGAGAAGAAGATTAAAACGAGGTTGTTCAAAAATACCTCTAACGTGTTCGTTCAAATTCGAGGTCTTGAATTGACAAATCGTCGACTTTTTGTGCGTTAAATTTAACGGAGTGTACGATTGGTCAGTACATGAACTGCTTCAAATCTCAATTTTTTTACCCTTTCTAATACACCTTATATTACCAGTGGCAGTCACAATAAGCATCTTGCGTCTTCTTTCCGTTGATACATTACATTAAAATATTTCAACATAAATAAATCAGCCGAAAAAATGACATTTCATTCATAGTTATTTAAAAATTATAAATATCTTACCTCTCTAGGTGATTTCCCTTATACCTGTGGTATATATTTAAAGTGTATGTTGGATTTTTTGAAAATAAGTCTTAGCAAAAAGTGCATACAAATTCATTCTCAATTATTTAATTATCTTTTTCATGTTTTATGAGAATTTTATACGCAAGGCCAACCATTTTAAGCTTTGTCAGCAGTTCTTTCTTTAATACTTTATCAATATAACTGACGTAGTGTGTAAAATTTCATAAATTTCACACAACTTATATTTGTTTGAAATCCTATTTCGTGACACTGTATATATTTCTCAGATACGCAGTGTAATGAAGCTAATTTTATATATATATGTGTGCAAGCGAATTGGTGTCACAGTGTCACAACGGTGTGAGTTCGAATCCCGCTGAGGGTAAGCAAAAATTTGACTGTTAAAAATCTAACAGTGTTGGGCGTAATTGGTAAACTTATATATTAATTACACCTAATATAAAAATGCTGGCTTTTGATTGGTCGATAGACAGTGTATTTTTCGCACATTTACTGGTTTTGCATCGAATTCGTCATCACTGGGGTATTCGACAAAAAATTACCCTCTGTGCCGTGGTATTTGCTTAAAATAACCCTCGCATATTATTATGCTGGAAATATTCATTCGGAAGTTTTGACTTTTACCTCGAAGTAAACGTAACATGAGTAATCAATTTTGAAAATCGGAAACGTTCCGATAGTTAAGAGTCAATAAACAGCACGCAAGTGGTCTAGTTTCACGGCTCTTTGAAATCATGATATTCGGTGTAATAAAACAGATAAATCATGTCTGGCAGGGGTATTTGTGAAAAATACCCCTCCCAGACATGATATATCTGTTTAAAATATTTGACATTATCCTGTATTTCTGATGTTTCAGAAATCCGCTGGATAGGTATATTATATGGTTGCCACAATACTTAGACGTTTGTATATAAATTACTTATTGTGACTGTATGACAAGTAACTTTGTCATCCTATATAATATATACAAAAATGCTGTATTAGATTACTGTCAAACTAATAAGTATCGGTTACGAAAATTCCATCGTCACAAGCTAGTACACATGTACAACGTCTATGTCTACGATTCACCCAGGTTAATGAAGCTATATTTTTATACAGCGGATTTGGCCGAGGGGTCTAGACCGCTGGACATAGTTCAGGCGGATTATATATTTCTCAGATCCGCAGTGTAATGAAGGTAATTATATATATATATATATATATGTGTGCAGGCGGATTGGTGCCACAGTGTCACAACGGTGTGAGTTCGAATCCCGCTGAGGGTAAGCAAAAAATTGACAGTGTTAAAAATCTAATTCTAACAGTGTTGGGCGTAATTTGTAGACGTATATATATATATATATATATATATATATATATATATATATATATATATATATATATATATGCATTTTTAATTTTACCGTTTTTTCAATAGGGGATTCGGTGGCAGTCATTAACTATTGATCATTGTGTGTCAAAACTTAGGTTGCGAATTCGAGCCATTTTGAGTATTCCAACCTTAAATGATAAGTACTTCCAGATCTCCTGGCAAATGTTGAGGTTTTTAGCGGGTACACTGACTAATAAATAATAGACGCCATCATATAGATAAAAACAATTATTGAAAGTGGCATTAAAACCCAGATTAAATAAACATACTTTTTCAATGTAAATCCATTAGTATGTTTAAATTTATTATAAAAGACAAATGTAAAAAAATATCATAAAAATATTTTTTTATACCTAAAAAAAAAAATCAGTACATTCAGCGAGTACAATATCTCACGCCAGCAGCTCCTCTGGACAGTAACTAGGTAAGAGTATTATACAAGAGTTTACTTAAGAATTGAATGCATTCTTTTAAAGTTTCATTCACGTATAAAAAGCGTTGACCGAAGCACACTTTCAATGAAGCACTACCGCTCTTCATGATACAAATATGTTTGGTAAAAGTTTACATACGTCAATGAAACTTTAAAACAATGCATTCAATTCTCATATTTACTTATTTCATTAAAAAATGCCGGGATGCAGCTTAAAATTGTGCACGGTGTACTTTTTTTTAATTTAAATTACTCCTCAGTGTTTGTTTACCGTGGACGTCGTGAAGGAATTATAGATTATTTACGTTTTTTGAAACGAGATGCATTTTCTCGTCGTATCTCATCGAAGGGCGACAGCCCTGAGATGAGATGACGAGAAAGTGCATCGAGTTTCAAAAAACGTAAATAATCTGTTTATCGCTGTTTTGTAACATTGTGACGTCACAGTGTTTACATAACGACGTCTTGACAGCGAGCTGAGATGGGCCCATCCCACGCTAGTAGAGTGAGATGGAATAATATCGCACACAACGATCAAAGGAAAATGCTGCAAAATAGCGATAAGCGCGTGTTCTTTATGACTACCTGTTTCACTGAGAAATGCAAAGAATGATTCTATGTCATCTATAACGGTTTGAACCAATAAAAGGTCTAGGATATACATAAAAGACATTCTGAGCGTAAATATATCAAAATATTATTCTAAAATAAACAGATAGTTTAGCAACAATAATTTACAGGTCATTTCAATGCCACTTGCAAACGATCATGTAACTCTTTTTATCGGGGGGGGGGGGGGGGGGAGGAGGTGTTCGAGCCTTACTAGGGGCAAGGTTTGCCCTATTCCGACCTTTTATCCCGACCTGGTACATCCTTCCCTCCGAAATAATATAGATGAAAATTGGTGTATATTGCGTTACTAAATTAAAAAAAACATTTTCTTGAGTTAATATGACAGACGCAACGGCGCTAAAAATAAATCAAAGTTAATTTTATGATAAATTGCCTTCTTTAAAGATCACCGTTTTATATCATATGCGTTTTTTATTGCAAGCAAATAATTTCAAATTAACGATTGATATTTAGAACAAATATCCATCTATTCAAACAAAATGTAAGATAAGTTGAAGTCGGAAAATTTTAGAATTCTTGTACTGATTGTTTTGCCTAAACACCAGTCTAATAAATAACTTTTTGTCTTGATTTATTGTTTGTTAATATGTTCTGAATATAGCTGAAATACTACTCACTGGAAGTATTACGAACATTCAATTAATCAATGCATTTGAGAGGTTAATACTATACTAAATACAACACCCCTTGTAAAAAAATTTTCCTAGCATCTTTTTATTATTCCATATTTTACCTTTTTATTACGAAAGTTCAGAAGAAAAAAAATTATATACGATAACCCTGTACATGTTTTATAATTTGCCTCTGTTGTTTAGTTGTTACAAATCGTCCTTGACTTTTTCTACGGGAATTTTACATAATGAGTCAGCCATTTTTTGTTTCTAAAGGGGCCTTGCGTTGTTTACAAAAGTTTGTCTGCTTTCGTGACGTTCAATGGTATTTGGACAAATCGCGAGACTTTTCTCGCCTTATAACTGCAGACGACATTACCCGAAGGATTTCGAATAGACAACAATCGATTGTTCCTAACGTACACTTCCATTCTAATTTAGGTCAAATTTTACAATTGAAAATCGTCCTATCAAAATAAAACAACCGCCTTATTTCAAAACGCTGAATATCTCGTGGAAATAAATTCAAAAAGTACCCTTCATTGGTACTAAGAAGCATAGTAAGCAGTTTTCATTTGTCATGCAAAAACCCTCACCAAAATACTAGGACGTTCACTGGTAGTATAGAGTAGTAATTTTTAACACTTTTATTTGACACATGTATAATAGTTAGACTCAATGATTTATTTACACAGATGTCTTCTTCCTATGACGTTGATTGTGTCAGCTTATTTCTTTTTTGTTCTCTAAATTATCTCCATAATTATTATCGACGTATAAGTATTATTCCTGGAATTCAATAGGGCAGTTATGCGTCTGTACAACACCTATTTACCAGGGTGCTGACCAAGTTGCTAACCGTTAGTTGCACCATAGTACGCAATTCTGGGATCCTGACTAAATATTCTCAATGCCATAAGCGGTTTTTCTGGTCGAAAATACAGTCAGGTTATAGGTACTGAATCCGATACAATTTTGAATTATAACATTCGAATTTACCTCTGTATTTACCTTTGTATTACTGTAAACGTAATTTCTATATAAAGGTACATGACGTTACGTCCGGCGTCCATTATCTAATTTAAAAAAAACCAGATGATTTAAGAAGGCTGTCTGATTTGCAGAACAAACTCTACGGAAAAAAGTCTGTTAAACTCTGGATGTTTTATTTAAGTTGTATTTCCGACGGAATAAAACGCGCAAAATGTTAGCTGTTGTTTTAGCAACCAATCAAATTGGCTAGAAAACCGCTGGTGACATGGGCTTATATATTTAAGAAATAATGTATGGGTTGTTGTGTTGTACTCATCTACATTATTTTACACCGAGTGATAGCCTCAAGTGCTTTGAATGGGTACAACAGGTGTTAAAATCATTTCTATATGTATTAACTTACCCCACCTCCGAAAATAATGCAAAAAATCACGCAGTACCTTGTCTATTTTCACGATCACGTGACAGTCGTGTATTTCCCATACCTTTCAGGTATTTCTCAATATCAGGGGGTCATTATCAGATTTGTAGAATGAATTTCTAGTGTATGGCACTATGAAAAAATAGTCTAAATGTTCGCTTTTGCTTAAGAGTTGTATAATTTGAAAGGTTGGCATTATTGTTGAACAGTCAATGTCTTTACAATGGAATCACTTCCTAAAGTTATCGTGTGGTGCAGTGTGACTACAACATTGAAATAAAAGTAGAAAAATCATTCTTAAACTTTAAGGTTAAATTCCTGCATAAAGTTCGTGGACCTATACCTTTTTCGCATTTTTATGAAATTTTGTATTATGTGTGTAATGCCCCATATATGAAACGGAACAGAACAGAACAGATTTTTATTTACCAATTAAAGGTGCCCGTTAGAGGCAGAATTAATTACAATTTAATCAAAGAAAGAACAAAATCACAAATCCTAATAAATAAACAAAAGTTTCATTTTAACATAATTGTATTCATTATAAGAACATAGATATATAAATGTAATAAGGTTATCCAGTAAGAACTGAGCAAGGGGAGACAACTCTATCATCTTAGCTGATTAATACATTACGCTTTTCTTTCAATTCAACGACTAATTACAATAAAAGTTTTATAACAGATGTATCTTCATTGCTCATTAACCACACGAATTTATTATCAATACAAAGGTTTTTAAAATTACAATATTTATCATTTATTTCTTCAATAAAAGGTTTTCTAATTTCTTCTAGATTTGTACAAATTAATAAAATGTTTCTCATCCTCCACTTCATTTTTACACATGTAACATATTCTTTGGTGTATTTCTAAGTTGGTATATCTACCTCTTTCTATATTTAAATCATTGTCACTGAGTCTTAATTTTGTTAGATATTTTCTTTGATTTTCAATAATTAGATATGGTTCAAGTTGATAAATATATTTAAATTTTCTGTAAGTTCTCAACTTATTTCCTACTTTAGCTTTACTTTTAATATCATAAAAGCTTCATCTTTAGTTTACGTCTAATTTTATTAATAATATATGTATGCCATTTTTTTGAAGTTTTGGAGCTTACTCCTAAAGCATATTGACAACATTTCAAATTAATATTCTACTGTTTGAGTTTTTCTATATTTTTTGCAAAAAAATTTTAATTTTAATTTTCTTTTTTGGGTAGCTTTTACTGAAAACTCTCCCCATATTTCTGAACCATAAAGTAATACTGGTTTTACTGTATTGTGGCAGAGTGATATTTTATATTTTATTGTGTATTCATTGTTGTTATTATTTTAATATTATATTTTCAATTGCTGCTTTTCAGCTTTTCAGTGTTTACTCTTGGTCATTGTTTATAGTTATGTTCATTCAGGTGTGACATTTAGTGGTCAACTAAGTCTTGATTGAGTTGTGGTCATCTGGTATTTTAGGCGGGAATCTTAGTAGAATTGGCCATTGTTTTGTGATAGTCAGACGCAGACATTTTTCATGGTCATATTTGATACTTGGTTTTGGTTTTCTGATAATTGGTTTTGATGCTTTTGGAGTTTGAAATATTTTCCAGAGAGGTTAGTTCTGTTCTTTATACTAACATCTTTAATAGTAAAATTCTTAGTTCCTTTTGGTGTGAGATTTTGCGTGAGTGATTGAATGTATGTCTGAAAGGTGTGCAGATGAACTGTATGTGTAATAAACGGTAATAAATATAAAACTTGTATAAATTTAGTAATTGGTAAATTTATATAAAACAGTTAAATTTTATAATATAGCTAAAATTCCTAAACCTTGTTTAAAGTAAATCTTAAAACCTGATTGACTGAGTGTTTATGAATTTATTTAAATATCGTTAAAACAGATAATTCAGAACAAAATGGTAAGAGAAATAAAATGAGAGTGTGCATTATTTGCACCAATGGTTTTAGACTTGTAATTTATTAGTGTTAATTATTTATTCTGTAGATTGTAACTTTGGTGTATTGCTGACCACCATTTAGTTAAATACTAGCACAGCCTTCGCACAAACATGTGAGGTAGGTTTTGTATTGTTATATTGTTATATACATTATATTGTGCGGTCGATCTGTTACATGTATTTAAAATAAATACTTTGTATGCACCTCATTTCCGCATACACACAAGATTATCTTTTAATATTGTGATATTTTTGTATAAGTGTAAATATAGCAGTTGATAACTTAACTGTTACTTTAACCGTCGTAGACTTACGGAAAATGTATAACGTATATAGCAGATATATTAAGTAAAATATGTCTATGTTAATACAAAATGTGACACAACATTTTGTTGGAATAATTTAATGCATATCTGTATATTTTTACTACAAATCTAGAAGGAAAGGAACATTCATTCTAATAGATTGTGAAGATATTATTTTTACCTGATATATTGTTGTAACTTTATTATATTTTGTTATTAAGTTATAAATTGTTGTTTCAGGGCATTTTCGTCCTAGTATAAATTAAAGAATCTAACACCCTGAGTATTAGTTCTGTGTTATTTGCGGATTGGAACACTGCTACATTTTTGGCGCCCAACGTTTCATCACTGATCAGCGTACATCACGGATTACTAGGCCTATCTTATTGCGGAATTGATACGTAACTGACATTTCGTATCCGGATATAGACATTTGATGTAAACTTCCGGTGTCAACAAACAGTTCTATCGGAAAGTGAAATAGTGTGTTATTATTCTTGGAACAGATATACAGCGAAGATTATATGGTAACTATAATTCATGTATGTTATTATCATGTCTTTGTTTTATGTTGTCTGATGTAACTGTATCTTGTCAAGGTTTAAAAAATATTTTTGTGTTAAACGTACTTTGAAAACTTCGGTACAAGTTAAAAACTGTAAGATAAGAAATCGAAAGAAATTTGGTTGATATTATATATTGGTATATTGTATTATCTAAGAAACACATTTAAGATAACGAACTGACAGTGTAGAAGACATAGTATATTTTTGAATAGTAATATTTATTCAAAAGACATTTGCTTGTAATTTTTTTTTGTCTTTAATAAATTTATTTTGAATTAGAACTTGGCATTTTTTTTTTAATTTTTTTTTTTTTTTGTTATTCCCCACCCCCCTTTATAGGTCAAGGTCAAACGGAAGTACTAGATATTGACACATTTGTATACATTTGATTTTTTTTTTAATTATTTTTCAGTTCTAGTTAGTAGTTCAACACATTGTAGACACATACACTTAGTGTTTACATTGAAATTATTACACACATTTACTTATTAATTTTTTTTTTAAGCTTAATTTATTTTTGAACTTAGACATACATAGGATTGATTGATAGTAGCTACCTTACATTGATAGTTCCTTCATATTACAGTTGTGTATACTGTCCCATATTGTAACTCGCCTTGATACATACATAAAACTTTAAACATTTATGTTTGATGTGTGTTTTGTATACATGTTTGAAATTTGTTTATTGTTTGTGTAATATATTTATACTGTACTGTATTGTGTGAATACTGTTGTTGTGTGTATTACAGTATTGTCATTTGTATTATATTGTACTTGTCATTTGTATAATAGTATACCTAATTGTGTTCTTGACCTTTGATTTTTTTATTTTCAACTTAAAAAAAAAACAATCTAAAATTTAATAACAAAATTTAGCAACGTAAACATAAAAGTTAGGAAGTTAAAGGTATAATTGGGATATAAGAGAGAGATTAAGTAGCTCCCTTAACAGTTCCTTAGTCTAACACTACTTATCAATACCATCACACCTCTCAATACCTTACTTCAGCACTAACTCTGATACTACCTGAACTAATACCTAAACTTTAATAAGTTGATTTTAGTAGGTTAGTTGTCAAGTGGTTAGGTTAGTTGGTCATTGAGTTGTAAGGTCAGTTGTTATTGAACTTAATTGGTGTAGTAATAGGCAGTGGTTTGTCGTCATTTGGTCACAGTTCTGTATTGGGTGTATTATACTTCATAATTTAAACATTTATTTGTATATATTAGTATATTAGTATTATTTACTTTTGAAATGGGTTTGTAAACGTAAAAGTTTTACAACTCATATCCAAGTTTAGGTTTTGTATCCAGTTGGTAAGTACTTGTGCATTTGTGTACTCATTTGTCTGTGTCTACATTGCAGAAAAGTTGGTACATTAATATATATATTATTTATTTTTTTATTTATTTCAGATAAATATTAATAAGATTTCTGTTTCTTGTAGATAATTAATAAATATATTTTTTATTTCTTTCAGCACTTTTGTTAATTTTTTTTTTTTTTTAGGATAGATGAATTTTTATTTTTTTTTTATTATATTTCAGGTATTTGCTAATTAGATTTTTTTTTCTATTGCAGATAATTAAACAAATATTCTTTTTGTTTATGTTTATTTCAGATAATTAATTATTTTTTTTTCTATCTATTTCAGAAATTTGCTAATTTAATTATTTTATTTATTGCAGATAATTAATAAACAATTTTTTTTTTATCTATTTCAGAAATTTGCTAATTTGATTATTGTATTTATTGCAGATAATTAACAAAACATTTTTTTCTAATTTATTTCAGATATTAACCAATTAAATTTCTCATCTGTTACAGGTAGTTAATTATATATATATATATATACAATTTTATCAATTTCAGCATCTTTAATTGAGATTTTTATTAGTTTGGGTTATTTTTCAGAATATTTATTTCAATATTAACATATCTATTTCATATAAATCTCCAGGTAACCAGATTTTCTTTTAGTTTATATTATTATACATTAACTTTATTTCAGCTGAAATTAATATATATTGATTTTCTTTCAGCTTATTACTATACATTAATTTTTTTTTCTTCAGCTTATATTAGTATAGATTAGTTTTATTTTTTTTTTAGGCCTTAAAACTATTTCAATTTGTATTTGTTTACAATTCAGGTACTTTGTTGCTTTGCAAGGTATATTTTCAACTTTTGTTTGACTGATAAGTTAACTCATATATCTGTTTATTGATTTCAGATATATTGAAGTTGCTGTTTGCATAAATTTATTCATAGATTTGTTATTTACTTATTTGGTTATATTATATTCCAGATACTTGTCTCCCTTACATAAATTATATAGTTTCTATTTCTAATATTTTTTTCAGGTTATTTCTATTATTTTCAGATTATTTCGATTATTTTCAGGTTATTTCTAATTACTTAATACATTTCTATTCATTACAGATATTTCTATTAGTTTCAGATATTTCTAATAACTTTAGATATTTCTATTGATTTTAGATATTTCTATTTATTTCAGATATTGCACTTTTGAAATTATTGAAGAAGGAAGTGAAAGAGACACCAAAGGGAGAGGAAGCAAAAGATTTGAAAGAATGGATGATGAAGTATTTAGCAACCAGTGGAGAATTGCAACCAAAGAAAGAAACTACTGAGGAGAAATTGACATCAAAGGCCAAGGAACATGTCCCACTATCCAAATACCGAGAACCACCTAGAATCTCCATCTTTTCTGGAAGTAATAACAAAGGTGAATCAACCTATGACCTGTGGAGATATGAAGTATGTGGATTAATGGCTGACAAATTGTACGACCCAGAATACATTAACTATGCTGTGAGAAGGTCACTAAAAGGAGATGCAGGTGTCATTGCAATGCATTTAGGACCCAAGGCCAGTGTACCAGATATACTGCACAAACTAGACAGCATTTTTGGAGATGTTGAAAAGAAGGAGGATTTACTTGCCCAATTCTACAGAGCAAGACAAGCAGATGATGAAACTGTAACCAAATGGAGCTGTAGATTGGAGGATATTATTGGTCGTGCTGTAGAGAAAGGAGTTGTTCATATGAAAGACAGGAACAGCATGTTGCACTCCATGTTATGGACAGGCTTGAAAACCGAACTAAAAGACATATCTGGACACAAGTTTGATTTCATCCAAGATTTCGATGAGCTAAGAGTAGCATTGAGACAAATAGAAAAAGATCATGAGGAGAGGAAAACAGCTAGCAAACCACGTCCAGCTAAAGCCACTGTTATACCAGAGTCTCCTATTCATCAGACGCAGATGGATGAATTTAAGGGACTTATCCAACAACTCACCACCAGGATGGATAGATGTGAAACACAATTCAGTAGAGGCAGAGGTAGAGGGTTTAGAGGACAATACAGAGGACAGTACAATAGACAGTATAGTCAGACGCAAGATACATCAACAAACACCACTCAAGCTGCACAAGACAGGAGTCAAAAGAAATGTTACAGATGTGGACTACCAGGACATTTTAAGAGAGGATGCACAGCAGTCATCGAGAAGAAGTCTTTAAACGAGAAGAAGCCTATGGAGCAGGGCCGTCGATAGGCTTATGTTCTTCTACCACATCTTCAGGTCCTATGACAATTAATATACCACCAGGACTTTTTGGACACCCAACAGAGACTGAAGTGGTACTTAATGGGAGAATAGTTAAGAGCTTATTGGACACGGGATCAACTGTATCCACAATCAGCCATACATATTACAACGATCACTTATCTGACCAGCCGTTATATCAAATCAACACCTTATTGGATATAGAATGTGCAAGTGGTAAACAGTTGCCATATGAAGGATACATTGAAGGAGACATACAGCTTCCACATCAGAAGGAATCTTATCCAGGCATTTGGCTTGTAGTTCCTGATAGCACATACAACAATCACATTCCATTACTAATTGGTACCAATATACTACATCATATCATGGATTCTTTAAAAGATCAACATGGAAATAACTATTTGCAGTCAACAAACCTCACAACACCATGGTATTTGACTTTTCGTACCATTGCTTTGAGAGAAAAGGAACTTTTACGCAACAACAACACTTTGGCAGTTGTAAGAAATGCAAGTAAGACACCAATTACCATCAAGCCAAATTCTACAGTACAGATTTCAGGATATACAGACAAAGAACTCCCTTATAGTACAACTCCAGCCATGTTACTTTCATCTTGTTTACAACCGAATTACAAAGATTTAGAAATAGAACCAGCTCTCATTGAATATAGATACAAAAATAGTGGACCAATAGATGTGCAGATTGCCAATGTGACCACAAGAACTATTACCATACAACCGAAAGCTATACTTTGTGAAATCCAACCAGTCAGAATTGAACATGAACCCGAGAATTTAACATCAACAACGCCCATTTTAGATCAGGTGGAGATAACAACAAGCGACTTGACTGAAGAACAACTAAATAAAGGAATACAATTTATTACATCATATGAGGATATATTTTCAAAAGATGAAACAGACATTGGCAACACCGCAGTTAAACACCGAATTGATCTGATTGATGATACACCATTTAAGCAACGATACAGACGGATACCACCAGCAATGTTTGACGAGGTAAAAGCACATCTAAGACAGTTACTGGCAAATGGCACCATCAGGTCATCACATAGTCCTTATGCATCCAACGTTGTTCTAGTACGTAAGAAGAATGGAAAACTAAGGATGTGTGTTGACTATCGTCAGCTGAACCGTCTTACCAAAAAGGACAGCTACGCATTACCAAGAGTAGAAGATCTGCTTGATTGTCTAGCTGGCAGTACATTTTTTACGACTGTTGATATGAAGAGCGGGTATTATCAAGTCGAGTTGTTAGAAGAGCATAAAGAGAGAACAGCGTTTACAGTTGGTCCACTAGGGTTCTATGAATATAACAGGATGCCATTTGGTTTGACCAATTCGCCAGCTACCTACCAAAGAATGATGGAGGAGTGTTTATCAGATTTGCACTTGAAGATCTGTTGCATATTTATTGACGATGTGATCATCTTTGGCAGAACGTTTGAGGAGCAGTTGGAGAATCTCCGCCTAGTTTTTGACAGAATTCGTCAGCACAACATGAAGCTAGCACCGGACAAATGCTCTTTCTTCAAAAGAAAAGTTAAATACGTAGGTCATGTTGTATCAGCGGATGGTGTCGAGATTGACCCTGATAAGACTGAAAAGGTGGTAAATTGGCCGAAACCAACCAACCCCGAAGATGTTAGACGATTTCTTGGATTTGTGGGGTATTATCGTCGTTTCATCCGACAGTTCAGCCAAATAAGCAGACCATTGACTGATTTAATGCCAATACCAACATCCAAGAAGTCTAAGAAACATGAACAGAAACCATGGCACTGGGGACCAGACCAGGACAAAGCTTTCGAAAGACTTAAGGAGCTTTTGGTATCAGCACCTATCCTAGGATACGCTTGCAGCGATCTGCCGTATGAGTTGCACACTGATGCATCTGGAACTGCGTTAGGAGCTGTGTTATACCAGGAACAGAATGGGATCAAACGAGTTATCAGTTATGCTAGCAGAGGTCTTTCCAAAGCAGAGAAACGTTACCCACCACATAAATTAGAGTTTCTCGCCTTAAAGTGGGCTGTCTGCGACAAACTACGAGATTATCTGTATGGCAGCAACTTTACAGTACTTACTGATAATAATCCCATGACATATGTGTTGACATCAGCTAAGCTTGACGCCACAGGACATAGATGGTTGGCAGCACTTGCGGCCTTCAATTTTGACATCGTTTATCGTCCTGGGAAGAACAATGCAGATGCAGATGCTCTTAGCCGTATTCCTGTTACAGATTCCAACAATACAGAGACTATCTCCATAGAGTCTGTTCAAGCTATATGCAACTCGACACATCCAAAGGCATATGTGGAAAATTTAGCCATTAACCCAGATGTAATACCGTCTACTGATGATGATGAGCCTGAAGAAGATTTAATTGACTGGGCTAAAGCACAAGCCATGGATCCAGAGATAAAACCATTCTTGGGATTTGTGAAACAGGGAAAGAAACCTACAGTAGAAGAAGTTGGATCTTCACCACTTTTAAGACAATTTCAACATCTGTATCTAAAAGATGGTGTTCTTCACAGAAATGTATTGATTGATGATGACAGGAAGTCACAACTGGTTTTACCATCTGCCCATATCGACACTGTTCTGCAAGCTCTGCACGATGACATGGGTCATCCTGGAAAGGATAGAACTCTTTCACTCCTGCGTGATAGATTCTACTGGCCAGGCATGGACAGATCAGTTGAAAATTGGATTAAGCAGTGTGGTAGATGCATCAAAAGAAAGACACCTGCCAGCAGTCAGAAAGCACCACTGGTCAGCATCACTACCAGATTTCCCCTGGAGCTAGTTTGTGTGGACTATCTTTCACTCGAGCGTTCTAAAGGAGGGTACCAGAACATACTGGTGATTACAGACCACTTCACAAGATACGCTCAAGCCGTACCTACAAGAAACCAGACAGCTAGAACAACTGCCCAGGCACTCTTTAATCACTTTATTCTCCACTATGGAATACCACAGCGGATCCATTCTGACCAAGGTGGAAGCTTTGAGAGTAATGTGATTAAAGAGTTGTGCAATTTGACTGGTATGAAGAAATCGAGGACAACACCATATCATCCCATGGGCAATGGACAGTGTGAGCGTTTCAACCGAACTCTACTTGGAATGCTTGGAACTCTAGAACCTCATCAGAAGTCCAACTGGAAAGATTATGTTACAGCTATGGTCCATGCATACAATTGCACTCGGAACGAAACAACAGGAGTTGCACCATACTTTCTTATGTTTGGACGACAACCTCGCCTGCCATTAGACCTTGCTTTTGGCTTACAGAAGGACACCAAGCAGCCAACTGGAAAATACATACAAGACTTGAGAGACAGACTATCTCATGCATACAGATTGGCAGCAGAATCCGCAAGAGAAGCCCAAGCACGTCAAAAGGAAGGTTATGACCTTAAGGTTAGAGGGGCAGTCATCCAGAAAGGCGACAGAGTCCTTGTGAAGAGAGTATCGTTTGATGGCAAACACAAATTGGCTGATACCTGGGAAGATACTCCATATGTTGTTTTGGACCAATCAAATACAGAAATTCCTGTTTACACAGTGATTCGAGAAGATGGAGCAGGCAGAGTTAAAACTCTGCACAGGAATTTACTACTGTCGGTCGGTTACATCAGAGACCAAGAACAAACTACAATAGAGAAACCGAAACCAACGCCACGCCCTCGAACAAGAAATCAAAAGATACCAGTGGTGGTTCCTTCAACTCAGGACGACTCAGATGATGACACAGAATCAGCCGAGGAGTCTGAAGTTGGCTATGTGTTGACTCTTGACAGCGAATCAACTCTCACTGAAGATAAAGATGTTGACACACAGGAATTAACAGTTGAAGATGTTTCCATGCCAACTGGGGACGCCCAGATTTATGATGTGGAAACAGTAGTACAACAGGGAAGCGCTTCCACCGAACAACCTGAGGACATTTCATCTGACGAAGAAATTTCTTTTCAGAATGAAGAAGTACTTCAGCACGCTGAACCGACACCACCGGTACCAGTAAGACGATCTGGAAGAGAAAGGCGACCACCTGCCTGGTTTACTTCTGGACAGTATGAAACAAGTATGGCAGCTGTAGGGCAGACGCCTGTTTCAGTTCAACAAGTTATACCAGAGTGGCGACAGAAGTCTGACTACATTTCTTCTCTAGCACAGACCTCTTTGTTTACAGGTTTAGAGAAGGAAGCAGCGAAGGCCATCCTGGATATTATTAGTACTACAAAGAACTGAATGACGGGACGTCATTCCACAGCTGGGGGGAGTGTGTGGCAGAGTGATATTTTATATTTTATTGTGTATTCATTGTTGTTATTATTTTAATATTATATTTTCAATTGCT
This sequence comes from Limnoperna fortunei, assembly GCA_944474755.1. Taxonomy (NCBI): domain Eukaryota; kingdom Metazoa; phylum Mollusca; class Bivalvia; order Mytilida; family Modiolidae; genus Limnoperna; species Limnoperna fortunei. Next base: position 71,715,432 of record OX104118.1, read on the forward strand.
GCTTTTCAGCTTTTCAGTGTTTACTCTTGGTCATTGTTTATAGTTATGTTCATTCAGGTGTGACATTTAGTGGTCAACTAAGTCTTGATTGAGTTGTGGTCATCTGGTATTTTAGGCGGGAATCTTAGTAGAATTGGCCATTGTTTTGTGATAGTCAGACGCAGACATTTTTCATGGTCATATTTGATACTTGGTTTTGGTTTTCTGATAATTGGTTTTGATGCTTTTGGAGTTTGAAATATTTTCCAGAGAGGTTAGTTCTGTTCTTTATACTAACATCTTTAATAGTAAAATTCTTAGTTCCTTTTGGTGTGAGATTTTGCGTGAGTGATTGAATGTATGTCTGAAAGGTGAGCAGATGAACTGTATGTGTAATAAACGGTAATAAATATAAAACTTGTATAAATTAAGTAATTGGTAAATTTATATAAAACAGTTAAATTTTATAATATAGCTAAAATTCCTAAACCTTGTTTAAAGTAAATCTTAAAACCTGATTGACTGAGTGTTTATGAATTTATTTAAATATCGTTAAAACAGATAATTCAGAACAAAATGGTAAGAGAAATAAAATGAGAGTGTGCATTATTTGCACCAATGGTTTTAGACTTGTAATTTATTAGTGTTAATTATTTATTCTGTAGATTGTAACTTTGGTGTATTGCTGACCACCATTTAGTTAAATACTAGCGCAGCCTTCGCACAAACATGTGAGGTAGGTTTTGTATTGTTATATTGTTATATACATTATATTGTGCGGTCGATCTGTTACATGTATTTAAAATAAATACTTTGTATGCACCTCATTTCCGCATACACACAAGATTATCTTTTAATATTGTGATATTTTTGTATAAGTGTAAATATAGCAGTTGATAACTTAACTGTTACTTTAACCGTCGTAGACTTACGGAAAATGTATAACGTATATAGCAGATATATTAAGTAAAATATGTCTATGTTAATACAAAATGTGACACAACATTTTGTTGGAATAATTTAATGCATATCTGTATATTTTTACTACAAATCTAGAAGGAAAGGAACATTCATTCTAATAGATTGTGAAGATATTATTTTTACCTGATATATTGTTGTAACTTTATTATATTTTGTTATTAAGTTATAAATTGTTGTTTCAGGGCATTTTCGTCCTAGTATAAATTAAAGAATCTAACACCCTGAGTATTAGTTCTGTGTTATTTGCGGATTGGAACACTGCTACAGTATGATTAAAAATATGAATTAAAGTCGATATTCTTGGTTTCCCTGAAGAAAATGTTTTCTTCAGTTTATAAAATGCTACGTGGCAGCCGAGTAAAACCCTGTCACTAATAGAGTTGTCGTTCCTTGCACACAAATATAGCTAAAACGGTTCGCTGACGACTATTTAAGTCAACAGATAAAAGGCGTTAGAAAACAACACCAAAACTAAACACTAAATTGTCTCGTAACGATTAAAGCCAAATCAACAATGGACTAGGCGTAGATTCTTCATATGACCTGCTTTAGGAAAACAATCTATAAATAAGTGTGGACTGTGAGCTAACAATGCACACTAGTGATACCCCGCTTTCACAACTATGTGTAAACAATTCAAGTATTCGGTAGACAGGAAGTAGATGACCAAGGGGCATGACATCGCTATACACGATATGGTGCTATAGGATAAAGCAATATGCAAACTATCAGGCTTCTGGATCCTATAGTTGCTTAGAAAACTGCGACGGAAATTTTGGTTACGAACGGATGGAGGGACGGACGGAAGGAAGGATGGACGGACAGACAGAGACAAGGGTCTTCGAAGCGGGGGTATAAAACAATGTACACATTTTTCATGTCACAATAGGGATAGTTATATCGACTTGCTTTTTAATGATTTTGATTTTGTGTTTCAGTGAAATTATCAGATATGATGTTTTCCAATTGTTTCATTTTTATTAAATTTCCAAGATAGTTGCTTCCTTGTCATATCTTTTCTGAAAGGGTTGCGTTGGTCTGAAATGTTAAATAAAAGTTTTCTATTGGTTTAGTCAAAGTAAAATATTTTAAGTTTGCAAAATCCTTCCCTGTAATTTCTCTTAAATTAAAAAAAACATATACACAGCAAAACCTTCAAAAAAAATTATTCCACCTCCTTGCCATCATAAATAAAAAAATTAGTAGTACTAGCGTATCAGTGTGCATGAAGCGAACCGTGGTTGGTGCTCAGAGTCGTCAGATTGCATGCAACAGGCATACTCGACCTTGTTTGGTTTCTAGCGAATCAGAGTCCCTGAAATAGGTCTTTAACCAAGTGTTGGTGCCAACAGTGCCTGAAAAGGCCTGAAACCAATTGTGGTTTTAGCCTAGAGTGTGTCCTAGTGCCTGTAACTGACCGCCTGAAAACAACAGTAGTAGTTGCCCTGTGTGTATTAGAGTGCATGCAACAAGTCCGAAACTCTGACTGATGCTTGAAGTGTATCTGTGCCAGTAAGGCTAACCGTGGGTGGTGTCTAGAGTGTATCAGAGTGTCAGGCCTGTAACAGGCCAACAGTAGTTGTGGTCAATTCATATAGTTTGTATCAGAGTGCCTGAGGTTGACCTTAAACTAACCGTGGTTGGTGCTTAGAGTGTTTAATCGTCAATTTATTATGCTTGAAATTAAATCTGGTTGTTGCTAAGAGTGTATCAGATCTAGATTGACTTAAAGGCCTGAAAATAACCGGTGATGTGTGCATAGAGTTTATTAGAATGCCTGCGCAGGCCTAAACCCAAGCGTGGTTGCTTAATATACTGTATTAAAGTGGCTGTAGAAGGCTTAAAACTTAACCTGGTCGGCTGATAGTTGGTATCAGTTGACCTGTAACAGGTCATTAACCAGCAGTGGTTGGTGCCTAGAGTATATCAGGGTGTCATTAGCAGGCCTGAAACCAACCGTGGTTAGTGCCGAGAGTGTAATAAAGTGCCTGTAGCAGGTCTGAAACCAACCATGGTTAGTGCCTAGAGTGTATTAGAGTGCCTGTATCAGGCCTTAAACCAACCATGGCTAGTGCCTAGAGTGCATTAGAGTGCCTGTATCAGGCCTGAAACCAACCATGGCTAGTGCCTAGAGTGTATTATAGTGCCTGTATCAGGCCTGAAACCAACCATGGCTAGTGCCTAGAGTGTATTAGAGTGCCTGTATCAGGCCTGAAACCAACCATGGGTAGTGCCTAGAGTGTATTAGAGTACCTGTAGCATGTCTGAAACCAACCATGGTTAGTGCCAAGATTGTACTATAGTGCCTGTAGCAGGCTTGAAACCAACCGTGGTTAGTACCTAGAGTGTATCATAGTGCCTCTAAACAGCGGTTTGTGCCTAAAGTGTATCATGGTTCCTTTAACATGCCCCGATTTCATGTAACAGCTTAAAACAAACCGTGGTTGCTGCCCAGAGTGTATCACAGTACCTGTAAAGGCCTGAAACCAACCGTGTTTGGTTCCTAGAGTGTATCATTTTGCATTAAAGGCCTAAAACCAACCGTGGTTTGTAAGTTAAGTGTATTGGAGTGCCAATAAAAGCCCAAAAAAACCTTGGTTGGTGCCTGGAGTGTAAAGGCCTGAAAGCAACAGTGTTGAATTGGTGCCTAGAGTGTATCAAAGTGCCTTAATGTCCTGAAACCAACAGTTGGTTGTTCCTATGATGTGTCAGATAGCCTGAAACTAACAAAAGTTGTTCCGTAAAGGCCTGCAACCAACCGTGGTTTGCGAATAGAGTGTATTATAGTGCCTATAAAGGCCTAAAACAAACTGTGATTAGTGACTTGCATATAAGAGTGTCTGTAACAGGCCCGATAGTAACCGAAGACGGTGTATATATGATAAAAGATTGCACTTAACAGACCTGATATCAACCGTGGTTGGAGCATAGAATATGAGAGTCCCTTTAGCATGAAACCAACTGCGGTGTATCAGAGTGCCTTCAACAGGTATAAAAAAAACATTCGGCAATGACACTCACTTTAACATGTCTGAAACCAATTGTGGGGTGGGTATCGCCTAGAGTGCCTAGTATTAGGCCTGAAACCAACCGTTGGTGCTTAAAGTGTAACGGCGTGTCTGAAAAGGCCTGAAACTAATCGTGATTGGTTCTTATTGTTCCACGTTGCTTGTGACAGTCCTGAAATCAACCGTGAGTCGTGTCTAGTGTGTATCAGAGTGCCTACAATGGACCTGAAACCAACTGTGGTCGTTTCCTAAAATGAGTGAAATCGCTCTTACCAAAATAAAGAATTTAAAAAGAAAGAAACAACAACCGAATTCCGGAAATTAAACATTTTCTAAATGATTCGCTATTGCCCATAATAATTTTTTTATTGTTTAAATGGTTTTAGGTTATCTAAAGATGAAGACAATAAATTTATTATATTATTACACTGAAGGAACGTAACCTTAAATAAGTTCTGGTTCCACATCAGGGTAAATTGACAGATTACATTTTAAAACACCTATTCAAAAATAAGCAACACACCAATTAATATCATGACTTATATTTTACTTTTTTTAATTAAATTTATTCATATCACTTTAGCCAATATATAGTACTAGTATTTCCTTCCACCAGAATTCTGCTATGTTAGGTTATGCAATTAAAAATTGTAGTACTTTGAGGTAACTTCGACTTTCAACTTTATAAATCTGTACTCCTCTAATCGAAATGCATGAAACATAACAACGTTCTTGTTAAACGTTGTTTTGTCGGCGTTCTAACTAGATGTCGGGGACAATGGAGTTAAACAATTTTGTGGAATATAATGTTGATCAATCAAGTTGAGCGAACAATCAAGATAAAATATCGTTAGTGTGAAAAATCCAAAACCGGAATAAAATGCTATTTCGGGAGTATGCCAACTTAAGTAAGATGTAATAAATGAATGTTTTTGTTATTGCAAACCATATGTGTTAAATAAACCACGGGAATATTAGTTTCAATAAGTATTTGTGGGGACTATGTGATAAATGTTACATGTGCACAAATCGCGGAAGATATTTAGCAATTGATAGGACTGTTACAATAATATCGTTTTGACTCACATTTTAATTTAAATGAAGAGCTCGTTAAGGTATTTAAAATTTGCAGACATAATATAGATGTCGTTAATTCAAACTATCCCTTACCTGACCCGAAATGGTCATTTTGGCTTCCGTCGTCCGTTAGTTATATGTTTTTTTTTAAAATCTCCAAAACCCCTGAGGTGGTTGCTTTGAAAATTTGCACACATCATCATTAAAATTTCCTCTACCAAGATTGTTAAATCATAAGCGCGGACCACCAACATGGCAGCCGTTGCTAAAAATATAACAGGGGTCAAATTAAAGTTGTTGGCTTATAGTAGAAACAGAATAACCGATAGAGGAGCAAATTTCCTTCAACACAACTCTCCATTTAGTCTGTAGTTATACGACAACACCTAGTACGATTTATTGCTATTTACTCGTCAAACTTGATGATTTTTGCGGTTTTCCTCTAAATCTTGAAAAGTGGTAGACTAGAGAAAAGCTAGATCTACAGAAATCATTTCAAAGTCAAATTTGTCAAAACAAAGTTTACTAGTTATAGCCCCTTTGCTGTGTTTTTCATCACATTTTCACCTTTCTTTGCAAATCTTCTCAAAAATCACTGAAGGGATTGCTTTGAAAATTTACAAAATATATTTTCTAGAATTTCTGTTACCAAGATTGTACAAATCATGACAGCTGACTAACATGGCTACCAGGGCTAAAAATGGAACAAGGAGAAGGATATAGTTTTGGCTCAAAGTAAACCTCTGACATCAGCGTTAAATCAATTGATTTGAGGTGTATGACGACGCCTTATAGAAGTTATAGCCCCTTAATACTCAAAACAGTAAATTATTATCATTTATTCCTCAATATCTTTAAAACCGTAAGAGATAGAGAAAAACTGTTCCATACAAAATTATTTAGCTAATTAAGATCTACAACAATGATTTTCGTGCATTTGTGTTGGACGACTCCTTATTGGAGTTTTAACCCTTAACACGTCAAAGTTAATAATTTGTGTAGAAGTGTTGGACTTTTCCTTGTTAAAAACAAGCAAAGCAAAATAAGATTAAGAATTGCATAGTTATTCAGTTGGTTTAAAGTTCAGCTGAGCGATCCATGCTCCTATGAGTCTCTAGCTAGATTGTTTTGTTTGTTTGAATATTGTTTAACGCCACTTTAAGCAATTTTTCAGCTATATAATAGCGTCCAGTTTTTATTGGGGGAGGAAACCGTAGTACCCGGAGAGAACCCCCGACCTGCGGTAGGAAAACTGGCAATCCTTGTCAATTAAGATTGGAGTCGAGTACACCCTGCCTGCAGCGAGAATCGAAACCGCAATCTCGGTGTTGACAGACCACGTGATCAATAGTAGACGAACTACTTTAACCAATAGTTAGAAATTGTAACGCTAAAAATCTGTGTGAATGTTAATAATCTTTTTAAAAAGTTCGTTTATTTATTTCAGTCGGAAATCCCATAGCCTATCACCGCATGACTTTACTTAATATTAAAAACTACAGTGAGAAATAAAAAAAATTGATGGTGCTATGTAAAGTTTTGTGTATGCCAATCGAAAATTTAAAAAAGCAATTTTGAAAGCAACTTTTCTATATCAGATTATATGTCTTATATAGTGGTCATATGTACAGATGATCTCTATTTTGTATTGAAGCCTATGCACACAAAAACATATACTCACTCAAATCTTTTTTTTGCGAACAAATAACCTATAAATATTCAAATATATATACACAACATCATAATTACACCTTAATTAAATGTTCCCAGGTGAAAGCATTTAAGTTCACCACCCGTGAACGACTGTGGTCGAAATCACGAACACACTATGAATTTCGCATTGCCAAAACTGCAAGGTCGACTTTCACGTGCAAATCATAGGTAATGTTTTAACTCAGACAATCGGTATAAAACCCCGCTATTTCTTTTCTTGACTGCATAAGTAAAACAAGAAATGGTATGGGTTAAACCCATATCCAGAGATGTTCGATTTATATGTTATAGGTGTATCCGATTTGGTTTAATAGTTTTTTTTCAGTTTGATTTATTTAAAATTTCATCATATGCTGTAAAGGGATACAAATATAGACGATTGTGAAAGGCAAGAAATAATCATCTTGAATATAATCTCTCAACTTTGAGAAGAGTACTTTAATAAAAAACTAAAGTTTTGGAAAGACAAATGTTTACCAATAAAAATACATTGACCATATAGTCATGTGGTTCTGTGGGGGGGGGGGAAAATGTGAATGTTAGATCGGCAAACATCGCGTCCTCGGAAAATCAAAGAAAACATTCCGATAAGTTACAATTTCTATTGATTTAATTTGACTGTAATTAAAATTGTTTCAAAAGATTTGCAATTAATGTATTTCAAACGTCAAACTAGCATTCATGTGCATAAACATTGCTAAGAACTTTTTTAAATTTTCAGAATTTTAAATTTAAAAAAAAAAAATTAAAAAACAATTAGAAGAAGAGTCTTATTTTGCAAAACAATTTATGAGATTATTAACTTCTATGATGTTGATGACCTTTATTCGAACGTAACTGAATTATTTTTTTGAATTACTATATATATAACTTGCTTCGTTAAAATAGCTTAACATCAGAATGTTTAAATCTTGAATTAAATAAAAAAATCTATATCTTTTGTGCTTTTTTATTATTGAGAAATTTCTTTTCCCTATACTAATTTCTACGACATTTTTCACTGATTCAGACATCAATTTCTGTAAATAACATGCCTGTTTGAAAATCTAATTTTCGTATAAAAATCATAATATAAATTTGCATTTTAGCAGCTTATTATGCGAGTCTAATTGGTCTTTCATTTTTACCTTTCATCAAAGTTCAGTGTCAGGTAATAAATAATCAATTAGCAAATAAACAAGGCACATCTAATATACAATTACATCACAGAAATAGCTCAGCGCCCCCCCCCCCCAACCTCCCCCCTTAAAACCACCACTACCACACACGAATCGTTCACGAGAGTTTGGGATTTCGAAACCGTCAATAAACAAAACCCAAGGAAATTAAATATAATGTTCAAGCTTGACTAATTTTCTACGTAAAGGTTCCATTTTCTACCTTATAAATTATAAAATAATCCAGAAATAAGATCAAGGATTTCTGGATGAGTGTTAAACAAAATCTAAAAATCCACTTTTATTATCAAATTATCTAGATAACTAATAAAAGAAACAGAAAAAATACATTTTATCATGTTAAAATAAGAATGCATAAACAAATTACGAAGCTTACCATATAAATCATGAAATAATCCAAGAAATACAATTTAAGCGATGAAATACATTACGTAATATAACATAACAAAATTTTAAAATGCCTTTTTCGTATCAAATTAAATAACTAATTAATAAAAGAAACGCAAGTATATTCATTTTACTATGTCAAGAGTAGAATGCATTACTAAAAATACTAGGCTTACCCTATAGATGAGGGGTTGGACAGGGGGTACCTTTCTCCTTTCTCCCTCCCCACAGCTCCTTTCTCCCTCCCCTCAGCTCCTTTCTCCCTCCCCTCTACTCTTTTCTCCCTCCCCTCGGCTCCTTTCTCCCCCCCTCTCTCCCTGTCTCCCACTACCCTGTCCACCCTCTCATAGATAGTAGTAAAATAATCCAAAAATAAAAATGAATCGATCTATTGATAGACACTGCTAAGCGCGCATTAATATGCAATATTGTACATCTTTACTTCTTCTTATTAGATCGGGACAACAAAATGTATTTTAAAGCTTGAAGGATTTAACAAATACGAAAAACTGTAAATGAAATATATTCTTTAATATTAAATTAGCCATTTTATCACTTACAACATGAACTATATTGTAGAGTATGGTTTTAACCTGACTACTCAATCGTATATATCATTAAGAGATAATAAGAAGAGATCGAACATATGATAAAATTCTGATGAGGTGACGCTATGTTTAGGTTAGATGCTGCAACCGAATATCGCTATCGGTCGAATCGAGGCCGGGAATCACAGAATGCTGTTGCCAGAACGTACAATGTTCATCAAAGCACAATTTCATGCCTTTGGAGACGCTACCAGCAGCTATGTACTACGACAGATCGACGACGTTCAGGGCGTCCGCGTGTTACAAATCGGGCACAGGATGGTTACATTAGATTATTCCATCTACGGAACAGGACTTTTTCTGCAACAAAAAAAGCTGTAAACGTCCCTGGGTTGCACCGTATATCACCACAGACAGTACGCAATCGTTACGCTCTAATGGTTTGCGGGCAAGAAGACCTTACTTCGGAACAACACTAAGACGCCAACACCGCTGAGCAGGGGTTAGATGGTGTACTATCGTTCGTGTATGGAATTTACAGAACTGGAGAAGAGTGGGGTTCAGCGATGAGTCACGTTTTCAGCTTGAAAAGCAAGATGGTCGCATACGAGTGTACAGGCGCCGAAATGAAGGTTTTGCGCAAAACCGTGTTGTAGAAAGACAATTTTGGCGAAGGCAGTGTTATGATGTGGGCCGCTATATCTTACGCCAGGAACACACAGCTGATACATATTAAAGGCAATTTTAACGTTGTTAGTTATAGAGACGAAATTATACGGCGGCATTTATTGCACGTAATTGACATTCAAAGAGAAATTTTTCAACCCGACAATGCCCGACCACATACAGCACGTGTAACACTTGATTTTTTAGAGCAACAGAATGTCAATGTGATCCGTTGGCTATCACGATCTCCAGATCTTAATCCAATTGAACATCTGTGGGATGAACTGGATCGGCGCGTACGGCAACGACAACCACCGCCGAAAAATCTGCAACAATTAGAGTAGGCACTTCAGTATAAGTGGGAAAGGATACTGCGTGTTCGTACTCGACGTTTAATTGAATCCATGCCAAGAAGAGTAAGAGCTGTGTTGCAAATGGTGGGCACAACAGATACTGACAATTTTGCGTGATTTATTGACAATATGTGACAAAATGTTATATTCCATGGTAAAGGAACTCATGAATAAGAAGTGTCCCAAGTTTTACATTTGTATCAATTATTTATATGATAAATTGTTAAAATAATATATGAAGTAAAATTCCCATTTTTGATGCGTTTCTTCTTGAGTGAGTATATTTAATGTTTAAAACGTAATATTATAATTCAGACTTTAAACTACTAGTAAAAGAACAGCAAATGGGCTTCGATGTCTAAGACAATAAGACATACATACATGCTGTCCATATATGACTTGACTAAAGATTTTTTACACACAACAGCCATATAACAGAGTTGCACAGAACTTAGATTAAACTTTGTAACAAAGACATAAACATGCTTTCAAATGCGCCTAGAAATAACACTATCGTACGTTATGTCAGACACACGCAGACATGCATAGTGTAGAATATGTTTTCGTCAAAATTTATGATCTGCAGCAACATTTGTCTTGTTCACTTTGCACTGACCATTGTAAACTTTTAATAGTAACTTCAAATCAGCAAAGATATTGAACGTGTCAGCATTATTCGCTATGTATTAACAATGTTAAAGATAATAGTGTTACTAATTTTCTTCCATTTGGAAAGATATGCATTACCATCAACAAATAAACTAAAACTACTTGATCGTAGACAAAATAAAACTAACTAATGTAGTTTTTTTTAAGCACAAATAAACAGATCGTATTTTGTCCTTACATATGCATAATGGAATGTTTGTATGTTTTCTACCATTTATCGGTTATAACATGGTGTTTAGATTTTACGAAGGGAAGGAGGAAATACCGATAAAAACTCCTCACCTTCGGCAGTTTACAGACAACTCTTTATCACTTAGACTTAAGTAAACCCGGCTCTTGCCCAGTGGTCAATGCTCTTAGTTGATTAGACCACCTAAACCACAAGACCATCATGGATTCGAGTCCGTCAGCATGCCTAATGTGTTGTGTGCTCTATAAAAACGTTTTCTGTCTCATATCTGGTCAACTTCACTCCTACTGCGATGAGATTTGTAACTAGGAAGTTTTAAAAAAATACCCTAACACAATTTATATTGGCAACTTGTGTGTAGATAAAACGCAATACATTTACTGTCGCTTAAACAATCCCCGCACCGGCAGTATAAAAATGCTTTGTCGGAATTTGTGTGCGTGTGGGTCAGTGTCTAAAAAATAGCCCATATGACTGTTGGGAATGCGAAAGACGTTTTCCGGGTTTCAGAACTGGACAGAAAATACGTTATTGCACATGTTAAGAAATTCTTTTTCAAAATTATTACTGCTTTTACAAATAGTACGAGAACGTTTGGTTCATATTCCTTACCTCAAAAGATCCTCCTTCTCCAAAGTTATGCAATAATCCATAAAAATGAAATTACCTGCGCTGCCCTACAAGATTGAACCTGAAAATTTAATCAATTGGGATGTTATATCGAGACCTTTTCGTAGACTTCACCTTGGACCTCAGTATCGAATGTCGAAGATAATGTAATTTTTAAGATCGATATTTGTATGTTTAGGGTTATTCAGCCACATTCAAAAATTGTTCAGCTATATCATGTACCTTGACCTTTGACATTAAAATTGTCTAAAAGACAATCATGAAACAAACCACATAACAAGTACTAAAAAGCTTTAAACGTAATAGAAGAACTTTTTCCTGTTTTTTTGTTTATTTTTTGTCAACAATTGCTGTGTTTATCAACAAACATACACGCACCGGATTGATAGTTTGATGTTGGAGAATATTGGATATGCTGTCCGTTTATATAATACGGAAAGCCATAACCGACCATACTGTGTGCCGTGTTATGAGTGTGTCACTTTTATTGTGCTATGAAGACCCCTTCTGTAGATACCGGCAAAAGTGCGTTGTAGTTGTAGCCGCTACAAAAACCTAGCTTTTTTTTGCTTCTCCACCCCCCCCCCCCCCACTCAATTCCTTCCGATTTATTGTTTTTATGCTGTTCTTTTTGTAAACATAGCTGATGCATTACTTTCTGGATGTTACTTAATCTGTTATTCGATCACAATAAATATTCCTTACAGAGATGCACAGATGCTATAGATATAAATAAAAGCAATAATTTCAAATTTTGAAAAAAAAACACGTATCTTGGTTAAAACAAGTCCACGTGCAAACTCTGTGTGCCTAACATTAATATAAAACTACAATTTTCACCAAGTCATCGAATAATTTATTTTTTTTAAATGTTGTAACAAATTGCTTATATGAATAGTGCATCAAATGTGTCATGCTCAGTTACCTGTAAGAAATTAAAAAGATTCCATTGTTTATTATCTTAGTCAGGGATCGGTAATATTGTATACTTCCAAGAATTGCATTCTATTTTTATCGCGAATAGAGAAAATCAATAGCTACATATAACTTTAAATTTTGCACTTGACAAAAATGGAATCCAAGATAACCTGGATAAGTGTTATTATTAACTATTGATAGTCTACCGTAGGTCGGGGGTTTTCTCCAGGTACTCCGGCACCCTCCCCCAATAAAAACTGGAGGCCATGATATAGCTGAAAAATTGCTGAAAGTGGCGTTAAACACCATTCAAACAAACACACTACTAATAGCATTAGTAATTCACTGTTTATCTATTAGTTTAGGTATACTCTTATTAGCAACCGTCCCTTGGGGGCGTTTGCATGAAAAGTACATATGACTTTTCAATGTAGCTATTTTATGAGTTTTATTACATAACACACATCTAAATAGATGTTTTCTATTTGATAATTTGCCTTGGCTAATTTGTTAACGGTTATTGAATTATCTTACCAACGAGAGACTAACTTGCAATGGTAACTGTACCGGATTTTCCGAGGGTTCATAAACTATGGTCGATTCAACAAGAATTATCTCTCTTTAAATTGTGCTTGCTATACCTTCAAACTTGTGTTATGTACTACATATATTATGGATTTTCGGGAAAGTTTTCTTATAGTGTTGTATTGAGAGGCGTAGTACCCTCGTCTGCGGCTCGTGTATTTTACTCACCAGCCAACGTCATAGGAAAAAAGTTCCTTTTTCTTAATTCTATAATAGATCAATCAGTCGTGATTATTATATTTTGTGAACTTTTTAAAAGTCTCTATTAATTCTTTTGAGAATGGCACATGAATTTTAATTATATTTACATGTACTGTAATTTATTGGATATTGTTTCATTTGAATTGTTTGTATGTGGGGAGACTTTAAGTGAAAGTGAAGTGTCATTATTACACATGTTATGTAGGAGAAACCGTTTATGTTAGCAGTTAAAGGTTATCAAAAAAATTTATAATGTTTGTTCAAAATCACAGAAAATGTCAATTGCATTGTAGCGTCTCTCTTAATTCATATATGTTGAATTATCTCCCTTTAAAAAAATAGTGCCATATTTCATTATATTTCAGAAAAAATTGTATGACAATACATATCCAATGAAATGGTATATATATTGAGAAATGCATAAACACTGTTGCAATTAGCGTTTATATATTAAAGTTGTTTCTATTTTTAATTTTACAATTAGAATAAAGCATGAAATGCTATTACCATGAAATCAAAATGGTGGGGACACCCTTTAACTTAAAAGAACTCTCCGCCATAATCAGGTACAAAAATAAATTTTATTAAAATATTTCTTTTTAATCAATCTTAGGGACCGGTCATTATTTATCTCCAGGGGGGGCGGCAAATTGTAATTTATAAATGATAAAATATTACTGACCCCCCATTTTTATATTTGTTAAAATCACTGACCCCCCTGTTAGAAGTGCCATAAAAAACTTGACCCCCCCTCTAGGATGCCTTAGTTGTTTGCCTTGAAATGTATACATACAGAATACTAAATTTATCCCTATGTCATACCACTATGGTAAAGTTGACTTTTTCAGGTGCATTGGTGGAGGCTATTTGAATTAAAACTTTTGTCTGTGTGACAGAGATGAACATAAACTGTAAATATGATAAATATATTGACCTTTGTTACTTTTCCAGTATACATCTTCATGACCTTGATAGGTATTAATATTTGTTCAATCAAAATTTTTTACAACCATACATACCATGAAGACAAATAAAATAATGATGCTTTAACTTCTGATTTACTTTCAAATTCTAAAACAGAATTGGAGTACACGTATCATAAGAGAATATACAACTTTATGTCAATATATTGTATAAAAGAAAATGCATTTCTAACATGCATCAATGATATATAATTTGGAGTAACTTTTCAAGGATAAAAATTGAGATTTTTAGGACAAAACATTAGCGAATCAAACTATTTATAGGTCATACAAAATTGGCTCTCAGACATTAGATTTCTTAAACAGGGCAAAGTAGGCAGGGGTTTTTACTTATTTATTTATTCCAAACCAGGAATGGCACATATGTGATAAGAGATTTTCTTTAGAATTATTTTTTAACATGTTTAAGGAAGACTTCAACAAACTAGGATTTAAAGGATGAAGACACCAAAAGGAAATTTCATTAAGAATATGATTGAATATTCAAGTTCTTTACTATGATATTATAAAAGACTTTTTCTTTTAAACTAATTTTAAAGTCTTTATATTTAAAGTTTCCTTAGTAGTATAAATCTGATTAAATCAATGTACATGTATGTAGTATACATTGTATAAAGTAAAGTTTTCTAGCATACAAAATTGCAATTTTATTTTAACATGTTCAGTATGTCAAAGTGCAATTTTTTCGTAAGATAGCAATAAACTCTTTTTTTATAAATAGGGCTATGGAATATCTGAGAACCAAAACATATATTTTTTTATGGCATATAAAGTTACATTTAGTAAACAAATCAACAGGACATATCTGAAATCTGCTGGAATTGAATCAAAATTTAAGTAATCTTAATCTTGTTGCTCGTCTTCCACTTCTAGTTGTAAAGAGAACAACATTTTCATCATCCGATTCATCAACACCAATTTCAGCCAATACAAAGTTTTCTTCCTCATTACCTTCACTCTCACACTCACTTTTTTTCATCTTCATCACTATTCTCTCCTATCTCATAACATATTGTCATATTGACACTAGTTTTGAATCTGAGGCCTATGAACTCCAGGAAGATTAGATTGTATATATTACATGATATTAGCAAATTCAATACCATTTGAAGATTCACATATCAAATTTTTAAGCAAATCTGTCTAATATTTTTGGAAAATCTATTTTTTTTGTCATATTCCATCCATTGATTCCTGTTCTATATATTTCATCTCAGTAATCCTCAAATAATGTTAGTAATACTCGAATGTATCATAAACTTTTAACGGTTGTAGGTCCCACTTCATGAACAAGAAGGCAATTTTTTTTACCATGTACATAGTTTTGTTACTGTTTTTGTTGGAAGTTTGTTAACAAGTACATGTATTTTTTATGTACGGCTTTATTGTTTTTATCTAATTGATTAATAATTAAATGTTTAATCAATATTGTCATGCACCTTTACATGTATGTGATATTCATTCAGTGAACTTTTTCTCAGTTTGAAGTGAAATTACCTTGTTTGTTATATATATATCTAGTCATTTGTTTTTTTAGTTTCAAAGTATATTGTTATTAAACCCCCCATATTGTCAATTTTACCTTTGAAATATTGTCAGTTTTACCTTTGAAGTATTTAAGAAAAGGTACATGAGACATGTTCATTAAACACAGTTCCAAGCGTTTACCTTTAACATTTTTTTTTAATAATTGAGTCACACCAAAACCATTGCTTTTAAATTTGAGTGGGGACTTGATGCCTGTTTTTGGTGGGTCTTGATTTAAAGGTTCATGCTTGTGGAACCGTGCTTGTTGAAGACCTAGTGAACCTTTTTATAAATACTTCACATGTAAAATGGACATTGTTTGTTGTAAACTTTTACAAATTGGTTTTTTTTTCATTATTTTAATAGTCACTGTCATATATTTTATTTTAATATTCAGTATTATTCAGTTGTTGTCCAGCTTAAAATTTTATTTCGTGTTTATTTAAATTTAGTATTTTTACTCAATGTTACAGTTACATATTATTCTAATAATAACGATGTTTAAATGCAACTCATCATACTGTCATAAATAATATTGGATTGAGAAATCATTTGATCTGTATTGGTCATGTTTTTGTTTCTAAAAAATATGTGTAGCAAAACCACCACAAGTTTTCTACAAACTTGAACAGTTGTGATCATATTCTATACTTAAAAAAAGGTCAAAGACCGAAAAACACAAATTTCATTGAACAGGAAGTATATGTCAGACAGACCCGAAAAGGAATCTTAAGTACCATATTTGGACCACCCACTGGAATCTGCATACCCGTACGCAAATATTTTACCGTCATCGAATCATTTAAATATATGTAAACAATACAATAATATGGTTTATTGGATAGTTTTTTTTTATTTGTTTGTTATTTGAGTTATAACCATTTATTGTAAATGTGTTTACACTAATAAATATTATTATTATATTATTATTATTATACAGATGATAGACACGTACGCAAATATTTTACCGTCATCGAATCATTTAAATATATTGACAAATGTCTATTATTAACGCTCATGACTTGATGCTAATTATAGATGAATATAAAATATAAATACTAAAATGATGCAATACTATTACCATGACTTAAAAATAATACAAACTGTTTCCGGTTGTCGGTCACGTGAGTTATAATGAATTAGAATTGTCGAGTGTTACTAATTATGGCCTTCTTTAGAGGTGGACATCCAGAATTGTTAATTTGCGTAGATTGTCTTTCCCGAGGGCTTTTAGTTGAGAACCAACAACCGTGATTATTCGGGTGGGAGTCGGATCACCCTGTGAGAACCATTGACATGTCAATAAAGACTGCATTCGAGCCCGAAATAAAGATCGAACTCAAAACCACAGTTTTCCTACGCGGATCTTAAAAGTCGGATATTCTAGACAACTCGCCAATACGAGACTTCCAAAACATTTTATTTTTGATACAAAACCAGTGAAAATATCAATTTGGTATCAAATCTAAAATTTTCCATTAACCCCACTATATAACCCCACGACACAATTGTTTGATTAAATGTTATAGATAAAGGCATATTAGCTGCAAGTTAAATAGATAGATAAAAGAGTATATCAGCATACATGACATATACAAGTAACTTTATCACAATCATTTCTTCTAAAATATTTAAAATTGAATCGCGCCTAATGAGAACTCTTTTATGGGGAATAATGAACGAGTGACGATTCCTAATTGGCAGTCAATAAATAACTGAAGTATAGACAAAATTTTATTCCACACTATAGACCTGTTGTTTACTATAGCCCCTGTTGTCTACTAAAGCCCTGTTGTCTACTATAGCCCCTGTTGTCTACTATAGCCCTGTTGTCTACTATTGCCCCTGTTGTCTACTAAAACCATGTTGTCTACTATAGCCCCTGTTGTCTACTATAGCCCTGTTGTCTACCATAGCCCTGTTGTCTACTATAGCCCTGTTGTCTACCATAGCCCTGTTGTCTACCATAGCCCTGTTGTCTACTATAGCCCTGTTGTCTACTATAGCCCTGTTGTTTACTATAGCCCTGTTGTTTACTAAAGCCCTGTTGTCTACTATAGCCCTGTTGTTTACTATAGCCCCTGTTGTTTACTATAGCCCTGTTGTCTACCATAGCCCTGTTGTCTACCATAGCCCTGTTGTCTACTATAGCCCCTGTTGTCTACTAAAACCCTGTTGTCTACTATAGCCCTGTTGTTTACTATAGCCCTGTTGTCTACTATAGCCCTGTTGTCTACTATAGCCCTGTTGTTTACTATAGCCCCTGTTGTCTACTATAGCCCCTGTTGTCTACTAAAACCCTGTTGTCTACTATAGCCCTGTTGTTTACTATAGCCCCTGTTGTCTACTAAAACCCTGTTGTCTACTATAGCCCTGTTGTCTACTATAGCCCTGTTGTCTACTATAGCCCTGTTGTTTACTATAGCCCCTGTTGTTTACTATAGCCCCTGTTGTCTACTAAAACCCTGTTGTCTACTATAGCCCTGTTGTTTACTATAGCCCTGTTGTCTACTATAGCCCTGTTGTCTACTATAGCCCTGTTGTTTACTATAGCCCTGTTGTCTACTATAGCCCCTGTTGTCTACTATAGCCCCTGTTGTCTACTATAGCCCTGTTGTCTACTATTGCCCCTGTTGTCTACTAAAACCCTGTTGTCTACTATAGCCCCTGTTGTCTACTATAGCCCTGTTGTCTACTATAGCCCCTGTTGTCTACTATAGCCCTGTTGTCTAGTATAGCCCCTGTTGTCTACTATAGCCCTGTTGTCTTTTAAAGCCCTGTTGTCTACTATAGCCCTGTTGTCTACTATAGCCCCTGTTGTCTACTATAGCCCCTGTTGTCTACTATAGCCCTGTTGTCTACTATAGCCCTGTTGTTTACTAAAGCCCTGTTGTCTACCATAGCCCTGTTGTCTACTATAGCCCTGTTGTCTACTATAGCCCCTGTTGTTTACTATAGCCCTGTTGTCTTCTATAGCCCCTGTTGTCTACTATAGCCCCTGTTGTCTACTATAGCCCTGTTGTTTACTAAAGCCCTGTTGTCTACTATAGCCCTGTTGTCTACTATAGCCCTGTTGTCTACTATAGCCCTGTTGTTTACTAAAGCCCTGTTGTCTACCATAGCCCTGTTGTCTACTATAGCCCTGTTGTCTACTATAGCCCCTGTTGTTTACTATAGCCCTGTTGTCTTCTATAGCCCCTGTTGTCTACTATAGCCCCTGTTGTCTACTAAAGCCCAGTTGTTTACTAAAGCCCTGTTGCTTACTATAGCCCTGTTGTCTACTTTAGCTCTGTTGTTTACTATAGCCCCTGTTGTCTACTATAGCCCTGTTGTCTACTTTAGCCCAGTTGTCTACTAAAGCCCTGTTGTTTACTAAAGCCCTATTGTTTACTATAGCCCCTGTTGACTACTATAGCCTTGTTGTCTACTACAGCCCTGTTGTCTACTATAGCTCTGTTGTTTACTATAGCCCCTGTTGTCTACTATAGCCCTGTTGTCTACTATAGCCCTGTTGTCTACTATAGCCCTGTTGTTTACTAAAGCCCTGTTGCTTACTATAACCCTGTTGTCTACTATAGCTCTGTTGTTTACTATAGCCCCTGTTGTCTACTATAGCCCTGTTGTCTACTATAGTCCTGTTGTTTACTAAAGCCCTGTTGTCTACTATTGCCCCTGTTGTCTACTAAAGCCCTGTTGTCTACTATATCCCTGTTGTCTACTATATCCCTGTTGTCTACTATAGCCCCTGTTGTCTACTATAGCCCCTGTTGTCTACTATAGCCCTGTTGTTTACTAAAGCCCTGTTGTTTACTAAAGCCCTGTTGTTTACTATAGTCCTGTTGTCTACTATAGCCCTGTTGTCTACTATAGTCCTGTTGTCTACTATAGTCCTGTTGTCTACTATAGCCCTGTTGTCTTTTAAAGCCCAGTTGTTTACTATAGCCTTGTTGTCTTCTATAGCCCCTGTTGTCTACTATAGCCCCTGTTGTCTACTATAGCCCCTGTTGTTTACTATAGCCCCTGTTGTTTACTATAGCCCTGTTGTCTACTTTAGCCCTGTTGACTACTATAGCCCTGTTGTCTACTATAGCCCCTGTTGTTTACTATAGCCCCTGTTGTTTACTATAGCCCTGTTGTCTACTTTAGCCCTGTTGACTACTATAGCCCTGTTGTCTACAAAAGCCCCGTTGTTTACTATAGCCCCTGTTGTCTACTATATCCCCTGTTGTTTACTATAGCCCCTGTTGTCTACTAAAGCTCCTGTTGTTTACTATAGCCCCCGTTGTCTACTATAGTCTTTTAATAATTAAGCAACTATTTTTGACATTTATATAAACATGTGATCTTGGCAATAATTCAACGTAAAATGACCAATTTGCACCCGATTTTACAGATGCTTCAATTATGAATGAGTAGGTTCCTTGCTGATACAACTCAGTTTTACATCTCTTGTCGCCATGACTATACACCAAACACGCAGAACATGGTACTGTACCGTTCGATATGTTAGCTACTACAGACAGTGATATCTCGATATTTATGTCACATTGTTCGGACAGCATAAATGTGCCAGAAGTCTTGTTAAATGTTACAAAAGATTTTCCGGTGGTATAATCCAGCCTCCAATGTAACATGCTCGTATTAAAGGCCGATATTAGCAGAAATGATGCCATACTTTCATTTTTATATTTGTAGTTTTCAATTATTAAATGCAAGAATAGCCTGGTTGATACAAGCATTATTATTCCGAGAATAACCGCTATTGAAACGCCACAGAATAACTTTAAAGGTCGATTCTTACTCATTGTTACTGATGTTTTGTCCTGGCTTATCAACCTTTCTAATATTCTAAGCTTGTGTCACGTGATTCATCATGTTAATCCTGGATTACTGGACATCATGATACTCTACCATTAGATGCTTGTTTTAAGCGTAAATCTAATCAAAATAATAAATAACATTTATGTAATCTCTTTTTTAAACAAGTGTTTATTTCATCCATTTTCCAAATAATGTAAAGCACAAGTTCATATATTAAGCATATTTATGTTTATATAACATTGATTGACTGATTGGATGTTTGCTTCACGCGGTATTTCAGCTATATTCAGGATAGGAACAAGTTAACGAACAATATATGGGGGTTTGATGGGACACATGAAATACAATTTTGACTGCCAATGGAAAAGTATCGAGTATTGGGTAAGGTTTGAGAATTTAGTCTTTTTAGCAGCTACAATGAGCATATTGTTTATCTACAAAAAGGGTCTTTATCGTGCAAGTAGCGTGGCACTCTCCAAACACGTTACCACTGATAGGGTCTTCCTATCCGCCACCCGGGGAAGCGCTGAGCTGATCTATAGGTCGAGGACTGAGAACCCTCCCAGTATGGTTCCAGTTTTCATATAACATAAAACGTGTACCATTATTTTTTTAGTTTTCTTTCACGGTTCAGTTATTTCTTTTCTAAAGACAGAAAATAAGTTTCCCACTTAAAAAATATATGCTTGTTTATTTAAAATACTGATGTCCTGCTTAAGCTATGTAAATAAAGCTGTGTTAAAATTAAAATAGATTTAGTTCGCACATGCGTAAGGTATATGTTTTATGTAAATGTAAAAACTGACTCCCAAAATAGAGTTTGTTATGTGTTATCCATAGTTATTATAACCCTTTCTGTTAATAATGCAGTTATATTAAGTCTGAATTCTGAGATTTATATGATTTAACGTAGTTCTGATATTTCTTATACATTATTTTTCTAAGAACTCTACATTCGAATTAATAAGGCGTCCTTCCGTTGAGACGTCACAATTATGATTCCGACCAAACTAAACATTTCTAACTGGAACTAGTAATTTCGTTAAGATTACTCAATAATTTTTTGTTTGAAAGGAATAAAATGACGAGGATATATGTTTATGTCAATTTTTTTTTTTTGCTTTAACACACTGTTTTGTGATATATCTTTTTAGTTTAAAAAAACAATACTACTATTGAAAGTGCCCTCTTAGAGCCGCTTCAAAACTTTATATTAAATACTGATTATAAAAGGAAAAATAACGCTGACCACTTTTGTATTTCTTGTGTCTTATTACTTGTCTAAAAAGAATATCTTTTTTTAACAAGTTAGTCTGTTAATTGATAAGAAAATGGAGTTATTTTCTTTTATTTCCTTTTATTTTTTTAATTTTCTTTTAAATTATTTTAAATATTAATGTTTATTTATTTATTTATTTATTTATTTATTTATTTATTTATTTATTTATTTATTTATTTATTTATTTGTTTATTTATTTTATTTGATTTGATTTGATTTGATTTGATTTGATTTGATTTGATTTGATTGATTGATTGATTGATTTATTTACAATATATTTTACATCAGAATTTGTTTTCGTCAACTAACTGAAATGGACAACAGACAGAGGTGTGACAATTATACAATGTATGTATATTTTGATACGATAAAGTAGTCAAATGAAAAACGAAGTCAAATAAATAAATTTATTTATATATTTTAAACTTAGTTTCATTTAGCAACTTTTAACAACTTTGCTCTCAAAATTATTATTAATAAGAAATATGTGTTTCTTACCTTTATAAAAACACGCACTGTGTACTTCTAGCCAAAAAAGGAATATTCATGACAATAAATTAAAGTATTACTGTTTCTATAAATAACCTGGGTATTAAAAATAAGACAGAATCATACCCGGAATTTAACATGGGAATTCTTCGTTTATTTTAAAACTGACGAAACCCATAGAACGTTCATAATAAATGTTTGTTTTATGTGCACGGCAATAACATTAGAATGCAAATCCAAACGCTTCATTGCTTTGAATTCTAAAATGAATTTATTTGCATATTTGAGCTTATTAAGATCTTTCAAATAATGTATATCTCTAAAACACCAGGTCAACGTCATCTTTTGTTTCAAACTCTTGCTGAATAAATTTTGTTGTTGGACAAATAAGAACAAATTATTTTTATTCAAATTAATAAAGTGGTTATATTTATTCAGTTTTAAATGGTTTTTTTTATATCGCAGGGAAACTGTTACCTTTTTGGAACACATGAGTTCACCATAGTTCAAGTGGGGATTGGGTTGTAAGTCTAAAAACAAAAACCCCACAATTCAATTAATCGATAAAGACTGCAAAAAAATCATCATAAAATGATGGGCATAAAAAATGATCATGGCTTGGAACAGTCCTACGTTTTGTTTTAGTATTTTGATATCTTATCCTTTCTAAACTCTATAAGTATAATATGCTTCGTGTTTAATTTTTATAAGAAATTGATACCCAGCATGTGTTATACGTATTTGTTATTTAACTTGTTATATAGTCAAAATCTATTTAGTAATCTATTTTTTGTTAATATAAATATGTACGTAATACGTTTAACCATAATCCAAATTTTTCAAACTAAATAACGATGTTAATATCAGACACGGGTGGCCGAATGGTTAAGGTATATCATCTACTGTTTATCACGTGGTCTGTTGACTCTGAGGTTGCGGGTTCTACATGTAGTCCCGCCGAGTTGCACGGTGTACTCGACTGCAATATTAATTGACAAGGATTGTCAGTTGTCCTTCCGAAGGTCTGGGGTTTACTATGTGTACTCCGAACTCCTTCCCTATTAAACCTGGACGACAAGATATAGCTGAAACAAATGCTGAAAATAGGTTAAAATTATTCAAACAAACAAAAAATCAGACACTGTAACTAGCGACGTTACAGATAGAGTTGAAAATGTCACAAATATATGACACTTTGCTGCCATTTTTTCAGATTCGAAATTTTTTTCAGTGCATTCCTTGAGATATAACAAATATTAGTGTCTTATAATTCATTATTGTACATAAATTATATGGGACCTCGGTGGCCGAGTGGTTAAGGTAGTTTGTTATGTACAGTGGTTTCGTCTTTGGTTCGAGTACAGAACGTGTTCTACTCCAACCATAATGGACAAGGATTGCAAATTTAAGTGCCGAGGCCGAGGGTTGAGGGTTTTCACCTGGTACTCCAGTTACCTGTTCCAATTTAAACTGGACTTAATGATACAGTTGAGAGTGGCGTTAAATCTCATTTAAACGAACAAATAAAAATATAACTTATGGATATACCGGTATGTTGTTTAATCATTCATTCAGAACTAATTGCAATTAAATTAAATCGACAAACAAATATTTGTATGACAAATAATAAAACCAATATCATAAATATCAGTGTATTGTTATATGTACATATATCATCTCGTTAATTTTACTGTTGCTATATGTCGGAAATTAAACTTATTTGACTCCATATTTTTTAAAATTATTCCTTACATGTCTGTATAGATACAGTTCCCTTTTTCAGATTTTTCATGCATTCGGTGGTCATCGCCACTGTAAAAAGACTGATGAATTTTCAAACTATTTTCACCACTTTTATCAATAAGCGACCAATCAAGAACTGAAATCCTAAAACAAAATCTGGAAACAGCAAATAGTGTCTTTTCAATTTTGAATTTTTCATGATTTCTCGCTCGGAATAATCCAGCCTTACAGACTTCGGTAGTGTCACTAAATGTCATACAGATAACGTTCATTTTTTCTCCAAATTTTGCCATGGTGTTAATGCTGCTCACTGCCACAACAAAAGCGTTGCTCGACTTATTGTAGTGTATAAACGAAGAGTCATTATTTGTGTTCTCAAACTGCCAAACGACACCTGCTTCATTGACGGAGTGTAGTTTAAACCAAACAGACGACAGTGTTATATTTGACGAGTCCGGCCATTTTTGTCTGTCTGTGTGTTCATTAGACCTCCTATCAACATTGTTATGGTCAGAAGTAAACAAATACATGGCAAACAGACCGAACATCCCTTTCTGATCACGCTCATGTTGAAGAGATGGGTTTAATCGGTTTCCTCTGGGTTCGATCGGTTTCCTCTGTGTTCGATCGATTTCCTCTGGGTTCGATCGGTATCCTCTGGGTTCGATCGGTTTCCTCTGGGTTCGATCGGTTTCCTCTGGGTTCAATCGGTTTTCTCTGGGTTCGATCGGTTTCCTCTGGGTTCGATCGATTTCCTCTGGGTTCGATCGGTTTCCTCTGTGTTCGATCGGTTTCCTCTTTCGATCGGTTTCCTCTGGGTACGATCGGTTTCCTCTTGCTACTTTTCTTACCAGAAAATATTAACAAAATCATATGTAATATTTTGTGATGTTGAAAACAATTGTTCTGTTAGAAATCTATACATTGTAGCAGTTAGTTAGTAAACAACATATCAATTTATAACAATAAGCCCCGAGTAAAATGTAACGACATATAATGTATGTTTTAAAAGAGGCATTAATTATACATTTTCCGGTAACCTTGGTGGCCGAGGAGACAAGGTAGTTCGTCTATTACTCATCACGTGGTCTGTCAACACTGAGGTTGAGGGTTCTAGTCTCAC
Source organism: Limnoperna fortunei (assembly GCA_944474755.1). Taxonomy (NCBI): domain Eukaryota; kingdom Metazoa; phylum Mollusca; class Bivalvia; order Mytilida; family Modiolidae; genus Limnoperna; species Limnoperna fortunei. The sequence goes on from OX104118.1 coordinate 71,740,480, forward strand.
TGCGGGCAGCGTGGACGCAACTCCAATCTTAATGGACAAGGATTGCCAATTTTTCTACCAGAAGGTCGGGGGTTCTCTCCGGGTACTCCGGCTTCTTCCTACCCCAATAAAAACTGGACACCATGATATAGCTGAACAATTGCTGAAAGTGGCGTTAAACGACAGTCAAACAAACAAACAAACGTACTCATTTTCCTTTTTTTTCAATTTCATATATGCTAGCTGTCTAGAAATTATCAATACACGAACATTTCATGAATATATAACTACTATCCATCAACTCATTTCTCATTAATAACGGAAGACAAGGTAACATGTGCGAAACGTAGCTGCCTCCAAGCAAGTCGCCCACTAAGGTCGCGGTCAGGCTTTCCGTATTATTACCTTACAACCGAACGTCCAAAGAGGCCTCCTATATATCTGCCAACTGTGGATGCGCTGGGCGTCTCTGTGGGTCACGCACTGGGAACCCTCCCAATATGATCACAGTAAAACGTTTTGCATTTATTTGAATTTCTTCTATGACAAAATAAATCATAACAGAATACTATTGTTACGCAGTCACAACACAGTCTACGTTTACTTCTCTAGCCCACCATACTTGTGGAGTTCGCAATGTAAATTCTGCAATGTATACTGTTCAGTCAAACGTTAGGCTAAAGTTAATTCCTGACAGCAATTTCACTTCCCGGACACACACTGGCAAATCTATTTTAACTTGGGGGAGGGCGTGGGAAGTGCATATATAAAATACTGAAGAGAATCTCCAAGATTTATGATGCACTGATAAAGATAATATGTGAAAATATGATAACAACAAATGGTTTAGAACATAATTCTTTGCGTTGAAACCATGTACAAATAGTTATGCTAAAATGTAGATACTTACATGTAGTATCTTTTTCCATATAACATCGCACTCTTAATGGTCTTAATATATATTGGACGACATAATCACGTGGTCATTAGAAGGTTTCCACCAGGATGTTACACTGTATCAATTCAATTACCTTGCTGTTTTCAAAAATCAATTTAAATATACCACCCTAACATTATAAAACATTGTACACAATTTTATGATTACTAAAGGAGAACTTTTGCGTATTTATTTTTGTAATATTTCGAAAAATGGCAAAAAATTATACTGCTTTATCATTTAATATGGATGACTTCATGACTCTTATCAATGTAATGACTATATTTATTGACAAACCCAGCTAAAATAACTAATAAGCTATGAAGTAGTAGCCGAGTCAATATGTTATGAATTGTTTACGTTATTTATTTATATTGACACTCAATGACTAAGGCCATTCGTTGGTCAGTCTGTGTCTATATTTTTGACAAGAAACGTCGTCATTTGTATCGTTGCATAATCTTCTAGACTTGTATATTATTTTTTGTTTATGCTGTATCGTCATGTTTGTCGATCCGATCCAATACCTAATAGCATATGAATCATTCAATGAAAAAAACTATCGCCATTTAATGAAAAACTATACCAATTCACAATAGAATAAAATTTATAAAAATTATCGCACATGAATAAAAAAATATATAGAATATAAATGAAAAATTATACCAATTGAATGAAAAATATAGCAAGTAAATGGAAAATTTTACCAATGTTAAGAACATTATTGCCTTAAAACGCAAAAATATACTATATAAGTAAAACATTATACCAATTAAACATTAAAAATTGAATACAAATGAAATTATTGAATTTTTACAATCAATATCATCCATATATATATTGTTATTGTGTTAGGTAGACGATAAGTGCCCGATTGTGACACAACGATATATTTAGTGACCTAGAATATTTGGTTTATCTACTTTTTTCTTTAAAATCACAATAAATCACTTTTGCATTACTATTCATTATATATATAAACAGTTGATCGAAATACATTTGTTAAGTTCTTGTTATGCATTACTGGCTTAATTAAGCTGCAAAAGTGCACAATATTTAAACGAAATGAGTGTAGAGTGTATTATAACGCGTTCTCAACAGTATGCATATAGTTTGTTATGATAGCATCCAGTCAATTGGGATGCCAGCATGAAGACAGATTTTCATATTGGGATGCCAACATCCATCTGATAGTTTGCAGAGCATTCATCTATAAACATACAATTCGTGTCGGCTAATTGTAGTATGTACCATCATAAAACAAATAGAGAACACCAATAATTATCTTATTGATAGCATCTTATTATACCCCTGCTAGAGGTATATAGTGACGACGGTGTCCGTCTCTCCGTCGGTCCGTCCGCCTGTCCATCCGTTACACTTTCTCTTTTGCGCAACTCCTTCTACACTACTGAATGGAATTTGATAAAACTTGCACAGAATCTTTGTCACATAGTGCCCTTGTGCACCTGATATTTAACATTTTGATTAGAATGATATTTGGGCTTTCCCATAGAAAAACGTGGACGTAGTCGTTGACATAAGTAAAGCAGATGGTATCAATTAGTGAGCATTGCTAACAGTTTTGCTATTTACATTTGGATTATACAGCCTATTTAGTTTAAATATTGACATCTAGAACACGTATTAACATTTTTTTATATTTTTAATTAATGCCATATAAACAAACATGTGAATACAATAAAACAAAATGTGAACAGTTTTTACAGTATCGCTTCAAAAGACTTTACATCATACATTCTATTTCAGTTACTTTTGTATATAACCATTGATAAATAAAGAACGTTTACAGAAAACTTATATTCCATTAAAAGTAGATGCACACCCATTCGACTCCAAAATGACCTGCTTTATGTGTATCGAAATAATAATTTGCATACAACATTTAAAATTTGTTTTTATTCAATAAGGTTGCCACTATTATTTTAAAAAGTGTCGCTGCTGCGGAGGTAACAATTGAGTGGATTTAATAGCCAGAGAAAAGTTAAACTTCAATGAGTTTGACACTTTTCACAATGGCCTGCCACATAAGTACGCGCATGGCAGATCTGCCCGGCCTTGCTAAACATACACGATATAATACAATACCAGTATTAGTAACATGGTACCAGATTGTGTACCATACACATTAAGTACAACAATGAATTCAATAGTTCTTATCTTACATGCGGTTACGTTTATAGTCATTGTGATTGGTCAAAATGCCTTAAACCAGTAATTCCCAGATCCGTTCATAATTTGATGAATGACTTTTGAGGAACTACTTTTTTGTTACTAAACGTAACAAACATTGTGTACGCTTCAGACAGTAAATTGAGCCAGTACACTCAAATTTTGGGTGTATCGCTTAAACGGAAAGTTATTTAGTTGAAGCAGCTGTATATTATTATCATGAAATAATTTTTTATACTCTATGTTATCGTGTCTGGAGGAGGTTTTTGACTGACAAATAACACTTGCTTACCGTGCTTGGTCCAGCTAATGCTCCTGTTATAGATTCTAAAATGTGTAAATTGAATTCAACAATTATTCTCCACAGTCATTTAGCGTTTTAAAATGCGGCGGATTTTTTTATTGTGATAGAGCAAAATTTGACCTAAATTACAACGGAAGAGTATGTTTGGAAGAGTCAATTGCTTTCTATTCGAAATCCTTCGGGTAATGATGTCTTTGCTTTGGATTCATTGTTTAAACTGCTGAATATGATGAAGGGAAATAACCGAATTCGAATGTTGACGAGTGTAAAGATATATATATACGATACTTAAACATTTGCGTTTCTAGTAATTTCAACAATAAATAAATCATTTCAATACACACAATACCCGTAACAGTAAAACTACCTTCTATTTTCTCTGTCACAAGAAATCACAAAAAGTGGGGAAGATGCACGGCACTGCCCCCAACTCCATGTTTCAGAACTGCTCCTTTCATTTTCATTCATAAATCCTTCTAACAATGACAACTTTTGTTTTTCCTGTTCTTATTAAGGTCTTAAGAAAGAACGGCAAGCTAGGTTTACGCACTCTCCCGCACAGAGAACATAACTGGTTACCAGATATAACCACTTCCACACGTCATCCCCCATATATATATAGTATAGTTATACACTTTGATACAGTTTTACAGTAAATTACTGCGTTTGTACGCGAAGCCTATCCTCAATGAGAGATATCTCTCATGTTGTCAATCAATATATGGCAGAGGTGATTGTGGTTGACGTAGAATACCCAGAATCCCTTGCGTGGAGATTGAGGTTTATGTTGCGTTTGAAAGGATATGACGTCACACATGACATTACATATAAAACGCGATACAATGGGGAACATTAGTATATATACGGAATTCATGGAAATATTGTTTGATGTTCTGTTTTCTTTTGTTTTCAGTAATAATCTTCTCGTCTTTGTCTTCAGTTCGTTGTGTATATTCCTATGTGTCCCACACTAACAGTGGGATTTTATGTTGGGAAAGATATTAAAAACTTAAAATCTGTTTTGGAAGGAAGAATTAAACGCATATTTTATATTTTCGTTAATCATCGATGTATGAACGAGGTCGACTCACTCACAAACTTATCATTTGTTTGTAAAAAGGTCGACCTATTTCATACATCGATGAATTACCGAAAATAAGCGAATCCGATAGAACGTCCTGAATGTAGCTAAAATATTGCTTGCTGGACGTTAAACAACAATTAATCAATCAATCAATCAATTTAATCCGATAGACATATGTTGTCTGATTCCAATTTGTTTTTCTGTAAGCTCCTGCGTGAATATGTTTTAACTATAAGGTGGTAAAATTTTACTCAGATCTTGCATGATAAAATTTAGGTATTTTTTTAAACAATTTATTATTTATAAATTCACTTCTTTGAAATTCTGTATAAAAGTGGGAGCGTTTAAGGAATTGGTATATTTTTTTAAATGTTGGATGAAAGCTATTGTTTTCCTAGGCCAGGTAAATACTGATAATTGATAAGCAAATTACAGAAATGTTAGTATTTTCGACCAAAGAGGATTTTTTTTCTGAAAGTACACCAAGCTTATTGTTGCATAGATTGTGGTATCTGAAAGATGTAGTCAAAAAGAAAGTATTGTCTAATGCATTGTATATAAATTGTTTAGTCCGCAATTTTTTTTCATCTTTTCTACATTCGGATCTAACAAACCACACAAAATCAGAGAAACGTGTTCTGTTCTTATTTCATTTTAACTTAGTGTCTGTGTGGTCATCTTAACTTTTAGCAATGAATTGGGCATATTAATGTGCATAAAATTTAATTGCCATAAAATATTAGGTCAAGAAAGGCAAAAAATGTTTAATTAATTTCTCTCAAAGTTTTGGCATCACCATGAAATGCATTGGCTGAAACTTTGTCACAAACTAAATTTAGGGTTATTATTATCTTTTATTCCTTCACTTAAGAAGAGTGCAATATTGAAAGTTAGAAACACATACAATAATAATGAGTGTAAAAGAAAAAAGGCATGCATTAAAGTTAAATATATCAACGACAGTGAATGATGTCCAATACGAATTGAATGAAATTATTTGTAATATAACTTAGCACTGTTCATGACATATGTTACGGCAAGGATTCTGAACATATCTTCTTTGTCGCATACTAGATCGTATTGCAATTGGCCACCGACCAGTATATAAAACATGTCCAAATCAGGTAATGAGTGTAAGTAAACTGTAAACATGATATCGCTCAAGTTTATGATATCACACCAAAGTTTGTCACGATGTAAATGAAGAGTTCAAATCGATATGACAGCCAGGATCAGTGTACATAAAACCGCACTTGTGGCACAGTTAGTTTCTATCAATTTTGCTCATGGTAACCATAAGCTTTACACAAAACTGTATTGATTCTTTATGCTGTGGAAATTGAATCGCAAGCTTCCACAAAGGATGAGGAGTTAGTGTTGTATGTAGAGTTCTGAAAATCAGAATTCATACGCGAGATCCATTCAATTTCTTCATAACTATGGACTGCTGTCTTTTCAACAAGTTTCCAGTGAGATTTTGTTGGAAAGGTTCGGTTCTGTATCAATTCGTTCCAAAAAATATCAAGATTGTATTTTCGGTAAAGTCTATTCAGTTCTGGAATGAATCCTTTTTGAGCGTTATTGTCTATGCTAAACATGTAAAGACGGTTTAAAAAACCAATTTAGGGAGCAGTTTGTTGTCTAAGCGACACAACCGCCCAAAAAAATAACAGTTTCCTACAGTCTATATAGCCTTCAATGGTCCACCAGCCAAGAAGTCCCGAGCACATGTCGGACCTTGTAAGCTTGGTAAACCCTAGGATTGATCTTACGGTAAAACGTTGTGCTCGTTCTAACATAAGTAGTTCAGATTCTGTCAAACACCGGAGTTCACAACCGTACAAACATTTCGGGTAGTTGATAGTCTGTATAAGTTTCGCACTTGAAAGTGGATTCAACGCCGCACTGTGTGAACCTGAATTTATAAGAGTCATTATAGAAGTTCGCAACGAATTACATACACTTCGTGTCCTTTCAACGGTTGATTTCGAACTTAGCAGAAGTACTCCAACATGTTTCGTTTCAGTTACACACGGAATAAGTTGTTCAAACATTCGAATTTCACAAATATTCAGATTATGTTTTCGAGTGTTAGTTCTAAAAGCCAGAATGTTACTTTTCTGGGGCGAAAAGTTAAATATTCATTTTACGCTATAATCTGAGCAGATGGTGACCATCACCTGTAAAGTACTGCTTGATGGGCTAACACGGTAAATATCATCAGCTTGCGTTGGACAAGATACTGTAATGTCCACGACGGACGCGCCTCCTGTGACTAACGAAAGTGCTTTTAATTGTCCATCGATAAATACTAATTATAGTTTGGCGGAAAGTGCACTACCTTGTCTGATTCCTCTGTTGACTGAGAACCAGCGCGAGTAAGAGTTATTACATGATACACAGCTTTTCATTCCGGTGTATATATTTTGAAATATTCGCCAAAATTTTCCTTTGATACCTATTTCCAACAGTTTGTATAAGAGTCCCTCGTGCCACACTGTATCAAAGGCTTTGCGCTGTCCAACATCCCAACTATCAAATCAGAGTTGTTCTCGTTGTAGTAGTAAATTGTTTCTTGAAGGCAGAACGATGTGCATCGACTGCACAATGATCTCTGGTACGCTATTTATTGACTGCATGGAAATGTCTAAGAGTTGAGGACGTCGTTTATGCGATTTGAAAGTAACATCTCAAACACATTGAAGCAAACAGGGAGCAACGATATCCCCCGGTGACTGTTTGGGTCCTTTTTAGGCTTTCTTCCACCTTTATATATAACAACAATGCAGCTGTTTTTCCACGATTCTGGGATATATTCGTACTTTATAATAAGGTTGAATAGAGCTAGCAAGCGATACAGAAGTTGTGGACCGCCATATTTTATGTGTTCGTAAGTTAGTTTATATAGACCGCCAGATTTTCCATTCTTTAGACTGTTGCATATTTTTTGCTGTTATACTGTCGTTACTTCGGATTCCAAATGTCTGTCAGAGAAGTCGGCATCTAGGGCCATGACTTCTCACATTGAAGTCACCAATCATGATCACAAGTCCCTGTTGAGAGTAAACTGAATACAACGAATTAAGTAATTCAGTTTGCTTTCTGAATAATTCTAGTGGTCTAGAATAAGCTGGAAAGTAAGCGGCAAAACAAAATATTGATTTTTTCATCATATTGAATTCAATACCAATTATGCGGTCGCTTGATGTGTCGAGTTCTTGCACAATTCCCAATGACTTGTCTACGATAAGTGCTATACCACCCCGAATACTGTTCCGAATGTTAAATGGGTCATTTTCTGGCACTGCTTTGACAATAACGTTATAGTTTATGTTTATGGATTTTAGAAAATCAAGGTTGTGCCTTCTTAGCCAATGTTCTGATATACCACACACATGCACATCGTATTTCCTGAGACAGAAGTTAAGATTGGGCGTAACGGACATTACTCCACACGCGTTTCAACACATAAAATTAGTTATATTGTTTGTTGTAACAGACATATTAATTTAATGAGAATAACTACTTGATGTTACTTTATCTTGGAAGAACGCGTCACGTGATTTCCATTCTCTGACCTTTATTCCAGGTGGCCAGAATGAATCGTCTAAAAGTGTATCTGAATATTCGTTGTTCACATTGACTTGTGCAGAAGCATTTGGTTTCCATGATTTCGCAAAATATCTAACAAAAGTGACATGGACACCAGCTTCATCTAGATATTTCTCAACGGCTTGTTTTGATGCTCGACGCTTGTCAATATTCCAGATATAAAACCTCGAGATTCGATGGCGAGAAATTCCTCGAAAGTCGTGATGTTTGGTTGCATTACAGACTGCTGTTGAACATTAATTGTTGATTCAATATTATTTAATTTACTAGCGTTCTGTTGTGAGCGATCATCGGTATACACGCGCGATACTTCGTTGATGATATTGTTAATTGGAGTCTTGAGTTTCTCAGATCTGTTTGGATCGGAGTTCTTGTTGTTCGAGTGAGTTTTGTCTTTAATATCAGACGATTTAAAGCCTCTTATATCTTTTTCACCGGCGGGTGTTTGCACCACTGATTTAGGTGAGTCTTGTGGTGACTTATTGGAGGGTTTTATTTGCTGTTTTATGCTGCTCATTTGTGATTGAACCACAAGGATACTTTTGGAGTTTTCGGATATTTTATTTTCCACTTGGGTGAGCTGGTCTTTCATTTGTCGTATGCTTAACTTGAAGCTAGTCCCAACTAGGTTTTCATCGTCAATTCTATGGACATATAGATTTAAGTTCAGTGTTAGTTTTTCAAATTCTTTCTTTTCATTTTCTACAATTTGTATTTTCTTCTTTATATCATCAATATTCTTTACAGCCTTCTACAACACCGGTTTAATGTCATTTAGAAATTCTTCAAGTAATTCTTTCTCAGTCCTCAATTGCTCGCACACAGTTTCTAGTTGATTGACGCGTTGTAGTAAAGCTATGTTGTCATCATTAACTCGATTTAAGGTTTTATTACAGGTTTCAATGTCTTTCATATGTTTTCTCAACTCACTTATTTTGTCTCTGATTTTCTGAGCTCTCTGCTTACTGTTTTCTTTTTCTTTGGTAATGGTCGCAATTGATTTCTTTACTTCAGTTATTTCCTCTTTGTAACCAGTTTGCAATGAATGTAATTGTCTCGATAGAGTCACCACAGTCTCTCTTAGATAGTTCTGATAAGACATAGCTTTACTAGTGTCATCTGAAACATCAGAAACATCTTTGCATATACCATTAGAAATAGTTTTTTGTAACTTTCCAATGTTTTTACAAATACCAATGACTTCGCTTAAACCATCCAGATAATCTCCTTCTGATGTTCTGTACAATACATAGCAGTCTTTTGCCATTTTTATTTCAATAGATGCACCACCCGATTTTGTTCTTGGTTTGAGCCTTCTTTTAATATAACCCTCCTTAAGAGGGAAGTGATCTCTGTCTCTTGCTTTCTTGAATAAACTCTCCCTAATAAACTCAAGTTCTGTAGATTTCGAGTTTGTTAGTTCCAAGATCAGATCAATAAATACATCTTTAGGTTTATCCTTATATTCGTATAGTACACATAAAAATGTATCCGAGTCAGACTTGCTCTCATCGTACTGTTGGGAACTGACAATGGTTGGGTCAAATACAGAAATAGTGTTAGACCCTTCATAGATATCATCATAGAATGCGTTATCGGCACTGCACAGTTCAGTAACACACATCGAGCTGTGATCATTCATATTACACGGATTAAAAATATCTTGAGGGATGTATCGCTTAAACGGAAAGTTATTTAGTTCAAGCAGCTGTATATTATTATCTTGAAATCATTTGTTTATACTCTATGTTATGGTGTCTGGAGGAGGTTTTTTGACTGACAAATAACACTTGCTTACCGTGCTTGGTCCAGCTTATGCTCTTGTTATAGATTCAAAAATGTGTAAATTGAATTCAACAATTATTCTCCACAGTTATTAAGCGTTTTGAAATGCGGCGGATTTTCTATTGTGATAGAGCTAAATTTGACCTAAATTACAACGGAAGAGTATGTTTGGAAGAGTCAATTGCTGTCTATTCGAAATCCTTCGGGTAATGGTGTCTTTGCTTTGGATTCATTGTTTACACTGCTGAATGAAGGGAAATAGTCGAATTCGAGTATTGAAATGAATTTCAATAATAAATAAATCATTTCAATATACACAATACCCGTAACAGTAAAACTACCTTCTATTGTCTCTGTCACAAGAAATCACAAAAAGTGGGGAAGATGCACGGCATTGCCCCCAACTCCATGTTTCAGAACTGCTCCTTTCATTTTCGTTCATAAATCCTTCTAACAATTACAACTTTTTTTTTTCCTGTTCGTATTAAGGTCTTAAGAAAGAACGGCAAGCTAGGTTTACGCACTCTCCCGCCAGAGAACATAACTGGTTACCAGATATAACCTCTTCCATACGTCATCCCCATATATATATATATATGTCTACGTCTACGTCTATGTCTACGATTCACCCCGGTTAATAAAGCTATATTTTTATATAGCGGATTTGGCCGAGGGGTCTAGACCGCTGGACATAGTGCAGGCGAATTGGTGCCACAGTGTCACAACGGTGTGAGTTCGAATGCCGCTGAGGAAAAGCAAAAATTTGACAGTGTTAAAAATCTAATTCAAACAGTGTTGGGCTTAATTTGTAGACGTATATATATATATTTGATATTAACCCTGCATTTCTGATGTTTCAGAAATCCGCTGGATATATATATTATATGGTTGTCACAATACTTAGACGTTTGTATATAATTTACTTACTGTGACTGCATGACAAGTAACTTTGTCATCCTATATAATATATACAAAAAGGCTGAATTAGATTACTGTCAGATTAATACGTATTGGTTACAAAAATTCCATCGTCTCACGCTAGTACACATGTACTATGTCTATGTCTAAGATTCACCCCGGTTAATGAAGCTATATTTTTATATAGCGGATTTGGCCGAGGGGTCTAGACCGCTGGACATAGTGCAGGCGAATTGGTGCCACAGTGTCACAACGGTGTGAGTTCGAATCCCGCTGAGGGAAAACAAAAAATTGACAGTGTTAAAAATCTAATTCAAACAGTGTTGGGCTTAATTTGTAGACGTATATATAAATATTTGATATTAACCCTGTATTTCTGATGTTTCAGAAATCCGCTGGATAGATATATTATATGGTTGTCACAATACTTAGACGTTTGTATATAATTTACTTACTGTGACTGCATGACAAGTAACTTTGTCATCCTATATAATATATACAAAAAGGCTGAATTAGATTACTGTCAGATTAATACGTATTGGTTACAAAAATTCCATCGTCACACGCTAGTACACATGTACTATGTCTATGTCTAAGATTCACCCCGGTTAATGAAGCTATATTTTTATATAGCGGATTTGGCCGAGGGGTCTAGACCGCTGGACATAGTGCAGGCGAATTGGTGCCACAGTGTCACAACGGTGTGAGTTCGAATCCCGCTGAGGGAAAACAAAAATTTGACAGTGTTAAAAATCTAATTCAAACAGTGTTGGGCTTAATTTGTAGACGTATATATATATATATATATATATATATATACAAGTCTAGAAGATTATGCAACGATACAAATGACGATGATTCTTGTCAAAAATTTAGACAAAGACTGACCAACGAATGGCCTTAGTCATTGAATGTCAATATAAATAAATGACGTAAACAAGGCATAACATTTTGATCTGAAACTTTCTCATTTCCAACTTAACCCAAAATAGTTGCTTTTCAAGTCCGCCAGCCGCGGAGACGCGCGTTTCGTCTACTTAAGACTCATCAGTGGCGTTTAACTCTAAATGCTTCAAGTATTTTTCAGTCGGTGATGGAATAGTATAAGTCCACTGGGATCGTGTAAAAACACAATACAGGTAGTTCAAAATATTATATCAACGTCTAAAGAGTCTACCAACCAGTAAAGCTTATTAAGTATCGGATCGACAAATATGACGATACAGCATAAACAAAAAAATAATATACAAGTCTAGAAGATTATGCAACGATACAAATGACGGTGTTTCTTGTCAAAAATTTAGACAAAGACTGACCAACGAATGTCCTTAGTCATTGAATGTCAATATAAATAAATGACGTAAACAAGGCATAACATATTGATCTGAAACTTTCTCATTTCCAACTTAACCCAAAATAGTTGCTTTTCAAGTCCGCCAACCGCGGAGACGCGCGTTTCGTCTACTTACGACTCATCAGTGGCGTTTAACTCTAAATGCTTCAAGTATTTTTCAGTCGGTGATGGAATAATATAAGTCCACTGGGATCGTGTAAAAACACAATACAGGTAGTTCAAAATATTATATCAACGTCTAAAGAGTCTACCAACCAGTAAAGCTTATTAAGTATCGGATCGACAAATATGACGATACAGCATAAACAAAAAAATAATATACAAGTCTAGAAGATTATGCAACGATACAAATGACGGTGTTTCTTGTCAAAAATTCAAGACAAAGACTGACCAACGAATGGCCTTAGTCATTGAATGTCAATATAAATAAATGACGTAAACAAGTCATAACATGTTGATCTTGAAATTTCTCATTTCCAACTTAACCCAAAATAGTTGCTTCACAAGTCCGCCAGCCGCGGACGTGCCGTGCTGTTACTTTGCTTTGCTCAAATATTCCAACAAGATGTAATCAAAATTACCAAGGTGACAAATTCAATACGCCAAACGCGCGTTTCGTCTACTTAAGACTCATCAGTGGCGTTTAACTCTAAACGCTTAAAATATTTTTTCATTCGGTGATGGAATAAAGTCCACTGGGATCGTGTAAAAACACAATACAGGTAGTTCAAAATATTATATAAAAGTCTAAAGAGTCTACCAACCAGCAAACTTATTAAGTATCGGATCGACAAACATGACGATACAGCATAAACAAAAAATAATATACAAGTCTAGAAGATTATGCAACGATACAAATGACGGTGTTTCTTGTCAAAAATTTCGACAAAGACTGACCAACGAATGGCCTTAGTCATTGAATGTCAATATAAATAAATGACGTAAACAAGTCATAACATGTTGATCTTGAAATTTCTCATTTCCAACTTAACCCAAAATAGTTGCTTCACAAGTCCGCCAGCCGCGGACGTGCCGTGCTGTTACTTTGCTTTGCTCAAATATTCCAACAAGGTGTAAACAAAATTACCAAGGTGACAAATTCAATACGCCAGACGCGCGTTTCGTCTACTTAAGACTCATCAGTGGCGTTTAACTCTAAATGCTTAAAATATTTTTTCATTCGGTGATGGAATAAAGTCCACTGGGATCGTGTAAAGACACAATACAGGTAGTTCAAAATATTATATAAAAGTCTAAAGAGTCTACCAACCAGCAAACTTATTAAGTATCGGATCGACAAACATGACGATACAGCATAAACAAAAAATAATATACAAGTCTAGAAGATTATGCAACGATACAAATGACGGTGTTTCTTGTCAAAAATTTAGACAAAGACTGACCAACGAATGGCCTTAGTTATTGAATGTCAATATAAATAAATGACGTAAACAAGTCATAACATGTTGATCTTGAAATTTCTCATTTCCAACTTAACCCAAAATAGTTGCTTCACAAGTCCGCCAGCCGCGGACGTGCCGTGCTGTTACTTTGCTTTGCTCAAATATTCCAACAAGATGTAATCAAAATTACCAAGGTGACAAATTCAATACGCCAGACGCGCGTTTCGTCTACTTAAGACTCATCAGTGGCGTTTAACTCTAAATGCTTAAAATAGTTTTTCATTCGGTGATGGAATAAAGTCCACTGTGATCGTGTAAAAACACAATACAGGTAGTTCAAAATATTATATAAAAGTCTAAAGAGTCTACCAACCAGCAAACTTATTAAGTATCGGATCGACAAACATGACGATACAGCATAAACAAAAAATAATATACAAGTCTAGAAGATTATGCAACGATACAAATGACGGTGTTTCTTGTCAAAAATTTAGACTAAGACTGACCAACGAATGGCCTTAGTCATTGAATGTCAATATAAATAAATGACGTAAACAAGGCATAACATATTGATCTGAAACTTTCTCATTTCCAACTTAACCCAAAATAGTTGCTTTTCAAGTCCGCCAGCCGCGGAGACGCGCGTTTCGTCTACTTAAGACTCATCAGTGGCGTTTAACTCTAAATGCTTCAAGTATTTTTCAGTCGGTGATGGAATAATATAAGTCCACTGGGATCGTGTAAAAACACAATACAGGTAGTTCAAAATATTATGTCAACGTCTAAAGAGTCTACCAACCAGTAAAGCTTATTAAGTATCGGATCGACAAATATAACGATACATCATAAACAAAAAAATAATATACAAGCCTAGAAGATTATGCAACGATACAAATGACGGTGTTTCTTGTCAAAAATTTAGACATATATATATATATAGTATATTTATACACTTTTGATACAGATTTACAGTAAATTACTGCGTTTGTAGGCGAAGCCTATCCTCCATGAGAGATATCTCTCATGTTGTCAATCAATGTATGGCAGTGGTGATTGTGATTGACGTATAATACCCAGAATCCCTTGCGTGGAGATTGAGGTCTATGTTGCGTTTGAAAGGATATGACGTCACACATGATATTACATTTAAAACGCGATACAATGGGACAAATAAGTATGTATACGGAATTCATGGAAATATTGTTTGATGTTCTGTTTTCTTTTGTTTTCAGTAATAATCTTCTCGTCTTTGTCTTCAGTTCGTTGTGTATATTCCTATGTGTCCCACATAACAGTGGGATTTTATGTCGAGAAAGATATTAAAAACTTAAAAACTGTTTTGGAAGGAAGAATTATAAGTAGTAAACGCATATTTTATATTCTTGTTTATTCATCGATGTATGAACGAGGTCGACTCACTCACAAACTTATCATTTGTTTGTAAAATGGTCGACCTATTTCATACATCGATGAATTACCGAAAATAGACCGTCCTGAATATAGCTAAAATATTCTTTGCTGGACGTTAAACAACAATTAATCAATCAATCAATTTAATCCGATAGACCTATGTTGTCTGTTTCCATTTTTTTTTTTCTGTAAGCTCCTGCGTGAATATGTTTTAACTATAAAGTGGTAAAATTTTACTCTAATCTTGCATGATAAAATTTACGTATTTTTAAAACAATTTATTATTTTTAAATTCACTGCATTAGAAATTCCATATAAAAGTGGGATCGTTTAGGGAATTGGCATATTTTTTTAAATGTTGGATGAAAGCTATTATTTTCCTAGGCCAGGTAAATACTGATAATTGATAAGCAAATTACAGAAATGTTAGTATTTTCGACCATAGATGATTTTTTTCTGAAAGTACACCAAGCTTATTGTTGCATAGATTGTGGTATCTGAAAGAGGTAGTCAAAAAGAAAGTATTGTCTAATGCATTGTATAGAAATTGTTTAGTCCGCAATTTTTTTCATCTTTTCTACATTCGGATCTAACAAACCACACAAAATCAGAGAAGAGTGTTCTGTTCTTATTTCATTTTAACTTAGTGTCTGTGTGGTCATCTTTACTTTTAGCAATGAATTGGGCATATTCATGTGCATAAAATTTAATTGCTATAAAATATTAGGTCAAGAAAGGCAAAACTTAAACTGTTCTGTTAGGTTTGAATTTTAAATTAATTTCTCTCAAAGTTTTGGCATCAGAATGAAAAGCATTGGCTGAAACTTTGTCACAAACTAAATTTAGGGTTAAAATTAAGCTAGTAAATAGGGAAAAGTCATAACTCTTCAAAACTGTTCATCCAACATATGCATGAATTAGCCTAGTGTTAATGTATTGTCTATAAAAATGATTATTATGCACATGAATCAACCAAATCATGTCAACTGAAGGTTCTTAAAGGCATAAATAGAGTCAAAACATTAAAAGAGAAAACCAACTTCCTTCCTTCAGTAGGATTTTTTACGGAATTAATTGCTATCAGCAGCCTTGGACAGAAATATGGTTACCTTCATTTCGCACAAATTAAAGGTACTATACAGGTTAAATTGAGATTTGTTTATTTATTTGTACTCCTTTAATAGGTTTCTTGTCTTAAATAACTATCTTGTTAATCAGAAGCCACGGTGTTCGGTTTATTTTGATTACGGGGTCTTTAAAAACAGAGGTTTCTGGTTCGAGTTTAGCTCTGGGCAGGGTGCGCTCGACACCAATCTTTATAGACAATGATTGCTACGAAGGGTCAGGGTTTTTCTCCGGGTACTCATGCTTCTTTCTCCAACAAAAATTATACGCCATGATATAGCTGAAGAATATGATGAAAATGGCGTTTAACAACAAACAAACAAACAAAAATCAAATATGCCCTATGAACTTGCTGCACAAATCTTTTGTTAAATTGGTTCTCTTGCAAACTTAGTTTAAGGACATAAGAACAAACACATTGATGTCCTTCTGAACTAAATCTCAATGAAAAATTTTAGTTATTTAATATTCAAAAAATTGAATATTAAAAAATATGTTCTTGGTTCAAACTGTTTTAAATGTATCACATTATACTTTTTATATTTAAATCTAGGTTAGAACAAGAAAAACAACACAAGGATTTCCTTTAAAATGATTTTGAAATAAAACAGTTCTAGTATGTTATTTAGTATGAATAACTGATTTTATACTACGTGCTTTGCAGTACGATAAATAATTCTTGGTGTACTGTAAACGATAAACATTTCTTGGTAACCGTACCATTTAAAGATTTGGATAAACCATCTCTATTTTTAGACACACTTCCTTTTTTTTAAATAGCTTATATATCGGTCCCTGGTATTATTTTTTTGCAGTCAATAAAGTTATATAACAGGGTCATTATGTATTGTTAGACTATAAACGCCAGTCTAAACAATCTTAAATAGCGGCGTAGTTAATGCACACAATTTATATTTAGTTTATACTGAAGCAAAGGTTCTAATGTTAAGATATAACTATAAATTTTCTCATTCTGAAAGTCTCGGAAGATCTTATATATTTTGCAAGGTGAAGAGACATTAGTCGGATGACGTTTTGATACGGTTTATTTTTTTATTTTTTTTATTTATTTTTTGTTGTTGTTGGGGGGGGGGGGGTTGAGCGCCACGGATTAGTCTTGATTATACAAACCGCGTGTCTGACAAGGTTAGTTTTATAACGTGGGTATCTTTGACGAAATTTTTGTTCTGTGACAAGTTAAACCTATGTTTTTGTGCGTTATTTAATATGAATGATCATAATAAACGTTTTGAAGTGGTCTCAGTGCCCATGTAGGTAACCTTTATATTGAATCACCACTGAAGTTACGAGTGACTTTTGAAGTGGTCTCATTGCCTAAGTCAGTAACCTTTATATTGTATCACCACTGAAGTTACGACCGACTTTTGAAGTGGTCTCAGTGCCTATGTCAGTAACCTTTATATTGTATCAACACTAGTAACGAGTAACGAGTAACTTTTGAAGTGGCCTAAGTGCCTTTGTCAGTAAACTTTATATTGTATCACCCCTGAAGTTACGAGTAACTTTTGAAGTGGCCTAAGTGCCTAGGTCAGTAAACTTTATATTGTATCACCCCTGAAGTTACGAGTAACTTTGGAAGGGGTCTCAGTGGCCATCTAGGTAACCTTTATATAGTATTAACACTGAAAGGGGTCTCGGTAACTTTAAGCTAAGGGATTGCATGTTTATTTTAGCTGGGTTATATTCCATCGCAAAGAATATTACAAGAAAAACAAAAACAGAAAAGATTTTTTTAATGTTATCTCGGTACCTATTAAATGTTCCAGTCTTTTCTTGGCGCAATATGTTTTTATTCTTCATTACAAACATTTGTATTTATCTATATTTCTTTTTAAAACAATTGATGTCATATCTGTGATGTGAATAAACAACATTTGTTCTTTTTCTCTGTCTGCAACACTTATTTATTTACATTCTGTATTGTTGACTTACATATACTTAAATATATATTGACTATGTGTGTTGTAATTAGCGTATCTGTATTTGGTGTTTGTATGTATTATTGTCTAACCCCTCTACTGTATTATGTATAATTATCTGAATCCTTCCGTATTGTACACCAGGGTCATGTTATCGAAACTATCCAAAATAGGTCTTATAATTTTTTAGGACCGACTTATGATACATTTAGGACTTGTCTTAGAACTCACTCCAAATTATGTATTTTAAATAAATTATTATGAATTAAAATGTCGAATGTTTCTGTTATGTGCATTTCATGTGATATAGTTTGGCACGAGTTAATAATTGAACAAAACCAGTTAGATTTCAAGGACTCTTCTTATTTTTGTATAAAAGGTTAATTTCGTGTTTTTCTATCAATAGACTAACATTTAACTTTATTACACAGTTTATTAAATAAGAAAACGAGTCCAAGTTGTACGAAAACGGAGCTTCAACTTGGATAGAAAGAGTTAAAAATCATAAGAGGCATTTAGCAAACTTTCTTGTTATATTAAAACATGCAAAACTTAGAACATATTACAATTATTGCAATCCTAATACCATCTAAGGGCAACTATTTCCTTGTACTTAAGTTAGGATAAAAGTGAGAGCATGTCCTAATTTGCTACATTTTCGGTGAAACTACTTATGACAAATATTTGTTCCAAGATGGTCTTAGTCCTAAGACATCTTTAATAACATGGCCAATGATGTGTAGGAAAAAGAGTCCCATATTTTACGGAAAAGTGAGCTAGAAGAGGTAGAAAAACATAAGCCAGAGATATTGATCAAACTTTCTAATTTTATATTAAAATAAAACTTTAAAATGTTAAAACTAATACAAACTTAAAATTGGACAACCCAAAGACCATCTTATGTTGTACATAATACTGATTTTATTATACTTAATACTGTATATGAATTTTATATGTATAAAAAATTTTATGCACATTCCAGCCTAAGTTTTAATCAGAATAGCAATGGTTGAATTTATTTAATAGCTAATGCTAATTATTGTAACAGCCACCTTATACAAAGTAATAGCCAGTGCCTAATTGATGGAACAGCCAATTTGGGTGGTCAGCGTCACTTTCTCAATTCCGCCATTTTGGATGCAAAAATTTTCTTTTGTAATCAGGAATCTATTTTATTTTATTAACGATCGAGTGAGTTATATTGTGTGTGACAATAGCATTTAATTTTAGAACACTTTGATTTAAGTTCGATAGAATGATGTGAACGGCGGAGACGAAACTTTGTAAACTTACGGACATTTCCGCACTCGGTCACTTTCGCAGGAGTTAGGACTTAGCTTCTTGGTATTTACAAATTTTCAAGAGAGTCTACACATGCAGTGATTACATTACATTGTACATGTGTTAGAACCCATTATTTTATATTAAACTTTGAGTAAGTATTCTTATAAGTTACATGGAGCAGTAAGTCTACTACTCATTTGTCGTCATTATTGGTAGGCAATAATCCTATTGCTGTCACTTCATAATAAGCAATAATTCTATTGCTGTCATTACATAGTAAGCAATAATTCTATTGCTGTCATTACATAGTAAGCAATAATTCTATTGCTGTCATTACTTAGTAAGCAATAATTCTATTGCTGTCATTACTTAGTAAGCAATAATTCTATTGCTGTCATTACTTGGTAAGCAATAATTCTATTGCTGTCATTACTTAGTAAGCAGTAATCCTATTGCTGTCATTACTTAGTAAGCAATAATTCTATTGCTGTAGTGACATTGTAAGCAATATTTCTATTGCTGTAGTTACATATAAGCAATAATTCTATTGCTGTAGTTAAATAGTTAACACTAATTATATTGCTGTAGTTAAATTATAAGCAATAATTCTATTGCCGTAGTTATATTATATGCAATAATTATATTGCTGTAGTTACATAGTTAACATGGTTAACAATAATTCTATTGCTGTAGTTACAGAATAAGCAATAATTCTATTGCTGTAGGTACATAATAAGCAATAATTCTATTGCTGTAGGTACATATTAAGCAACAATTCTATTGCTGCAATGACATAATAAGCAATAATTCTATAGCTGTGGTTACAACACAGAGATATTTATAATGATGTCATTACAAATTGAGCAAAAATTCTTTTGCTAGCTGTCATTATAAGAAGAGCAATATCTTCTATTGTGGCAAACCAGAGGTCAGTAATTTTATTGTCACGTTTATCGTTGAAGTAGATTTTTTTTAAGCAATAATTTT
Organism: Limnoperna fortunei; assembly: GCA_944474755.1. Taxonomy (NCBI): domain Eukaryota; kingdom Metazoa; phylum Mollusca; class Bivalvia; order Mytilida; family Modiolidae; genus Limnoperna; species Limnoperna fortunei. The sequence continues at coordinate 71,760,795 of OX104118.1, forward strand.
ATTGTTAGTTTAACTATACATATATGAGGCCAGGTATAATTATATACCCATTATAACCCTCCTTGCGGTAATAATTTTATTACCAAGTGATTTAGGTAGATAGTCAATATTTTTATTGATTTATTTAATACATGGAATAATAATTTTATTACACAATAAAGATATATTATTCACACATTGCAGCATTTTTGCTTCATTTTATTACAGTCATGAGCTCCAAACAGCCTCCAAGAAAACGAAGGCGAACGGCTAAAGCTAGCTCGACTATTGATGATAGGCATAATGAGGTACAGGTGGAAGAACCAACTCCTACAAGCAATATTTTTAATAGACAAACCAATGATGAACTTGTGGCCGCATTAATACCAGTGTTGGTACCAGCTGTTACACAAGGAGTTGTATCTTCTTTAAGGGAGATGGGGATGATTAACCCAAATTTTCAAACCCAACAGTCAAGGGAGATGGGGATGATTAACCCAAATTTTCAAACCCAACAGTCAATTGCATCTAATGTGAGCAATGAGAGAAATGAAACGAACAGTGACGATGTTACTGATACCAATAAATGTAAAAGCATCAGCAGGCCATTAGGGCTGGGTATCGATGCCAAGACAAAAGGTAAAATTTGGGCAAATGAATATGTGGACATGTGCACTTTGTTAGGGATAAAAGATAAAAGTAAACGAAGTTTTGAAATTCAGGAGCAACCAAATGGTGATTGTGTGATGAAATCTACATCAAAACAAGCTTTTGAGATAAGAAATGTTAACCAATGGGTCCAAGCTTTTCTTGTTTTTGTTGGGATTTATACAGAGAAAGATCCCAAAGATACCCCAGCTTTAATGAAATATGGGGATATCATTCAGAAAATTGCAAAGAGTATGGGGGATGAAGCAGCCTTGTACTATGACAAAAATTTTAGGGAATGGAGATCTTCTAACCCTGAAGAATATCCTTGGGACAAATTAAATTCCGAGATACATAGTAAGGCTATGGCATTGGGATTAAATAAACAAAGACAGGCGTTTCATCTCCAATCCTCATATAAAAGAAATAACAATACATCTCAAGCCCTTCATTCCTTTCGGAATACAGTCCAAGTCCACCCGCCTAGATACCCATGCCACATTTTTAACAACAGGGGATCATGTAACAGGGAAAGATGTCCTTACACTCATGCCTGCCAAAAATGTGGAGGGCCCCATACTAAAAAAACAATGTGATGGGGGACAACTCACAAAATTTCAAAGCCAACAAAACACAGTACAACACTCAGCAACAAAATTCACAACAACTAAACCTACCCCCAAAGCAGTTGTCTCAAAATGAAAACGCAGTTATTACCCCAGTAAAGGCAAACCGCTTGGATTATTGGCTTCAGGGATATGACGAAGAAAAACGTTCCTTTTTGGTGAATGGTTTTAAAACGGGGTTTCAACTGCCTTTTGCTGGTGAGCGGAAATACTTAGAAAGTGGAAACTTGAAATCTGCAACTATGGAAATTTCTCTTTTAAAACAAAAAATTCAACTTGAAATCGATCAGGGACGAGTAGCAGGTCCTTTTAAAACAAAACCTTTTCCAAATTTTCGCTCTTCTCCTTTAGGTTTAGTCCCCAAAAAATCTAACGGGGTAAAATCATTCATCATTTAAGTTTTCCAGAAGGCGACTCAATTAATGATGGGATTCCAATGGAATATAAAACAGTTATATATCAGAATATAGACGATGCGACTCGATTAATGCAAAAGTATGGGAAACAATGTTGCATGTTCAAGGTAGACATTCAGATGGCCTACCGTATTGTTCCAATACAAAAAATCTGACTGGGAATTACTGTAAACCAATTAAATTTCGCGTGATATAAACTTTCGCGGATTTCGCGAGGTGGTAACAAACGCGAAAGTTTATATCCGCGAAAAGGTTTGGGACAATGAATTATGAAGAATAGTGACACTACTAACGTCGTGTAAAACAACCTTGTTTGGAATTACTAAACTATGATTTCACAACTTCCGGTTGAAACAACAGTTATCTGATTTAATTAAAATCTGATTATTTCTCTTTTATGGTCTGAGTCATGTTATTGACATCTGTTTGGCACTTAAAGGGACGAGCTAATTATTTAATTATGTACGGTGTCAAAAGATCAAACGGACTTATTAGCCGTTATGAACACAACAATCACCCTAGTAATTAACAAAGTACACCTACAGGCACGACAGGGCCATAAAGGTAAAACGGTTCATTATAATTGTCGACTTCCAAAATTATTCTTTCAATGTGTTTATTATGCAAACACATGTTTAGATCATTTGTTTTTATTCCCGTTTTCACAACTTAGTAAACTCAACTAAACTACATGTACTTGAGTTTATGTTCACGTGAATCAGTCAGCTATAAAAAATAAAACAGAAGACAACTTAAATATTTATTATTTATTTTGTGTCCATTTTCTATGCAGGGATCAGCAGATCCGCGAAATTTATTTTTAATGATATCAATTTCGCGAAAGTTTGTATTCGCGAATCAGTCCATTGAATACAAACCGCGAAAGTTTGCTTACGCGAATATTAATTGGTTTACAGTACTAGGTTTTATGATTGATGGTTGTTTTTATTATGATAAGGTTTTACCCTTTGGTTAAAGCTATGCTTGTAAACTGTTCGAAGAAGTAAGTTCAGCTCTACACTGGATTTGTGAAAATAAAATGGGAATATCAGGGGAGTTAGTACATTTACTAGATGATTTTTTATGTGTAGGACCACCTGACTTAGCTTTAAGTCATAAAGATTTGGAAAAAATACAGTTTTTATTTAAGGATCTAGGCGTTCCAATTAAGGTTGACAAAACAGTCCCCCCATGTACTTGTCTCACCTTTTTAGGCATTGAGTTGGATTCAGTTTTTATGGAAAAAAGGCTTCCCCTAGATAAATTAGAGAAAATTAAAAACCTCCTGACACACTATAAATCAAAGCAGTCGATTACTTTACAAGAAATTCAGTCCATTGTAGGCTTATTGAACTTTGCATGTTCAGTTGTGAACCCAGGTCGCACATTTCTCAGACGTTTAATAGATTTATCAGTAGGTCTTGTGAAGCCTTTTCACCATAGAAGACTAAACAAAGAGGCGAGAGCAGATCTCTCGGCTTGGTCTCTTTTTGTAAATCATTTTAATGGCAAATCACTGCTCTTGTCGAATTTATGGAAAACCTCTGCCACTCTGAATTTCTTTACAGACGCAAGCAATATTGGTTTTGGGGGCTTTTTTCAGAATTGCTACTTTTATGGTACTTGGCCGAGGGCATGGTTTGAAAATCATATTACAGTAAAAGAACTCTTTCCTATAGTGTTAGCAGTTGAGCTGTTTGCAAACAAGTTGGAAAATCAATGTGTAATATTTCATACTGACAACCAAGCAGTTGCTTATATTCTTAATAAGCAATCTTCAAAAGATAAAAAGATCATGGTTTTGGTTCGACGTTTTATTTTACAGTGTTTGAAGCACAACATTTTGTTTATTGCAAAGCATTTGCCCGGTCATACTAATATTTTAGCTGATCATCTTTCTCGTCAACAGATCACTCAGTTCCTAGAGAAGTTCAATCAACAGAACCCAACAATCTGCCATTTCAAAGAGAGCAGCCTGGTGTTCTGATTGCAATAGCCTCTGATTTAATTCATCATTCAATTGCCCCCTCAACACATGCCACATATACAAGGGCTTTGGAACATTATACTAGTAAACAGTTCAGCAGAGAATATGGCATTACTAAGGCAAACTTCCCGGCATCAGTTGAAGACATTGTTTTGTTCATTTCTTATTGTTTTTCACATAACATGGCGTCATCCTCAGTCTCTACATTTATATCTGCTCTTAGCTTTCAACATAAAATAAAAAATATTCCAGATCCTACTTCAAATTTCTTAGTGAAAAAATGTCTTCAAGGGTATAACAACAAAATGGGCAAAGCAGACTCTCGCTTACCTATCACGCAGCATATTTAAAAAAAAACTGTGTAAATCCCTAGAATTCACAGCTTCATCTGCCTATGTTAGAACAATGATCAAATGTATGTTTTTGCTAGCGTTCCATTGCTTTTTACGAATTGGGGAATTCACCTATTCAAACATCTCTAGTAATAATTCTCATTTGTTGCAGACAGGTGTAATCCATTTTTTTTTAATGATTCTTCTAAAATACCTTTTGCGTTTGAAGTTCACATGGAAAGCTACAAACATAGTAAGGGGAGATCTCACAATATGTGCATACAGTCAAATAAAACCCACTGCAGTATCTGGCCTGTTATGTCTTTATGGTCTTATTTTCAAGTACGTAAACCTGTATCAGGACCACTTTTCACTTTTCTGGATGGGACCCCAGTATCAAGAAAATATTTTACGGATCAATTAAAATTGTCCCTTGTTTGGTGTGGCCTTGACCCAAACAAATATAAAAGCCACAGTTTCAGAATAGGTGCAGCTACAACAGCTTTTGCAATGGGTATATCAGAGCAAAATATTAGAGAAATGGGCAGATGGTCTTCTGATGCAATGAAAAAGTACATTAGGGTCCCAATGTTAACTTTCTAACAGGGTTATTTTTCCAAGTCGACAACTTAGGTTTGTTACTTGTACATACATGTAAGGGTTTGAGATGTATTCTTAGAAGTTCGGGTATGATCATGGTGACAGAAGCATCTGATCAGTTATTATATTTCTTACATTTTATTTGATGTCTCATTTTTAAGGTCAATAATATTTTATGATCATGGTGACAGAAGCATCTGATCATGTGTTTTTTGTATTTTTGTTATCTGTTATATTTCAGCATAATTTTGAGTTTGCTATCAATTTATTGACCGTAGTATATTATGCTTTTGTGTACTATACTATGCTCAACATACTTGTATGTTATTTGTGTTGATTTTTATTTTTTCTTTGTATGTGCACATGATCATGGTGACAGAAGCATCTGATCTTGCAATAGCACATGTTGTATGAATCTGCAGGTCTATTAGATCACATTTTAATTACAATACACTTTAATAGATATTAAGTCAAATGAACAGTATTAGCCATTCAGTATTATGACTTACCATGTAGTGTAGAGTATATTGTGTTTGTGGTTAGGTAGTTAGACAATCAAAATAAGGTTGTATTTCATTTTATTTTCCCGTCCACATTGCACACTTGGGTTGGGTGGGGTCACTGTCTAGGCCATTTCCTATCCAGTTGTGGTATTTTTCACTTTTACCCACCTTTGATGTTATGTGTTAACCTTTTGTTAGAAATTTTTTAGTACGCAGCACTACCTAGTCATTTTTTAAACAGACATTTACTTGTAAACAGGTAGTGCTGTTTTTACTTGTGAGATGTTTCTTTTGTCATTTAAGAAAATAAATGACCTTTTCAATTTCAATTGTGTTTTTTGTTGCAAGCCTTCAGTATAACATCAAACAGAGCACCCCAAGTGTGTTATGGAACATAGGAGATGTGCATAAATGAATTTTATATGTATAAAAAATTTTATGCACATTCCAGCCTAAGTTTTAATCAGAATAGCAATGGTTGAATTTATTTAATAGCTAATGCTAATTATTGTAACAGCCACCTTATACAAAGTAATAGCCAGTGCCTAATTGATGGAACAGCCAATTTGGGTGGTCAGCGTCACTTTCTCAATTCCGCCATTTTGGATGCAAAAATTTTCTTTTGTAATCAGGAATCTATTTTATCGTTAGATCCGATAGAACGTCCTGAATATAGCTAAAATATTCTTTGCTGGACGTTAAACAAAAATTAATCAATCAATCAATTTAATCCGATAGACCTATGTTGTCTGTTTCCATTTTTTTTCTGTAAGCTCCTGCGTGAATATGTTTTAACTATAAAGTGGTAAAATTTTACTCTAATCTTGCATGATAAAATTTACGTATTTTTAAAACAATTTATTATTTTTAAATTTACTGCATTAGAAATTCCATATAAAAGTGGGATCGTTTAGGGAATTGGCATATCTTTTTAAATGTTGGATGAAAGCTATTATTTTCCTAGGCCAGGTAAATACTGATAATTGATAAGCAAATTACAGAAATGTTAGTATTTTCGACCATAGATGATTTTTTTCTGAAAGTACACCAAGCTTATTGTTGCATAGATTGTGGTATCTGAAAGAGGTAGTCAAAAAGAAAGTATTGTCTAATGCATTGTATAGAAATTGTTTAGTCCGCAATTTTTTTCATCTTTTCTACATTCGGATATAACAAACCACACAAAATCAGAGAAGAGTGTTCTGTTCTTATTTCATTTTAACTTAGTGTCTGTGTGGTCATCTTTACTTTTAGCAATGAATTGGGCATATTCATGTGCATAAAATTTAATTGCCATAAAATATTATGTCAAGAAAGGCAAAACTTAAACTGTTCTGTTAGGTTTGAATTTTAAATTAATTTCTCTCAAAGTTTTGGCATCACAATGAAAAGCATTGGCTGAAACTTTGTCACAAACTAAATTTAGGGTTACAATTAAGCTAGTAAATAGGGAAAAGTCATAACTCTTCAAAACTGTTCATCCAACATATGCATGAATTAGCCTCGTGTTAATGTATTGTCTATAAAAATGATTATTATGCACATGAATCAACCAAATCATGTCAACTGAAGGTTCTTAAAGGCATAAATAGAGTCAAAATATTTACATTAAAAGAGAAAACCAACTTCCTTCCTTCAGTAGGATTTTTTACGGAATTAATTGCTATCAGCAGCCTTGGACAGAAATATGGTTACTTTCATTTCGCACAAATTAGAGGTACTATACAGGTTAAATTGAGATTTGTTTATTTATTTGTACTAATAGGTTTCTTGTCTAAAATAACTATCTTGTTAATCAGAAGCAAAGGTAGTTCGGTTGATTTTGATTACGTGGTCTTTTAAAACGGAGGTTTCTGGTTCGAGTCTAGCTCTGGGCAGGGTGCGCTCGACTCCAATCTTTATAGACAATGATTGCTAGTTTTCCTACGAAGGGTCAGGGTTTTTCTCCGGGTACTCATGCTTCTTTCTCCAACAAAAATTATACGCCATGATATAGCTGAAGAATATGATGAAAATGGCGTTTAACAACAAACAAACAAACAAAAATCAAATATGCCCTATGAACTTGCTGCACAAATCTTTTGTTAAATTGGTTCTCTTGCAAACTTAGTTTAAGGACATAAGAACAAACACATTGATGTCCTTCTGAACTAAATCTCAATGAAAAATTTTAGTTATTTAATATTCAAAAAATTGAATATTAAAAAATATGTTCTTGGTTCAAACTGTTTTAAATGTATCACATTATACTTTTTATATTTAAATCTAGGTTAGAACAAGAAAAACAACACAAGGATTTCCTTTAAAATGATTTTGAAATAAAACAGTTCTAGTATGTTATTTAGTATGAATAACTGATTTTATACTACGTGCTTTGCAGTACGATAAATAATTCTTGGTGTACTGTAAACGATAAACATTTCTTGGTAACCGTACCATTTAAAGATTTGGATAAACCATTTCTATTTTTAGACACAATTCCTTTTTTTTAAATAGCTTATATATCGGTCCCTGGTATTATTTTTTTGGCAGTCAATAAAGTTATATAACAGGGTCATTATGTATTGTTAGACTATAAACGCCAGTCTAAACAATCTTAAATAGCGGCGTAGTTAATGAACACAGTTTAAATTTGGTTCATACTGAAGCAAATGTTCTAATGTTTAGATATAACTATAAATTTTCTCATTCTGAAAGTCTCGGAATATCTTATATATTTTGCAAGGTGAAGAGACATTAGTCGGATTCGGTATGACGTTTTGTTAGTAAATGTTTGCGGTTTATTTTTTTTTATTTATTTATTTATTTTGTTGGGGGGGGGGGGTTAACGCCACGGATTAGTCTTGATTATACAAACCGCGTGTCTGACAAGGTTAGTTTTATAACATGGGTATCTTTGACGAAAATTTGTGTTCTGTGACAAGTTAAACCTATGTTTTTGTGCGTTATTTAATATGAATGATCATAATAAACGTTTTGAAGTGATCTCAGTGCCCATGTACGTAACCTTTATATTTTATCATCACTGAAGTTACGAGTGACTTTTGAAGTGGTCTCAGTGCCTATGCCAGTAACCTTTATATTGTATCAACACTGAAGTTACGAGTGACTTTTGAAGTGGTCTCGGTGCCTAAGTTAGTAACCTTTATATTGTATCACCACTGAAGTTACGAGTGACTTTTGAAGTGGTCTCAGTGCCTATGTCAGTAAACTTTATATTGTATCACCCCTGAAGTTACAAGTGACTTTTGAAGGGGTCTCAGTGGCCATCTAGGTAACCTTTATATTGTATCACCACTGAAGTTACGAGTGACTTTTGAAGTGATCTCAGTGCCCATGTAGGTAACCTTTATATTGTATCACCACTGAAGTTACGAGTGACTTTTGAAGTGGTCTCAGTGCCTATGTCAGTAACCTTTATATTGTATCTCCACTGAAGTTACGAGTGACTTTTGAAGTGGTCACAGTGCCTAAGTCAGTAACCTTTATATTTTATCACCACTGAAGTTACGAGTGACTTTTGAAGTGGTCTCAGTGCCTATGTCAGTAAACTTTATATTGTATCAACACTGAAGTTACGAGTAACTTTTGAAGTGGTCTCAGTGCCTATGTCAGTAACCTTTATATTGTATCAACACTGAAGTTACGAGTAACTTTTGAAGTGGTCTCAGTGCCTATGTCAGTAACCTTTATATTGTATCAACACTGAAGTTACGAGTAACTTTTGAAGGGGTCTCAGTGGCCATCTAGGTAACCTTTATATAGTATTAACACTGAAAGGGGTCTCGGTAACTTTATGCTAGGGGATTGCATTTTTATTTTAGCTGGGTTATATTTCATCGCGAAGAAAAAAAAACAAGAAAAACAAAAACAGAAAAGATTTTTTTAATGTTATCTCGGTACCTATTAAATGTTCCAATCTTTTCTTGGCGCAATATGTTTTTATTCTTCATTACAAACATTTGTATTTATCTATATTTCTTTTTATAACAATTGATGTCATATCTGTGATGTGAATAAACAACATCTGTTCTTTTTCTCTGTCTGCAACACTTATTTATTTACATTCTGTATTGTTGACTTACATATACTTAAATATGTATTGACTATGTGTGTTGTAATTAGCGTATCTGTATTTGGTGTTTGTATGTATTATTGTCTATCCCGTATACTGTATTACTAGTATGTATAATTATCTGAATCCTTCCGTATTGTACACCAGGGGTCATGTTATCGAAACTATCCAAAATAGGTCTTATAATTTTTTAGGACCGACTTAGGATACATTTAGGACTTGTCTTAGACCTCACACCAAATTATATATTTTAAATAAATTATTATGAATTAAAATGTCGAATGTTTCTGTTGTGTGCATTTCATGTGATATAGTTTGGCACGAGTTAATAATTGAACAAAACCAGTTAGATTTCAAGGACTCTTCTTATTTTTGTATAAAAGGTTAATTTCGTGTTTTTCTATCAATAGACTAACATTTAACTTTGTTACACAGTTTATTAAATAAGTTCAAGTTGTACGAAAACGGAGCTTCAACTTGGGTAGAAAGGGATAAAAATCATAAGAGGCATTTAGCAAACTTTCTTGTTATATTAAAACATGCAAAACTTAGAACATATTACAATTATTGCAATCCTAATACCATCTAAGGGCAACTATTTCCTTGTACTTAAGTTAGGATAAAAGTGAGAGCATGTCCTAATTTGCTACATTTTCGGTGAAACTACTTATGACAAATATTTGTTCCAAGATGGTCTTAATCCTAAGACATTTTTGATAACATGGCCAATGATGTGTAGGAAAAAAGTCCCATATTTTACGGAAAAGTGAGCTAGAAGAGGTAGAAAAACAAAAGCCAGAGATATTGATCAAACTTTCTAATTTTATATTAAAGTAAAACTTTAAAATGTTAAAACTAATACAAACTTAAAATTGGACAACCCAAAGACCATCTTATGTTGTACATAATACTGAATTTATTATACTTAATACTGTATATATTATACTGTCAAAAAATTGTATTAACCTTGATGTCCACTGTTCTTTATGGGAGAACATCTATATAGTCTGTGTCTGCTGTGTAATCTCTTTGATTATTATATCTATTAATGCATTTTCAATAAAATCTTTTGAATTGAATTGAATAAACATGAATCATCATTATGTGTTAATTAAAAATGACATATAATTGGATCTTTAATAAAAGAAATTTCCATGTGGAAGGCCATACATAGTTAGTGGCGTGGAAAAAACTGATAATATGAGGTTAATCTCCGATAATTATGTAATATTCATTTTAGTTGGTCATACATGGGCCTGCTTTTCTAGTGGGGAATTACAATGAAACGCACAAATAAAGGTCCACAGTTCTGTTTTTTATTTGTAGAGTTCTGATTGTCCCACATAATTTTATGGTTTTAAAACTGAATTAAAACTTATAATTGTTTGCAATATTTAATAAAAAATCTAGTATGAGGATACATGTACTACAATAAAAATTATTAATTAATCTTCATGTCATTTATATAAAGTATTAATCTTTTTATTTTAAATAACTCGACTGTTTTTTTTTAATTTGAAACACTTGCATGTGATAGAAAATATATTAATTTGATCAGTTAATATACGTCCTTAATTGTTTTTTTAAGTATTTTTTGCATAGTTTATTGCAAATTGTCCAGCCTAAAGAATGAAGGGAGCTTTGCATGTTCACAAAAACACTACTCAGTGGAGCTATATACTATAGGAATGGTGTAAAATTTTGGCACAATCTGTCACTCTAAATAATAATTCCACTCCATTTAACCTGTTGCAGCACTTGAGTGGTCTTAAAGCACAACTATTTTAGACTATTCGTATGTCGAGTTTTAACTAGTACCTTCAGCATAAGATATACTCATTATCTTTATTTGTAAGAATTGACGATAAAGTATCGCAAGAATCATGGAAATGAACTGTTGATCATTTCGCAAATACAAGAGCAAAACCATAAAAAAAGAAAATTATACCAAGTACTTCATTTACTAGAATCTTATCAAACAAACTGTTTATGTGCATGAGACAGAAAGACATTCCAACATTGTATAACTTTAGTTTGCAGTAAGTGGAATGTTCTAATAGTACAATCTCCGTAACACGACTTAAAACAAAGATTTGTCCTAAGACAGTCTTATGAAATGTCTTAGTCTTTAGACATCTTCGATGACACGGCTCTTACGTGTCATGGGCTTAAGAAACTGATGTCTTATCAAATTTGTTTTATTTATTATGATTACCTCTATGTGCTGTACATGATGCATGTAATTTGTCTTAAAGAATGATTACCAACTGAGATATATTTTAATTGTTTTAATTGGCATATAATCGGAATTTTGATAAAAGAAATTTTCGATGAGTCAGGACGTGGTATCTGGCGTGGGAAACCCTTACATGTATATTACTGACACGACACAGGTTATCAATAAAACTCTTTTACATAATTACCGATAAATATGCAATATTCATATAAATTAGTCGCACATTCGGGAATAACAATGCAAAGCACAAATAGAGGTCTACATTTCTATTGTTTAAAAAAAAATTGTAGAGTTCTGATTATCTAGGATTATTTTATGCAATGACAAATCGATGAAAAAAAATCATTGTTTGCTTTGCAATATTCAATAAAATAAATTACAGGATGAAGATACGTGTACTACATGTACATTTCATGTATTTAAATATAAATTGTGTAATACATTTTTTTTATTATTTATATAAAAGTCAACATTTTTTTATTTCATATAACTAATTTGACTTTTTTTTATTTTAAATGCATGCATATGACAGAAAATATACAAATTTAATCATTAAATACATGTTCCGAATTGTAGTTTTATTAAAAGAGGATGATCATTTAGAACATAGTTCATTTCAAATTGTCCAACATAAGAATGTAGAGAGCATTGGATGTTAACAAAAACACAACTCGGTTGCGCTATTTAACATGGGAATGGTGGAACTCTGGGCATAATCAGTTGTCACGCTGTCATTCGCACTATAATAACCCCACTGCCTTAAGCTGTTGGAGATATTGAAAGGTCTTTGACAACAGCTAGCTTAGACTCTTCTTATTGATTTTCAACTAGTACCCTAAGCGTACGTTGCAAACTGTATCTTTATTTGTAAGAACTGGGCATAAACTATTGAAAGAATAATGAAAAATAAACTGTTGACCACATCGCAAATACACAAACAACCTCAAATAGAAGAAAGGATACCAGGTATTTCGTTACTTATCAAACACTCTCTATGTACAAAAAGACATACTAACGATAGTTATTTCTCATTATTAGTCTGCAGTAAGTGGAATGTCCTCATTGAGATATCTGCGTAACACGACTGAGGAGAAAGATTGTCCTAAGAGGGTCTTGGAAAATGTCTTAGTCCTTGCACATCAACGATCACAAGGCCCCTGTTAGTTCTAGGCTTAAACTGGTATCTTGTCAAATTTTTTTTTGATTGATTCTAATTACCTCTATGTAGTTTACATGATGCATGTAATTTGTCTAAAATAATGATTACCTACTTGAATAATGTGTTTTAATTGGTTTAACAGATATATAATCGGACATTTGACAACATACATTTTTGAGGTTCCAGTACATATAATGTGGGTTGAAAAAAAAACGAACACAACACAATCAGCTTATCAACAATATCTTTTACATAATCGATAATTCTATAATATTTATATTAGTTGGTCATACATTCTGAAATAACAATGAAAAGCACAAATAAGAGTCACAGTTCTATTGTTTTAAATTAACTTTGTAGAGTTCTGATTGTCCCGCATTATTTTTTGTTGTCAAAAATTGATGAAAAACTGCTTGCTTTGCGATATTTAATTAAAAAAACTATAGGATGAAGATACACGTACTACATGTAAATTTGATGTCTGTAATATAAATTGTATAAAACAACTTTTGCGTGATTTAAAAAAAAACGACGTTTTTATTTCAAATAGCTAATTTGACGGGGTCTTCTTATTTAAACACATGCAAGTGAAAAATATATTAATTTAGTCATAAAATATATGTTTTTAACTGTTTTTTTTTAAATTAAAATAGGATAATCGTTTAGAACATAGTTCTACTCAAACTGTCCAACCTAAGAATGTAGTGAGCATTGGATGTTTACAACAGACTTCTCAGTGGCGCTATATAATAAAGAAATGGTGGAATCAGAATCGGTTGTCATGCAATCATTCGCATAATAATTCCACTGCCTTATCATTGTATACCTTTAGTTTGCAGTAAGTGAAAAGTAACTTCAGCTTGTATAAAGTTAACAATAATTTATGTTTTTGCTGGCTGTTAACAAAAATATTTAAAAAAAACAAATAATTTCCTGCAATCTTGAATGCTACTGACAACAGAAAGGAAGAGGACTTTAATATAAAGCATTGAGGCTCCCGCTGGTCAGCATTTTAAGCGTACTAAAAATAAAATATATAATAACTTATATGTCACAAAATTACAGATTTTTCACAAAAACCCTGGTGAAAAATATATCCTTATATGTTAGTTCTATAACATTAAACCTCTCATTTCACGTTTATATTTATCATTTTCACCGGTATTTTACATTTATTATTATTATTTGAAATCTGTCAGTTGAATTTTCTCGGAGCAATTTTTTTTCAGAAGTTCTGTATATTTTAACATGTGAAATATATTTAAACTGCCATAAACACAAAGACTATACCTGTTTTCAATAAAGTAAACTATGTTCACTTAAGTAATCCATGTTAAAAAATATCGAGGCGAAATTTTACTTGGAGCTGATATTTTGAATTTACGGGTAAATCAAAATTACGTTATAAGTTGTATTTAATGACGGAATCAATACAATTCGTCGTATATGTAACAAATGAAAAATCCTTCAAAGACAGAAGTGGCAGGATTTTGTTAAACAGGAAGTAGGTAAGCGACAGACCTGAAATCGAATACCACGCTATGGGAGGCCATGCTGATGCTGCATACCATATTTCAAGAGAATGGGATTAGTAGTTGCTGAGAAAACTGCTACGAAAATTGTTTCCCCGCCCGCCCGCCCGCCCGCCCGCCCGCCCGGCATTCACCAAATTATAACCCGGATTTTCACTGTGAAATTCGGCCAAAAATTCGTTTCGTTTAGTTTTGCGTAGTTTAAAAGAGGGTGTCTCAACTTTTTTCGTATCAAACTTAACTTAAACATCACGCACGATTTTCTTGCGGAATTTGCGCACGGGAAAATGCGTTTAAAGATGAAACCTCGCATTTCACTATAAACATAAAACAATAATATCCTATCAAAAATGCGGAAAATAAACGTGAAATGAGATGTTTTAATTATGGAACAACCTTATATGTTAGAGAATTGATGTTGCCACTTTGCACATATGAATATGTAATTACGTTTATAATTATACAGCAGGGGCATATTTAAAATTCAAACAAACGAATAAATCATACACTGACACTCCAAATTGGAGGAAATACTATACACTACCAACAAAATAACTAACTTCGTTCAGCTTCCCAGCTTACTTTATCTTGTATTCAGCTTATTTTGTCCTTGTCTTTGCATTTTGCTGTAGAATTATTCACTTCATGGCCGCTGTCGAATGATTTCACAACAATCAAACTATTCCCGTGACTATTGGTGTTAATCATTGATGGATCTAGAATGCTTACGGAAAACTTGTATCCAGGTAAAGCAAATATTTTATCCTGTACGTGAAGTTCTCCCATATTGTGCCCCTTGCGAAACAACACAGCTTTACATTTCTGTTTCTCGTCGCTGTAAACAAGGCATGCAACATTCAGTTTGTCTTCTGTTAAATGTTTAATGTCGACATGAAATGTCATTCTGATATTCAGGATGTTGCTTTCTTCGACAATAAAATTATTAGTGGACGGATTATACGTTACGAATTCCGATCCGTTAACACTTTTCTGTGATTGCCATTTCAAGGTAACAGTTTGTACATTTTCAACAACTGGCCGGAAATGAATGATTGGTTGTAGGGCTAAAGGTGTGGAGGGCGGTCTACATCTATGGCTAGGTGACATAAATCGTGCTAGTATATATATAACGCCACAAAATATGCCAAAAATGACAAGAAATCCAAACAGTTTTAGGCCGTGTTTTGGTAGTTTGTCTTTGAAAGCCATTGGGATTATATTTACCTGAAATAAAAATATAAGCGTTATTGTAAAGTGATCATTGCGTTTGCTTTATATCGCGATGACTTACTTTGATATTTCTACAGTTGACAATAACATCTGTAGTGATGACCGCGCGGTAGAACGAATAATCGTACCCTCGTTTTTTTGAGGGTACGAATTTAGTCCCATTACTCGTAATTTAGCAGAGCAGGAGTGAATCACTCCCGGCACTTTGATGTCCAAAAGAAGTTGCATGTACAAATCAGACGTGGTCGATCTTGATATCTTTTGACAGTGTCACCATTTTTTTTTGGTTTCGTGTTTAAAATAGATCATTATTGATACGTGATGATATTTATTGCCGTTTTTAATAACTCGCTGTGTGCTGTGTATTAATTGACATTCGTGTCTCTTTTTAGTTATATATATACGTTTACTACATGAAAAACATTGAGAAACCCGAAACTGAATGACGTGTTGCATCTTGGGTAATACATGTGTAAATTACTGGATTCTTACTACGGAATGGTTGTTATAGTATGCAAATTAGCAAGTTTATAATAAAATTTAAAATACATTACCCATATACGTGCATCTTCAAAGACGAAAAAAAATTCTTCAATGAAGATCGTTTCCCGTTAGTTTAGCAATGTCTAAAGCTTAAATAACCGACAAATCACAAAACTAACTTCGGATTATAACGGCAATAAAATTCCGCCTAACCGCGCTGGTTCCCAATACTCAACCCACAGAGCTGCCTAGTGCGTCCCCAGATGGCGGATGTTGTAGACCCGTTTGTAAAGTAGGACGTCAAATTTAAATACGGAAACTCTGGTTGTGGACTGTATCAAAAGGCTACACTTTCCGTCGCTACTAAATACTCAGATCTTTTCCATATACAGTGCAATCACAAATTTTCCGCACTTTGGCCCGTCCGATTTCCCGAAATAATTTATTTTCTCTTTGACTTGTTCTCGTGCTGGATATAGCAATAATACTGCTTTTTGTCATTGTGTATTCTTTCCAGGTTCCTATGTTAAGAATTCTCCATGTCGGCGGTCATATTGGATCTCCATATTGCACAACTCAAATAGCTAGATCAAAGGACGCCTCAAGCATACTCTGTTAGTGTGATAAACAGTTTGAGAAAAGCTATAGGAACATCAGTTAATTGTTTAACTAGTTGTGGCCTTGCAAATACAAGACGGACGCTAATTAATGTACTTCATTTATCTAGCTAAACGTGTGAACTAGTTATATAGCACTTTTATATTTTTATTTATTTTATGTTATATTTTCCTCACTATTATCTAAAACAAGAAATTTTTAATCTCTGAACAATAAAATCTAGTTTCGAAATGGAAACGTTTGTTTATTTACACGTCGCAACTGTTGACATTTTTATCAACTTGAAAATGTATTAAATTCTTAGTTGGCTATTTGTCGACATTGTTGTGTGCGTCACAAGATTCCTGGACCACTCAGATATATGTAATTTTAAAGTACTCATGAAAACATTGACGGCAAACATTTTGTTTATGAAATTATCGTTCTTTAGCTGGATCGCGTGGTCTTCTGTCCTTTTGATATCCTTATAGCATTTTATTGTATATTTTAATTCTAAATTTGCATAAAAAGGTTAAATTCGAAATTAATATTTTCAATACTCTGCTAAACAGGACCACTGAGTATATCTTCACTATATACCTTTTTATTTGATATGTACATGTATTATCATTAATTAATATCAAAATATCACTTTTTTAAATATCAATGTATCAAAGTGAGTCAATTAAACAAGGATGAAATGTGTATAGTTAAGTGAAAACTGACATATTCAAGAGTTTTGGAAACATAGAAATCGGTGACGCCATATTTTTTTCTTATTTTGACAAGTTAAGATTGAGGTACTGTTACACAAATCTATTGTTTACTCTAAGATTAATTTTTAAAATACACATTTCCTCCTGTACAATCGATGTAAAAATGACGCCAAAGTTAATAGACTTCTATATTTTATTCCTAACTTATATGATTAAAACTCATGACCTAATTTGTTTTTTACAAAAAAATCATCATATATGAACAAAATATTTTTTTGAAATAATTATTATAAAATACTTTGACTTCCGAGATACCAAAACATGTCATTTAATTTAATAGTGTAAAAATTATTTAAATAAAACAAAGACGTCTAGTTTACTTACAACACTGCTAAAACTACCTTAATTTCCAGTGGCTTTGAGTGTATTGACAGAAAATCGTTTGGTTGAAAATTTAAATTCTTAGGCCTTTTACGCATATAATAAAACAAAAGGAAACCCAAGGAAACCCATTTGGTCTATTTTTAGAGCCAATTGCATAAAGAAATATATTTACTTATAAATGAAATGTTTCTTTTAAAATTATTATTTTCGAATTATCTTCGTTTAAAAGGAAACAAGAACGACGCTTGTTACAAAACTGTTATCAGATAAAAGTAATAGTTCATAGACACTTTACGTTATAACATTTTTATTTTATCTATAAAAGTCATTTTCTGGACAAAAATCTCGTGCAATACGGTAGACGTCAAAGGAGACACGTATCTTGTATTGACCAATAATATTTTAAATCCCTCTCATAACGAAGTCAATATACATGTAATAGATTGATTGATTGATTGATTGATTGGATGTCTGCTTTACGTCTAGCGAGCAGTATTTCAGCTATGTTCAGGACGGGAACAAGTTAACAAACAATAAATCAACGGAAAATGGTGGTGGGATGGGTCACAGGGAATACAATTTTGACTGCCACTGATAAAGTATGGAGTTTTGGGTAGGGGCGGAAAATTTTGCCTTTTGTACCGGCTACAATGAGCCTACTCTTTTTCGAAATCTACATAAGGGATCTTTTATCGTGCAAGGAGCGTGGCACTATTCAAACAAGTTACCCACTACGGTCCGCGGTCAGGCTTTCCGTATTATGACCTGACAACACCCCCCCCCCCCCAACGAGAGGGTCTCCTCTATCCGCCACCCGCGGACGCGCTGGGCTGCTCTGTGGGTCGAGCACTGGGAACCCTCCCAGTATGGTCCCAGTACATGTAATAAAAGAAATCTCTATAGTAATTATCAATAAAAGCTGTATATCTGGTCCAGCTCCACTGACCGACATAAGCTGTCAAGGATGATATTTATGTGTTGTAAGAAAATGCAGAAGTGCTAAACTCCAACATTAATGAAAAAACGATAAAAACTGTGCGTTATGATATAGCTAAAAAGTTGCTTAAAATATCATTAACCCCACTAACTGCTGCGATAATATTATGTCAGTATTATCTACAGCTGCATCAATGTTAAGATTTATGTCTTAACCATACTTGTGATACAATACGAAATATGTCCTTACCGATATTACTGTGTGTCTATCCCGCTATATATTGCTTACCAATAATACTGTGTTTCTATTCCACTGTACACTTCTTACCGATAATATTGTGTCTATCCCACTACACACTTCTTACCGATAATATTGTGTCTATCCCACTACACACTTCTTATCGATAATATTGTGTCTATCCCACGACACACTTCTTACCGATAATATTGTGTCTATCCCACTACACACTTCTTACCGATAATATTGTGTCTATCCCACTACATACTTCTTACCGATAATATTGTGTCTATCCCACTACATACTTCTTACCGATAATATTGTGTCTATCCCACTATACACTTCTTACCGATAATATTGTGTCTATCCCACTACACACTTCTTACCGATAATATTGTGTCTATCCCACTACACACTTCTTACCGATAATATTGTGTCTATCCCACTACACACTTTTTACTGATAATATTGTGTCTATCCCACTACACACTTCTTACCGATAATATTGTGTCTATCCCACTACATACTTCTTACCAATAATATTGTGTCTATCCCACTATACACTTTTTACTGATAATATTGTGTCTATCCCACTATACACTTCTTACCGATAATATTGTGTCTATCCCACTACATATTTCTTACCGATAATATTGTGTCTATCCCACTACATACTTCTTACCAATAATATTGTGTCTATCCCACTATACACTTTTTACTGATAATATTGTGTCTATCCCACTACACACTTTTTACCGATAATATTGTGTCTATCCCACTATACACTTCTTACCAATAATATTGTGTCTATCCCACTATACACTTCTTACCGATAATATTGTGTCTATCCCACTATACACTTCTTACCAATAATATTGTGTCTATCCCACTACACACTTTTTACTGATAATATTGTGTCTATCCCACTATACACTTCTTACCAATAATATTGTGTCTATCCCACTACACACTTTTTACTGATAATATTGTGTCTATCCCACTATACACTTCTTACCGATAATATTGTGTCTATCCCACTATACACTTCTTACCAATAATATTGTGTCTATCCCACTACACACTTTTTACTGATAATATTGTGTCTATCCCACTACACACTTCTTACCAATAATATTGTGTCTATCCCACTACATACTTCTTACCGATAATATTGTGTCTATCCCACGACACACTTCTTACCGATAATATTGTGTCTATCCCACTACACACTTCTTACCGATAATATTGTGTCTATCCCACTATACACTTCTTACCGATAATATTGTGTCTATCTCACTATACACTTCTTACCGATAATATTGTGTCTATCCCACTACATACTTCTTACCGATAATATTGTGTCTATCCCACTACATACTTCTTACCGATAATATTGTGTCTATCCCACTACATATTTCTTACCGATAATATTGTGTCTATCCCACTATACACTTCTTACCGATAATATTGTGTCTATCCCACTACATATTTCTTACCGATAATATTGTGTCTATCCCACTACATACTTCTTACCAATAATATTGTGTCTATCCCACTACACACTTTTTACTGATAATATTGTGTCTATCCCACTACACACTTTTTACTGATAATATTGTGTCTATCACACTACACACTTCTTACCGATAATATTGTGTCTATCCCACTACATACTTCTTACCGATAATATTGTGTCTATCCCACTATATATTTCTTACCGATAATATTGTGTCTATCCCACTACATATTTCTTACCAATAATATTGTGTCTATCCCACTACACACTTTTTACTGATAATATTGTGTCTATCCCACTACACACTTCTTACCGATAATATTGTGTCTATCCCATTACATACTTCTTACCGATAATATTGTGTCTATCCCACTATATATTTCTTACCGATAATATTGTGTCTATCCCACTACACACTTCTTACCGATAATATTGTGTCTATCCCACTACATACTTCTTACCAATAATATTGTGTCTATCCCACTATACACTTCTTACCGATAATATTGTGTCTATCCCACTACATATTTCTTACCGATAATATTGTGTCTATCCCACTACATACTTCTTACCGATAATATTGTGTCTATCCCACTATACACTTCTTACCGATAATATTGTGTCTATCCCACTACATACTTCTTACCGATAATATTGTGTCTATCCCACTATACACTTCTTACCGATAATATTGTGTCTATCCCACTATACACTTCTTACCGATAATATTGTGTCTATCCCACTACACACTTCTTACCGATAATATTGTGTCTATCCCACTACATACTTCTTACCAATAATATTGTGTCTATCCCACTATACACTTCTTACCGATAATATTGTGTCTATCCCACTACATATTTCTTACCGATAATATTGTGTCTATCCCACTACATACTTCTTACCGATAATATTGTGTCTATCCCACTATACACTTCTTACCGATAATATTGTGTCTATCCCACTACATACTTCTTACCGATAATATTGTGTCTATCCCACTACATACTTCTTACCGATAATATTGTGTCTATCCCACTATACACTTCTTACCGATAATATTGTGTCTATCCCACTACATATTTCTTACCGATAATATTGTGTCTATCCCACTACATACTTCTTACCGATAATATTGTGTCTATCCCAATATACACTTCTTACCGATAATATTGTGTCTATCCCACTACATACTTCTTACCGATAATATTGTGTCTATCCCACTACATACTTCTTACCGATAATATTGTGTCTATCCCACTATACACTTCTTACCGATAATATTGTGTCTATCCCACTACATATTTCTTACCGATAATATTGTGTCTATCCCACTACATACTTCTTACCGATAATATTGTGTCTATCCCACTACATACTTCTTACCGATAATATTGTGTCTATCCCACTACATACTTCTTACCGATAATATTGTGTCTATCCCACTATACACTTCTTACCGATAATATTGTGTCTATCCCACTATACACTTCTTACCGATAATATTGTGTCTATCCCACTACATACTTCTTACCGATAATATTGTGTCTATCCCACTACATACTTCTTACCGATAATATTGTGTCTATCCCACTATACACTTCTTACCGATAATATTGTGTCTATCCCACTACATACTTCTTACCGATAATATTGTGTCTATCCCACTACACACTTCTTACCGATAATATTGTGTCTATCCCACTACATACTTCTTACCGATAATATTGTGTCTATCCCACTACATACTTCTTACCGATAATATTGTGTCTATCCCACTACATACTTCTTACCGATAATATTGTGTCTATCCCACTACATATTTCTTACCGATAATATTGTGTCTATCCCACTACATACTTCTTACCGATAATATTGTGTCTATCCCACTATATATTTCTTACCGATAATATTGTGTCTATCCCACTATACACTTCTTACCGATAATATTGTGTCTATCCCACTATATATTTCTTACCAATAATATTGTGTCTATCCCACTATATATTTCTTACCGATAATATTGTGTCTATCCCACTATATATTTCTTACCAATAATATTGTGTCTATCCCACTACATACTTCTTACCGATAATATTGTGTCTATCCCACTACATACTTCTTACCGATAATATTGTGTCTATCCCACTATATATTTCTTACCGATAATATTGTGTCTATCCCACTATACACTTCTTACCGATAATATTGTGTCTATCCCACTATATATTTCTTACCGATAATATTGTGTCTATCCCACTACACACTTTTTACTGATAATATTGTGTCTATCCCACTACACACTTCTTACCGATAATATTGTGTCTATCCCATTACATACTTCTTACCGATAATATTGTGTCTATCCCACTACATATTTCTTACCGATAATATTGTGTCTATCCCACTACATACTTCTTACCAATAATATTGTGTCTATCCCACTACACACTTTTTACTGATAATATTGTGTCTATCCCACTACACACTTTTTACTGAAAATATTGTGTCTATCCCACTACATACTTCTTACCGATAATATTGTGTCTATCCCACTACATATTTCTTACCGATAATATTGTGTCTATCCCACTACATATTTCTTACCGATAATATTGTGTCTATCCCACTACATACTTCTTACCGATAATATTGTGTCTATCCCACTACATATTTCTTACCGATAATATTGTGTCTATCCCACTATACACTTCTTACCGATAATATTGTGTCTATCCCACTACATATTTCTTACCGATAATATTGTGTCTATCCCACTACATACTTCTTACCAATAATATTGTGTCTATCCCACTACACACTTTTTACTGATAATATTGTGTCTATCCCACTACACACTTTTTACTGAAAATATTGTGTCTATCCCACTACACACTTCTTACCGATAATATTGTGTCTATCCCACTATACACTTCTTACCAATAATACTGTGTCTATTCCACTACACACTTCTGACCGATAATATTGTATGTCGATTCTACTATAATTAAAAACGGTTGACTCAAAATACGAAAAATCTTAACGTTATTCCAAGAAAAGCATTTAAATGACCCTAACCTTAGTACGTCGAGTATGACACGATCAAAATGCACATAGGAAATATTTCTTAGCATAAAAAATAGAAAATAAATGGAATTTTACAGTAAAATTCCTATTCAGATTCACTCATACAAAAAATGTGTACCTTTAATCAGGTGCAGAAAATACAAATATAACAAATGAAATTTAAAAAATGCAAATATTATTTTTAACTTTAATGATCTAATTTGTACATCTATTAAAGGATTGTAGCTATTATTATGTGTGAGATTTTAATCTTCTTCATTCGTGTGTAGACTTACATTTCATTGTATGGGATACCTGAATATTTATTACTAGTTGATTATACATTTCGTACATGTTGACTTTATTCCGGACTGTTTTGAATTTCAACTTATTTTGGATATAACATTTGGAATTTCGTTTATTGGTTGGACATTTCACTTGGACACCAGTCATCCTCTCAAGTCAGGGGTTCCGAGTCCGCGTTCGCTCCATCGATGAAGCCTCTGTGTGCCTACAGCGGACCACAGACTCCTCCCCGATAAAAAGGCTTTAACAATACTCAGGCCCTAGCTACGCCACTACTTTTTATGGCGTGAAATTTAAAATTTAACCCCTAGTTTCCATATATATTTATATCATTAACATCTTTGTGTCTTTTAACTGCTGAGATTTAAAAATATCAATGATGTAAATTATCTTAATAGTCAGTACTTAAATTTCTTACCACACTGTGGTAATAGTGTTGACCAGGTTCAGATCCAATTATTCCGTTATTTCTTTTAATTTGATACAGGTTATCAATGTTACAACAGGGGCCTCGGTGGCCGAGTGGTCAAGATAGTTCGTCTAGTATTGATCACGTGGTCTGTCAACACTGAGATTGCGGGTTCGATACTCACTGCAGGCAGCGTGCACTCGACTCCAATAATTGACAAGGATTGCCAGTTTTCCTACCGCAGGTCGGGGGTTTTCTCCGGGTACTCCGGCTTCCTCCCCCAATAAAAACTAGACGCCATGATATAGCTGATAAATTGCTGAAAGTGGCGTTAAACACCATCAAACAAACATCAATGTTACAACAGGTGTAGAAACTAACCAGGAACAAGTGACAAATATGGCACCAAATCCGGTTAGGTCTATTTTTTATTGCAATATTTGGAAGTATATTATATTATATAATGTAATACCTAGCTATAATTGCAGAGGAATTCGACGTTGCGTTCTTTACTGAGACCTATTTACATAATTATTTTAAATAATGATATTAGTGTTGATGGTTTTGAAAGACCGAAATTGGATGAAGAATTATAATGTAACATAAAAGTTGAATTGATATGGAAAAGAGAGTAGACTATGTGTTATGAATTGAAGACAAAATTAAACAAGTTTTGATAAATATCGATTAATGTTGGTTTTATTTCCGAGATCAAAATTATCCATCGAGTCGATTGCAGCGAGACTGAGATCTAGGAAATAAAACCAACAGTAGTTTTGTAAACTGCGACTTAAATAATAAATACAGATTAGAGAAACAATTACATTCCTAAGCAATACTACGATCAGCCGCTAAAGCAGGCACAAGATAAAAACGGTCGGTAATGTTATGTGGTTTTGAGATTTAAATGAAAATTACATATATAATTTAACCAGATCTATTCAGGACATCTTTGAAATAAACAAATTTGTAGATATAAATAGTCAACATACACATTTTAAAATCCGAACTGGTGGAAGGTCACTGCTTGATGCAATACAAATTAAAGATTCAATCTATAAAATTGTGGTTATTGTGTGAAGAATACATTTCAGCTCACACTCAAAGGGTGACTTACGACAACTGGAGGTATAGTTATTGACACCGATTATGAAAATGCGATTTGAAATGCAGTTGATGTTAATTTGGAGTGCTCTTATTTTATAAAGTTAACTCTTGATTTATCTTAGCTAGCCAAGACCTATGATCAGGCATCCCCCACCCCGTAACCCTTGGCTAGCAGGATGTTCTTGATTGAGCCAACTCTCGTGCTTTAACAAGGGGGGTTACCGTTCGTAGTGACAGCTAAGTTCGAATTACGACGCGAATCACTTTAAAGAGACGGACTTTAGATAATATATTTCATAACCAAAACCTTTTACATTCGAACGAAAACTTTAAGTTAACAATTTAAAGAAACAAGCAAATCAATAGATTTACGCCAATACTAATGAATATCTTGACTAAAAGATCTAATAATAGTAAAATGTATTAGAATACTGTTTACATTTTACTAAAAACGAGAAGCTCCGAAAGATTACCACCTAATCAATTAACTAAACAATTTTTAACTTTGTATTCGAATCAGTAGACATCATTGTTATTTTTAATGGTAATAAAGTTGCTGATACAAATAGCATAAGTAATACGATAATTTCTGTGAAAGAGGAGATTTCAAAACTGGTGTATATAATTTAATACATCTTTGCGTGTCAAGGCGTTTTCCTCTGAGTGGTAAACCCTTAATGTTATTAATGTCTCCACCATCAAACAATAGACCAGTTTAATTAATTTCGTGTGATGGTAAGCTATTGGAAAACAATATTTTAAAGCATTAGTTTTACTTAAAATTGTGTACATGTTTCAATCTGTAGTTATACCAGTTGGTAAAATTGTATTAAGGGGCCTCGGGGGCCGAGTGGTCAAGGTAGTTCGTCTACTATTGATCACGTGGTCTGTCAACACTGAGATTGCGGGTTCGATTCTCACTGCGAGCAGGGTGTACTCGACTCCAATCTTAATTGACAAGGATTGCCAGTTTTCCTACCGCAGGTCGGGGGTTTTCTCCGGGTACTCCGGCTTCCTCCCCCAATAAAAACTGGACGCCATGATATAGCTGAAAAATTGCTGAAAGTGGCGTTAAACACCATCAAACAAACAAACAAAATTGTATTACAGAACATTACTTGCATTAGAAGCAAAACACGTCACAAGTATTCATTTACAGATATAGCCAAGCATTTGACATCCACAGTGAGGATACAAGTTTATAGTATGAGTGACTAAATATAAAGATCTTTTTGCTGGTTGAAAAGGTTTTTTGTGAGTGTTAATCCTACCCAGAGAGTAGCAATCAAAGATGTGTTTTGTGTGTTGGCAAATTGCATGCGGGTGTGCCAAATCTGTACTAGGTCCCCTTTTGTTCGACCAGGTCCTCATCAGGAGTAATATTCCATAATTGATTATACAGCATACACTATTATTTGTATTCCCAGTATACTTATATAATAGGGGTCTCGTTGGCCGAGTGGTATAGGTAGCTAATTTGATCACATTCCTGTCAACACTGAAGGTCAAGCCTTTCTGTGGCCAGGCTGTGCTCGACTCCAACATTGACAAGGATTGATGGTTTTCCTGTCGAACGTCTAATGTCGGGGGTTGTGCTTGGTACTCTGGTTTTCGCCCCTTAATAAGAACTGACGCCAAGCTGTAGCTAAAACCTGCTGAAAGATGTAGCTAAAACCTGTTGAAAGTGGCATTACACCACGAACAAATGTGTATAATACAAAAATCACATTCACCTTCGAATACAACGACCATTATATAATATTTTGTTTATTTTTCTTTTTTTAGTTTTTGGTAACACATCTATTGAACGATTTTTCGTTTATAGTCATGTTGACACAATTGAAGGTCGTGTTATTTTGAAGATAAAGATTAAGTTCAATTGTACTTATATTTTTTTATATTTTACAATTAAACCTTATAAATCCTTACGTTTAGTAACACGTCTACTTGAAGAAAGAAATATAGTTCACAATACTATAGGATCAAACTATTATGTTATAGTCGAACTTTTTTCTTGTCTATAATGTATTATCTGTTTCTTTTTTTATTTTATTTGTATATTTATATTTTTGCTATGCATACTTTTTGAACAAAATCATTTCCTTTTTCTTTCAATTAGGTTTAACGCATATGTAGTTGTGACCGACCACCTTCTGACAACTAGTGAAATCTTTAAATACAGACGATGTTAACCCCCTCCTCCCCCCACCCCGCTAAATGCTTGCTATGTCACTTACACCTGAAATGAAAAGTTTACACCTCCCCCCTTTTGCCATTAAAAAACGCAGCTAACTAGATCATATTTCTATACCAGAACTTCCCTCTCGGTTAATTTATCTTATTTTTCCTTGTATAGAGAAAATTGATGTGCTATGTTTTGCCACAGTTTTGATCAAATAATAAAATATGAACTTTTACTTTACTTTATTGCTTGATGTTAAAAAACCTAAAATCGGAAAACTAAAATCATTTGTGTTGTATATTTTAATTTGTAACTTCACATGATGGCCAGTTACTAGAAAAAGAGTTTTAGTTGTATCGAATATTCTCAGCGAGCCATTATTCTTTAATAACATTATCTTTTAAAATTTTAGGTTTTCAGTCAAGCCTGTATTTTAATTTACACAGAGTGCTATCAATATCACAGATTAAGGGCGACAGTGACGGTGAGGAAAAATGAACTCACAGGAAATCCATATAATAAAGTTCAGGTAGAACGGAAAATATTTTATAATTTGTTACCACATTCTGAGATTGTATGAATAGAACTTGAATTTAAAATATATGATATGTCTAATATTATAAAGAATAGGAAAATCGATTCTTTCGTGGAATATACATAAGCGAGTAGTATTTCAGCTATATTCAGGAGGAGAACATCTTAACAAACTATAAATCAACGGACAAGAGCTGGGATGGGACATTGGGAAGTATGAAGTACATGTATTGGGTAGTGCGGATAATTTAGTCTTTTGTAAAACGGCTACGATGAGCCACTCTTTTTCGAAATCTGCAAAAGGGGTCATTATCGTGCAAGGAGCGTGGCGCTCTCCAAACATGTCACCCACTATGGTCCGCGGACAGGATTTCTGTGTATATTACGACCTGACAACCCCTTAACGAGATGGTCTTCCCTATCCACTGGGCTGCTCTGTGAGTCGAGCATTGGGAACCCTGCCAGTTTGGTCCCAAAAAGCTTTATCTGGTTTATCTGGTCTATTTAAATTTCTTACTTATTATATGATTAAACTAAATGACAGTCACATGACAGGGAAAAAAGATAAATGCGACTTTCCATGGTGTAAAGGTAGAATAAAATACATTTTAATCCTTTTAATACCTAAAATAGCATTAAACAAACACAACGGAGGTAACGTCTCACCATTGTTAATTTATAACATATGCATTGTAAACTGTTGTTCATATCACTCTAGTAATCACGAAACTTACATAGTCTGTTGTATAGAAGAAAGTGTCAATTAGAAAGTGAAACAACTAGTAACAGTGTGAGTGTCTTATTTCAGGCAGGTGTTGTAATGAATACCATGTTATAGTTGATAAGGTATCAGATTATAGAACTCGATTGCTAAACATTGGTGGTCTGCCAGCCAGAAAGCACCTCTCAATGGTTCCTTGATATTTATTCAGTATAAATTGCTTCGGCCGCAGGGCGAGGGATGGGACGAGGCAGTTAAATGCATGAAGTATTGTTTCACATAAAGTGTTTTCTGAATTTTGGAAAAATAAGAGGACAGCCATTATTTGACATAACTAACCATAGAATCTATTTAATATTTTAAATGGAAAGTAACACAGTTACTTAAAATTTCTTTTTTATGGCGCTTATGGTCATATTTGTTGTTTCGCTTGATTATTTTTCTTTTCATAGAATTGCGTTAATATCCGAAAACGTATACATAACTCGAACGAAATACTATTAAAACCTATTAGTTCTGTTATTTCAAATATTTATATTACTATAGAGAGATTGTTGGTTTAATCTCTGTATGATTAAATATTTTTCTTTATAAACAAATTATTTTCTCGGGTCCAATGCAGTTCATCACCACTAATTTTGAAGACCTTTTTCCGGGGATAAAGATCTTTTCGGTCCTTGGGGAATACATTTCAACTTTGTCATTATTTCCAGTTTGTTCAAATGCGGGCTGTCGGTTCATTAGGTTAGGTAGAGGTATAATCAACATAAATAGCTACATTTTAATGAATCACAAACTAAACATTGGCATCTGTATCAGATATCAGGAGTTTAATTGAGTGCATACAGTGTCTTTATTCGAAAACTTTATATGAAAAAAAGAAAAAATAAGGGAAGTATATGTAGGAACATACCCAACTTATGGTTAAGCCTAAGCTTGCCTTATAAGCCTGATCTCCATAGGGGAGGCGTATACTGTATGTTTTCAGTCTGTGTTTGTGTCTGTCCGTAATCATATTTCGTCACATTTTTCTCAGCGATGATAGATGATTAATACTGAAATTTTGTTAATAGGTTTTTATTATCATGCAATATTGTAGCAATTATATTCCGACCTCATTGACTCCTACTTCCTGTTTACCGCCTTGGTCAATGTTCAGCCATCCGTAATAATTTTCCGTAATCTGTATTTTGTGTAACATTATAGAGCATAAGCTCACAGTTATATTGTTTAAGCTATAGAGGCGTCATTATATAGGATGGAAGTGGTTCACCATACAAAGAATTTGCGGTGCATCAAACTGCCAAACATTGGTCTACTGAAAACTGTTTCAACTCAGGAAAGGCAGGGCTGCCTATACACGAGTACCCACCTGAATACACATGCGTGTACAACAACAAAATTGAGATAAACTATTCATTTACGAACTAAGAAAAGCACCTTAGAACTCTCCAAAAGGAAGCAAATTGCACCATCGTTTTCAACCAAAAATAGTAT